>JAUCMU010000026.1:17500270-17525018 GCA_032275025.1 Enteromius treurensis | reverse complement strand
TGTTTCAGAAGCGTGGCTAACGCTGAGGCGTTTCCCAATGCGTTTTCACGCAGTGTCGAAGTTCCTGAAAAGGAACTACTGTTTGCTGAAAAATTTAGTATTTAAAAAGACATTTCTGTCAATTTCATTCCAAAATGGTACGACTTTCTTCTGTGGCACATATAAAATATTTTTGCCCACACAATGAATTACCAATTACCAACATTCTTCAAAATATTTCTTTTGTTTTCTAACATGTTTCCTAAATATCTACAAACTATTGATATTATGCTATTTTTGGCTTTAGAAGAGTCAAAAACTTCACATACAGCACCTTTAAGCTACTTCAATCAGATATCAGACCACATGCAAACAAATGTGTTGCTCAGAAGTGTGTGGATGTTTACATCTATCTGTGGCTTATCAGTAGCTTGCAAAAAGTCTGCTGCATGAGAGAAATTTGTGATGAAGATGAACCGGAGCATTTCAGCAGCATTCAGATTTTCAGGCACAAAGTGGATAGACTGCTATGAATACATAAACGTGATAAAAAAAAAATAAATAAAAAATAAAAGCCGACATCCAAGCAAGCAAATAAACAAACAGAACTATTTGCTCCAAAATATCCGGCAAATACACAGAAGTTACTAAAAGCTACCAATGACATCCAACATGGTTGCCATATTTTTTAAATGAACCGAGATGAAATTAGAGATTTTTAACCTCTTACACTCTGCGGCTATTTAGGGGAATTCCCCCTGCATTTTTTGCCTACCAAATTAAAAAGCTTCCCCTACCCACATGCACAGGTGTATTTACAAAAGATTGGTATCATTTTAAAGGAAACCTTTTGAAATTACATAAAACACTGTCGAAACTAAAATTATTGTATATATTGTCTATGTTATAATACAGACAAGAAAAAAGAGGCGCCTTTTAATTTTTTTGTTGTAAACTAAAATTTGAACATTTATAATTCAGGTTCTGAGGGTCTCAGCTCCCTGCAAACAATTGAAATTTCTTTCTATCATAATCTATGCAAGAGTTATTCTATTTCAACTGTAGGGAAGAATAAAAAATTTTTCAGACAATTTCCGCCTACCCGCAGTGTAATTTACGTCTAAATAACTTCGTTACAGTAAAAAAAATATACAAAGTGATTCATATCTGCATAAAATAGAGATTCTAAGCTTAAGGTTCTAAGGGGGTGGGTAAATAACTTTGTTACAGTAAAATGAATTAATATATATAATATAAATAAGTGATTACAGCATAACGCAGGATTCATTATAAAAATCCACTAATTATACAACTATACTCCCTACTAAAAGTACTGGCTTAAAGGACATGTGTGTTACCATTTCTTCTAGTTTGCACACAAAATGATGCTTGGCAGACAGTTTACACAACAATTTATTCATTACCAACACCACAAGCAAGGAATCCAATGCATTTCAAACACAGCAACAGAATGAACCAAACCGAGAGAGATCATGTGACTCACCATGCACAGCAGACACAGACGATCCATGAGTCTATGTTCATGTATTTAGGCCATACTATTAGTTGCCAAGTAGACAAGGAGGAGTACAGGAACCACGTCCTCCTCACAAAGGCCAGATGACATCTGGTTCATCTTAACACTGTAAGGCAGAATACTTTACAATTAATTATAAGGACTATATAATAACATTGCGGACAGCTGTAATGCTTCACATCATTGACCTTGCTTCCAGACAGAACTTTAAAAACTAGCTCATTTCTTTACCTTGGAATATGTTTTCTAAATGAGGTGCTCACTCCATTCATACTACACAGGAGGCTCTTATATAATAGGATTCATGGCATAATTTACATGTCAATAAATTATTACGCATAGACATTTTAACAATAAGACACTCCAGCAGTGCTTAGTAAGAGCCATTAAACAAAACAAGACAACACTGTGGTTCTGAATTATTATTACATTTTTAATGACCATCTTTAAACAACCTCAGTGCACAAATCGATACAAATGTTCCACGAAAATTTCCATTGACTTCATTCGCATTCTCTATAATCGCCATTGCATGTCATTTATTTGAACAATATCAAATGGCTTAATTCAACCAGCCTGATGAAATGCTCTCACAACCTATTACCATAACCTAATTCTTGCAACCTGATCAATTGCACTCGATGACAGAAAGAGGCAAATAGGGCCGTTTGACTTTGTTGTTCCATCAAGCTAAAAACGAAGGCTTGATGTGAGGCATTTGGCTGAGATGGTATTAATTATAGACATCTTTTGCTACATATAATTGATGAAGTCAATAGCCTTTTGTTCGCAGCAAAACTAAACGAATCATGCACTCAGAGCTGCACAATGCTCGTAAAGCTAGCACAAAACACTGTTAAGATTAAAATTCCTGAGAAAACGGCTTCAGAAGACAGACCATTGTAAGTTTGATATTTATTTTCTTGTTTAAAATCTGGACTGCACCCAAAAATCCAGAGAAATTAAAAAAAAAAAGAAAGTGCCAAAAATAGGAACGCATTCAGTAAAAACAGGTGTGAACTCTCTCAACGGTGCCTCGGGTAGAACGGGTGAAGCCAACAACAGTTTTCACCAATCATTCCAAAACATGACTCATATATAATTATCATGACAATGTCTACACCGTTTTTGAGTTGCAGATAATATTTAAGAACTTGTTGTATGTTGAGTTTATGATCAAATGAAACCCATGCTAACAAAACCCCCAAATGGGTTTGGACAAAGTTAGACATGACCAAGCATGAAATCAGCATGCGCGGTATGAAGTAGTATGAAGTATATGTAGATAGAGTAGAGTAAGGTGCTTTGAGCATTACTGATGGGGCTGTGGGTGAACGTAGGACAAAGCAGCTTGGGAAACACTGCTCTGTTGCACCGTAAAAGACCTGGTGGCAATAAATCTTCTGAATTCTTTCTCAAATCCAATCCAGGATTAACTTGTTTAGGTGAGTTAGAAGTCCACGGCACTACAGTCCAGCATTTGTTATAGAAAAACTTGTAAAAGAGCTTTGCGAGCTTGCGTCCATCTGTGAAACTTCACAGAACTTCTCCTCGGTATTTCTAATTATCCAAGCCGATGAACCCATCCAACGGTTTAGTGCTGCAACTCTCCGCTAATGCCATCTTTAGACAAAACGTTCTCAGTCAATTCAGTCGCTGGTTTCATATAAATATCCCGCAGACCCTGTAATGACATGTGCCTTATCTAAAAGTATAAAAAGTGGCAGCAGGGCAATTGCAATTTCTAGACATCTAACCTGCAGATATTGCAAACGAATGGTGACTTAGTTCCATTCCTAAACTGCAGCCTGCTTCCAAATATGCCTGATTAGTTTTATTCCTTAAAAGTGATTTGTGCCTATCCCAGCAACATGTCTTTGATTAGACTGTTATTAGACTAATCCTGTGTTGTCCCATGACATGACTGTGCAGCACACGTGACCCACATTTACAGTGTACAGTACTTAGGCCAAAAAGTGAACTTTGTGAAAAAAAAAAAAAAGTAGTCTTCTTTCATTATCTGTGTTTACAGGATATTAAACACACACTGTCAACAGTTGAATACTTTTTTGATGTGTTTAATGTTCTACTGTAGTACATTTTAATCAATTTTGGAATACAATCACTGAAAGTCACAATTTCTGGACATGCATGATTTAAAATAACAAACCCGTATGCATTAAAGTTCCTTTCACTGACACACATAACTAAAAAATAAACCAGAAGACAATGCTCTTCGCTTTTCAGACATTTACGACGTACACACTGTCTATAAAAGTCATTACACACATGGAACGTTTTCATTAAATGAGCTTGCCTAAACTAATCATAAATCTTTCCACAGCGTGTAGCATTAAAGCTTAGTTAGATTCATGATGTCTTGTAATCTGGAGAATGTTCTTATAACTGTAAACCCTGACATGTGTTTTTATAATGCTCACCTCTAGTTTGATAAAATATGATGTTGACTTTCTCAAGCATAAATTATTTAAGAAAGGGATAATCGAAGGCTTGTGGATGACATTAAACACTTATAATATACTGCAGGGATGTTCTGCCCTTTCTTTCTCTGGCATGACTTGGTCTTCAGATATTTTGCAGATAAATTCTGAGCATTGCCAGGAAACATCCTTCCCTTTGCAAAATGATGTAATCAAGTCACATTCTTTCCCTTACAAAAACGAGAGGAAAACTAAAACTTGTGATCACCATCTTGAAGAGTGTTTATCATCTATAAGAGACAAACAAAGCTTTGTAAAAACCTTGACAGAGAAACCATAGTTATTGCTTCGAATAATCACATGATAATTTCTCTTGTACACTGAATGAATATTTAGAGATGTCTCTTGTACAGTAAAAGCTAGCATTTGAGACTAGCATTTAAATGCATGTTCTGCTTTCTCATTCCTTGTGTTTCCAATAAATTATACCCCTAATTGTAAGTGTGAATCACAATTTAATTCTTGATGTAACTAAATAAATATTTATGCACTAAAACGAGACAACATACAAGACAAGAGTGTTGAGTAAACGACCTTTTAAAACCAGACCACACGACCACATGATTTCTTCAGCACCCTTAATGCTGCACACATGGCAGGATGTCAATAAACTCAAGCATGAAACAATTACTTAAAATACTTTAAAATACCTTTAAAAAAATTTAGGCATTTAATCATATTATCAGCATAGGAAGTTGAATATCGTTTAATAAAAACATTGATACCATTGCCAAATCCCCCTCAGAACAGAACTCTTTGAAGATATGTAACCCGATATAAGCTGTCAGCAATTGCAAAGAGGAAACAAAATGTTCTTTTTAACACCCACATGTTCTCGCTTTACGACGCTCTGTATGGGTAGAATTTTATCAATACGTACATGATCACACTGTGCACAAAAACACTATTCACAGTTTCTGTAGATGGTTGATTTGCATTGGTTTCATGGTACAGTGTATGCACAGTAACCAGAGAAGTTTTGCACATTCAGAACTTTCTGAACAATCGTTACATTGATCAGTTCAACAGTACATCTGATAGCGAACCTTCTCGCAAAAAAGCCTCAACGCAGTCAAAAACCCTTGCACGCAGTAACCTAACCATATGAAAAGCGCAATGCATCATGACCTTTTGATACTGAGCAGCCTGCCAGCTATCGCAGTGCTGGTGGTGATCTAGCATGCCTCCAACCTTATGAGTCCCTTCCTGTCCACCTATAAACCTCTTCCGCACCGCTGCTCCCGCTGTACTGTCCTTATAAACAACACATGTCCATGACCCCTGGCTTTGGGTGTGCCGGCAGCCAACATGGTTCAAAGGGAAGACATATAAAATGCAGATACAATGACATTGTAAAAGGACAGGAAATCAGGATGTTCTGCTTGCTTCGGCTGGTCTTCATATGGAGCTTGACATAATTGTCTGCAGGGTCAACAGGCTGTCGATTGGGACATTTGCTTAAATCATTTCTGTTTACCTAAAGATTGTCCAAAAGAAATTTGAAGATGGATTCTTTTTTATGAAAATGTCATAGCCTTTATGGGAGTCACATACAATGTTATATGTGCATGGAAACAAATGCTAGCAAATTTCACAAACTGGATTTCACTGTATATATATGTACTGGATAGTACTGTGCAAAAGTCTTAGGCCTGGAAAGCTACCTGAAAAACTATGGGCAAGTGTAGCTTCGGAACAGAAGCTGTTTTACCAAAAGCTGTAATATTTAATTGATTTAGTTAATAAAAGTTAATTGATAAATTAAATCTATTTATGACATAAGGTTTTAAAGCATCCTCATTTTGCAGCATTTTTACACGAGTGTCTAAAACTTTGAACAGTACTGAAGCTTAAATATATATGGTGAAAATACTAGTGGCCTAAGACTTTTGCACAAGACTGTATGTATGTATATATATATATATATATATATATATATATATATAGTAAACGTTTTGCAAATAACGTGGTTTCGAGAGGATCGCTGAATGAATAATCACACACAGCTGGAAGCCCGTTTCCTAATCATGCCTTATCGCGCCCAATCAAAACTTTCCCCCTCACTATAAATTCTCCCAGCATTCATCTCGCTTTTATGCATCCCTCCTCCACCCCTTCTCCGCCGCTTCCACTCCTATTCACGCCTTTCCGGGGGGGGCAGATGGTGAACGAGCTGAACGCCGAACTCTTGCCCATGCTAGGGTTCTATCCATTAGGGTTCGGAGTTCGCCGTTCTGCCGGCTCGCTCCCCAGACAGCACGCCAAATTTGCCTATTCTTCATTATGAGGAAAGCGTGAACTCTTGAAATATATATATATATATATATATGTACAGCATAGGCAGTATGCACTGAAACTTCCTAGGGTTTGGAACTTTTGAGTTAGATTGTAAACACTAGTTTATCATCTTTATCGTGATTTCAGGGAAATAAACATGATGAAAAACACAGTATGCTTTATTTTAGAGAGAAGTTTTTTTCTGTGATAAAACTTGATATACTTCTCCAGAAAATTACAGATTGCGATGAGCTGTATAGATACAGACTTCTGGCAGATGGTTTATGGAAACAAGGACAGACTATCTGCTAAGAGATGTTGGAACGTATTCTATCCAGACAGCAGGCTGGATGAGGTGACCGTTCCGGTCACTAGCTTTTGTGACCATTATATGCAGTAGATGATTATAATGCTTTCATCATTTCTGCCTAAATTTTCAGAAAGTTCAATAGTGTAGAAACCTTATTATATAAAATGGAAGTGGCATATCTGAGGACACAAGCTTTCTTTTGTCACATTGATCAGCTTAATCATGCCATTGTCATGACACATCATTTTAATGTTTTAAATGCATGCTAGGAGGAGCCAATTCATGTTTAAGTGGGTATTTTCCAATGCGATGCATGAAACAAGGGCTTGTTAAAGTCATTTCACAGCACCCTAAACATAAAGTGACTATTATAAAGTAAGAATAGGTGTGACCAATGCACAGTACAAGTATTAAAAACATGGTTTTGCATTGTGCTTCTTTAAGGCAAGCCGACTTTGCTCAGACCTCATCCCACATCCTGTTCTTGTTCAAGGCCAGAGTAAGCATCTCAACACAAAATGATCTACTGCTGTTATAGAAAAATACATGATTAACTATTTAAACATTTCATTGATCTTTCCTAATCACAAAGGTGCTTCGTGTTCAATGTAAAAGAAGGTTTTAAGGAGCAAATGCTAAAACCATATTGTTATGTGTTTTAAATGCTTTCTTTTCTGATCTACAGTGACCCCAAAACACCAATAATCTAAATGTCACCGTACAATGTGGCATCTCTGAGAATTAACTTCAGGAAACCACATATGCATTTCACCACATTGATTTAAAAAAATTATTCCAGTTGTTTGCTCAGTTAATAAGCTAAAACAACACAGATCTTACTCAGATGTCATTTGGACTGAATTTTATTATGTTAAATGAAATCACATTTGTAAAAAAAGTATGTCAGCTTAAACCATTTGTATTGGGCCTGCACAAATCATTTACATTGCACTGTTTCCAGCATGCTTTGATTTATAGATCATGAGCATAAATATTGAAATTAAATATGTGTTTTTAGTAAAGGGAAATACCTTTTAAAGTTTGTTGTTCAGTTTTATTGACATGTAAAATAGTTTATGTTTATGTTCATTTTTGAGGTTACCATTGTGGAGAAGTGTAGACCTTGTTGTTAGGCTACATGAACTGTGAATGTGCTATTGCCAGTGATGAGAACATTTTTACTTGAACATTAAATTTGTGCTGCAGACGTAATGTTTAACATGTGATCAAGTATTATGATGTCAGTTATGTTCCCATAAGATGAAAATGTGTGTGTGACTTACACAGTCTATATGGTCAGCGTCTCCACCCTACACAGTCAAACAATTGTAATTGTGTGCGTGTGTGTGACAGCTACTAAGCAACCTAAGCACAACCTAACCACAAGCTCCACTCTTCACCACCATGGTAACCAAAAAAATCCAAACAAACATTATTTTGTATTGTATAATACATTATAAAAGTTTAAAATAACTAAACATTATAAGCTTAAACTCTACCATGCCGTTCCATTTTTATAAAAATGCAGAAAACTCTACACAAGGCACCAGTCTGTACAGCAACGGCAATGGTTGGGTCAACACAAGTGAATTATGTTCGGGGAACATTCACAGATCATGTCAAATGAAATTGGTGTGATCTCATTAAAATTAGCAGTAATTTTTAATCATCAGTACAATTTACTTACTTTAAGTTCAGATAAATCATTTTAAATGAGTGGAAATAGGTGTCATAATTTTAATAAGTTAGATCAACAAGCTTGGAGGGTCTTTCACTTTTTTATCCTCTATTGTTCTTATCTTGCTGTGCTTTGTACACATAGTCAATGAATACTTTCTTAAAACACCAAACTGTAAAGGTTACAGATGCTCCAGTAATACATTAGCCCTTCTGACAAGTCACCCATTTCACCCTTGGCCCGTATTAAAAAGTGCTGAACACAGCTCATACAACAGTAATTTACAACTTAGAGACAACAAAAAGATAAATAAATGAAAATCACAACACTTGTTTTTAACATCACAAATACTGTTAACTTTCATAACTCCGTATTTTGTCCTTAATAAAAGATTTTCTATACTGAACACTTGATTTTGTTCTCGGGTTTGCTTTGATTGAATTGATCTGGTTCTCATGTACTGTATGGGAACAAAAACAGCAAACACTAGCATCATACTTTCATGATTTTCATAGGAACTTCAATGCTGTTTAATGCACTTGTAATTCAGCAGTGCTAATTTAGTCCAATTGCTAAAATTACTGGTTTTCTGGGTGTATGAGATTCTGTGAAAAGAACATTCCTTCCCATGCCTTGGGTATTACTGTCATGGTGCACAAATCTAATGTGATGAACTGGAGCAAGTTCCATCATGTTCTGTCATCGCTTCCTTAAAGATCCACGTCCTGTGACACGGCAACAAAATATTTGTTCTCGTAGTAGTATGAACATTGTATTCTAAAGGAAAATGGCACAAGCATTTTAGATAGTATCTTTGAGTACAGCAAGTTCTCCACCGCATAGTTCTGTGGATTTGAATATTTTAGAGACCATTGGTCGGCATTGGAAATACCAAATCTGATTTGACACGCCATAATATAATAAGTAACAAAGATCGTATGCATAATGTCAATGCAAAATCTTGAAATATAACTCGTAACTGACAGTGGATCACAGTGACATTGGCACAGTGAACCAAAGTGTACATTCTCACATCTATTTGCATGATGAACTGTGACTGGTCTTGTCTTTCTTCCATATAATTAAATATTCAGACACATTTATACTATACAATTACTCACATGCAGGTCAACCACATGCAGTATATATGCTCAATTTCAAACCAGCTCTGATAAAACATGTCATTAACACACACATGAAATCACACATATTATTTTCAGGAAATGCAAGTCTGTATACGTGATCATGACTTTGTAGTTGATTACCAGGAAAAGCATGATTACAGCAAATCAATATAGCAATTTTCATTAGGACAACAGCTATTTTTATACTTTCATGGCGGAAAATGTTCCTATTCACATTCTTTCTTAATCTTTAAAACGATGTGAAGAATTACAGGAACTCAACGTTAGGCAGTACTAATTATTCTCTGCATACGTTCAGTTCGCTGTAGGTCCGCTTTTGCAGGTGTTATGCTGGAATTGCATAAAACAGATCTTAATAGCGCTGCTTTCATAGAAATGAACTGAATGCCGTATGCTTTTCATATCTAACGCTCTTTCTGCAACTCCTCCTTAAAAACTCTTTTTAAAGCATAACCAACATATTAAACTTCCAGGTGCCGAAGGCTGAAAGATTTACTGCCATGCTCTTAAAAGCCTTATAGCTATATTCTAGAAAATTCACTAGAAATGTTTCACATTTCGGTTGAACTCTTCCTGGGTCACCTAAGGTCACGGACCTCTAATTTCAAATAATAAAAGTGCAGAGATTACATAAAAAAATACTGTTTCTTTTGGTGTGACCCTGGCATGTGAGAGGTTCTCAGATCGAAAGGACTGTTAAGCTCTAGGCTGAGACCAGAACAAAACCACTGCCTGAATTCATCTGCACTGCCTTGGGTGTAAAGTCATTCTAGCATGGCTAAAGCTAATGAGTAGAGACACAAAGGTGAATACTAGAACCAAACTGGTCTAGCACTGGTAGTGAAAATACATATTTAAATGTGTGTGTGTACACACACACACACACACACACACACACACACACATATATATATATATATATATATATATATATATATACACACACAGACACCTACACTTTTAACTAAGAAAATTGTACATTGATAGAAAGCATGACAGACATGTGATATGATATGTCTGCAAGTTAAGATTTAGCAGAATGGTTACAAAACAGTTTTGGTGCAGTAATACCGATGTGACAGGTGTTAAAGAGTATTTAGCTTCAAATGCCACTCAACCAATTATAATCAAGGACCGGATCTATTCCATTTATACATGGAAATTATAGATAAATATAACTAATCACATTACTGCAGAGTGTGAGGCATATGTGGTTAGGACTCAGCAGTACTGCATGCACAATTACCCATATGTGCACTCACCCGCTGAGAGCCCACCTCAACCTACAGCAACCCCTGCTTTTGCTCTTCCTCTACAGAGAGGAACTGCACGAAATGGCTCACTGCTATTTATAAATGTTGGAAAGGCGCCTGTAACATAGCAACAAAAACAACCTTTAACTGTTGGCGAACTGAAAAAGCAGAATGCAGCAGGGTCAGGAGGTAAGACTGGGTGTGGCCACATCGAGGAAGTGTCTGATAGACAGGGAAGTTCGAGAGAAAATGGGAGATATCCTATTTCCACAACACAGGGAAAGGAAAACACGAACACAATAAAAAGACTGACCTTGTTTCATTAGCTCTGACAGAACTGAAATGTCCTTTCATGGCTTGTACACATAAATTAATGCCCTTGTTTATTTCTTATCCTTAATGGATCGCCTCAGTCTGTGCAATGAGCAAAACATTAGACGCAATTATTAGATATGGCTTGAGTATGTTTCAATTGCAAAACAAAAGGGAACCACTTAATCTGTCCCCACGGGCAGACGAAAATCTATATGCAACAGTTTGGAATGAATAATGAAAATCAAATAATGTAGGAGATAGGCTGAAGTAAAGGCGCATTCATAATGTATGTCCGCACACGCAGCCTTTTATGAAGTCCATTCTCATCTTTAAATGGTGGAAATTTATTCATTGCTCTTTCATTTCAGAGTGAGACAAATATTGGTGAAGACGCTGAGAGCGGCACTGTTGATGTTCATTCCCACCACAAGTCAATTCCTGAGAAATGAAGTGCTGTTTATTTATTGATAGTCCTATTTATTCCCATCTACGTCACTTAATCATGACCGCTCCTGTCATTTTTATAAAACGCATTACAGATTCACACTTAGTGTGTGACTGCTGCTCAGTCTAGCTCCTCTCATTGGGATGCGAATTATTTTAGTGCAATACGATCAATTCTTTTTGACTATTCATGACTATTTTCATCTCTGAGGGATACAATGCCTTTATGGGAGCTCTATGTAGAGTTAATGCTAAGGATTTTTGAACACTGTCCAGTGCAAATAACTTTTTGCATTTTTTTTTAATAATGTATCCATGGTTATCATTTGTAATCCCTTGTAATCCTTAAACAAAACAAAAAACAAAACAAAAAAAAATATATATATATATATATTCTGTAGATGTCACTCAAATGAGATTGCTGCAATTATTAAACAACAAACGCCTTGCAATTTTCTTCTAATAAACGATATTTCATTCTGGCACACAGACAAATTTCATGCAAATTTTAAATGGTTAAAAAACAGCATACTATTACACTATTAAAAAAAGGCTGAATCTGCTATAATCTGATACAACTGTTTATATTCCAGACAAAACTGAAATGGGAAGGGAAATGTTTTTATCTTTGTCTCAAACGAGTTCTAAACTGATTCATAGCTTTGATTCTTATCTAGAGCTGGTGTTTTTTAACTACACCCGTTTGGAAAACGAGCTTAAGCAATAGGGTTAACTAGTGGCTAAGTAAGATAAGTGCACATTTGTCCACAGTGCACTTTGTGTTCTCTAAAAATAACATTTTTTAAGCTAAGAGGAGTCTGTTATTCCAATTTGATGGACTTGGAAAGGGCTACCAAAACAACACTAAATACAGGTGGTGTTTGTTGACTTTAGGTAAAGCCTCCATGTAGAAACACCCAGTCGTTACGTGGTGTTCGCTGCCTCGGGCACTATGGAAAGAATTTGAGGGCAATCTACCTGCAACATAGTCAATGAAGGAATGCTTTCACTTTTTGTCCATTTGCATTGTCTGTGATACACAGAAGGAATATTGCATTTAATTGAGCCGAAAACATTTAGTTTAACAATAAAAAAAATCCTTCGTACAATCATAACCCATGTTTGACTATACCAATGTCATTTCCTTGCCGGAAGCAATACCTCATCACAATATAATAGGGAAATTAGCCTGATTTTTATATTTTTAGTATAAAAGTATACAGAGAATGAATGAGTGTCCCAACTCTTATCCAAGAGCGGATATTTCTCAGGTATCCTGAGAGAATGGGGGAGGAAATGACTCGACCATCTGTCTGCTACCCCAGCACATTTACTTATATATCTCTCAACAACTGTTGCAGAAACTAGGGCAACTCTGTGACACCTCACACTTGTTTATACTGTCTTTCCCTTTCCTGCTTCGGCCCATTACTGTGCTCATCGCAGCCCTGCCCCCACTGTCATGCATTCAACCACCCAAAACACGGGTTTTGTATTTTGTCTGTTTCGTTATATAAACTGCTTTCCCCTCTTATGATGTACAGTAATTCTGTGATATCAGTGTTTCGTTACGTAAATGTGACCTCAGAATCATTCATTCCTGCCTGGCCTCTTATCGTCACTAGTCTCTGAAAATGACTCCTTTTAAAAGAAAATAAAAAAGTTCCCCAAAGTAAGCTTACAAATTATTTAATAACAATACAATATAATTGTAAGAGATTTCATTTTTATTCCTTGAATATGCAAAAGTGGAAATAGCAGCATGTAATTACCTTAAACATAAAAAATTAGGCGATTTTATCCCTTTATGTAGGTCAAGCACAGAAGAATGGAAAGCTTGTTATCAAGGGCCAGAAGCTGAACTAGGTTGCAATTCTTTCGTTCACTCTGAAAAGGCAATGCATATTAATGTGTCCTTAAATTTTCAATATCACTAGCACCTTCACATAAAAGCCTTATAAGGACCAGACATAAGGATTTCTACTGAGCCCATTTCATTACCGTTAATGTTCATGTCCCAGCTCCATACAGTAAAACAAAGTCAGCTAAGAGTTTCAAGGGTCTGGCAACAAATGATACAGTGCTTTTGAAATAGGTATGCAGTTCACGAAAGCAGTGAGTAATGCTGCATGAATGACTGAGTAAATGTGCTTACGGGTTTTCCTGTAGATAACCTCTTTCTGTCCAAAACAAACCGGTTGCCTCTCATCCACACACACGCCAACACCCTATAAGGTGCTGATAAGACTGAAAGAGGAGAAAACTCGTCAGAGGCAAAGAGTGACAGACAGAACAGGTGCAGACAGACATTTATATTAATAAATAATATGTGTGTATATGTGCATGGGATTTTGCACAGATAATTTGCCTGGTTCTCTCTGACAAGACAGATATCAAATCTGTGTCACAGCAATCTTGCAAGTGGCAAGTTATTGTTACTGCATTCTGTTCGATGGAAACTGCAGTTTGGGCACTCAAGTGGTATACAACAATCCTTCATTCAAATGCCAGTAATGGCAGTGTTTTAGGAAGGCGGGCCAAAGGCGATTAATTATGAAGTTCATTCATAATTATTGATTTGTTATGGAACATTCGCTTTTGGAAATTATATAATACATTTTTTTTTTTAAATAAAACCAATTTAATATTTTCTTCCCACCTGCAACAGTCCAATTCATCATCTTACAAACAACTTCTCTTTTCTAGGACATTTCC
Organism: Enteromius treurensis; assembly: GCA_032275025.1. Lineage (NCBI taxonomy): Eukaryota > Metazoa > Chordata > Actinopteri > Cypriniformes > Cyprinidae > Enteromius > Enteromius treurensis. Next base: position 17,510,864 of record JAUCMU010000026.1, on the reverse strand, counting down.
ACATGCTCCTCCTCTCCCTGAGGAATTCAACTATGAACGCCTACAGCGAGACACAGCCGCTATGATGTTGAGCCAATACATACCAAGTCATTTAGAACCAACATGAAAACCCCGCTCCCACTGTAGTATTCACTGGCGGCCATGTCTCCATAGAGCACATTCTGGAAGACCACTTTATAACTCTGCCAGCCAGCATCTGGATTTCCTGATGACAGTGGTGTTGGAAATTATTTATGATTTATCTGGAGGATCACAGAGATATAAAGAAAATAAACAGTTGATTACAAAGAATCTTTCCACATGCATTCAGCAGTGAGACTGGTTATGATTACTCATACAAAATATAAGGCCTGTTTAGTCCTGCTCAACAGGGAGTGAAGCCAACTGTAACAATGATAAGGTCCCAAAAAAACTCAGGTGCTGTCCATTTCTTCTGATCATTCTTGGGATGGTTCTACACCTTCATTTTATTATACTGATTGGAAAGCCACACACCTGTCTATATAAGACTTTACAGCTCACAATGCATGTCAGAGCAAATGAGAATCATGAGGTCTAATGGACTGCCTGAAGAGCTCAGAGACAGAATTGTGGCAAGGCACAGATCTGACCAACGTTACAAAAAAAAAAATTCTGCTGCACTTAATGTTCTTAAGAGCACAGTGGCCTCCATAATCCTTAAATGGAACCCATTTGGGACGACCAGAACCCTTCTAAACTAAACTATCGAAGGAGAAGAGCCTTGGTGAGCGTGTTAAAAAAGAAACCAAAGATCACTGTGGCTGAGCTCCAGAGATAAATTCGGGAGATGGGAGAAATTTTGATGTCAAAGTGGCCAGACAGAAGCCTCTCTTCAGTGCAAGACACATGAAATCCTGCATGGAGCTTGCTAAAAAAAAATCACCTGAAAGACTCCAAGATGGTGAGAAATAAGATTCTCTGGTCTGATGAGAACAAGATAGAACTTTTTGGCCTTAATTCTAAGCGGTATGTGTGAAGAAAACCAGGCACTGCTCATCACCTGTCCAATACAGTCCCAACAGTGAAGCATGGTGGTGACAGCATCATCTGTGGGGGTGTTTTTCAGCTGCAGAGACAGGACAACTGGTTTCAATTGAGGGAAAGATGAATGCGGCCAAGTACAGGGATATCCTGGACCAGAACCTTCTCCAGAGTGCTCAGGCTAAATGGTTTTAGCAAATGGCTGCAAAATAACCAAGAGTGAAAAAAGTAACGGGGGTCTGAATACTTTCCGTACTCACTGTATATAGAGACTTCAAAAGGATTTATTCTTTTATTGTATTGAGTCATGGATAATTGCATGATCTAAATAAGCATTTGTACAGGTTAGGACAAAAATTCTGTGTAATGTGAACATTTGTTCTATTTTTTTTACAGAAATACAAACTTTGAAATATTTGTTTTCCATGTTGCCAGATTGTGCTATTTTGAATTTGATTGTGAAAATTGGGTTTGGACAGATGGACAAAATTTAGGCTGGTTTGGAGTTTGGTAGTTTTCACAAATCTAGATTGTATAGGCTAACTGGTATACAAACAAAACCCAATTGAACATGTACTGCATCCAATCAGTCATCATAACATTATGGTTCATCACTGACAAGGTTTTAGCGCCATAAGGGATCAGATTTTGAATGTATATATATTAAAGTGATCACAATGAATAAAAATAAATTACACAGTAAACTAATCAAAACTAATCCAGAAGCCACCAATATGAAAAGTAAAAGACAGGTCTTCACAAAAGACTTCCTCTAATTATGTTTGAAGTTAAAGAGTGACACAAAGATAAGCACATTACAGCAAAGACATTTATAATGTTACAAATGATTTCGATGTTAGATTAAAGCTGTTCCTTTAAACTTTCTATTAACCAAACTAAACATTCTATTCCCTGTTTGCATAAAATTTGATATGTAAAACAGTCTGGTTGACATGGTCATGTTTGACATCCTACAGTATGTATGTAAAAATGTAAAAAAAAAAAAAAAAACATTAATCCCTGGTTGTTCCTGTTTAAACTCAGGATGACCCGTTTCTGCAAAGGGATTACAAATGAAGGTTTTTAACTTTATATACTGTATCTTATCTAGCAAACACATTTTGTTACCCAGAGCACTTATCAGTACATTTACTACTCGGTACTCGAGCATTTTGTGCTTAAGAGCTCTGCTGACAATGCATTCTGTTATTTTTCAGTTTATAGATCACTTGTAGCACAGTCAGACTGAACCCTCAGCGATTATGGTAACATTTTAAAGGGTTTTAACCCTCTTAAATGTAGAACATGCAACAGGTCAAAGCATTAAAATGATGGACCTTTGTGAGCTGGTGGTAAACAAGCTACTTTTTAATTGTCTTTCAGGAACTACTTGTACCAAGCATTACATAAACAGAAGTCTCAAATAACACTGAGACAATGCCTCATTGTGTTACAGTAAACTAAAGTAACGTTTATGTTTGTTAAAATGAAGGGGAAATAAATATAAAATAACATTGCAATATTACAAGGAAAAAAGTAATAAAAAAACTAAATTAAAATAAATTATAGCTATATATATATATATATATATATATATATATATATAAAGTCAAGCACAAGTAAATCAACACTGATACTCAATGTTCAGTAGCTTGAAAAAAAAAGTAATCTAGATTTATGCACTCTAACATAAATAATAATTTAGTTTTCACAGCTTTATTTGACAACTGTGCAAACAAGCACCACACCCTTTGTTGTTGGCAGCTTCTTCATTCAGTCTGAAACCACAGATGGCAAAACAAATTAAAGTTGAACAAGTCGCATAAGACTTGCATTTAAAAGTAGACACTTCAAGCTTTCTATAGATATATTTCTCATGTCTGTGTGTCATGTTTTCCGCGCAGTTTCAGTTCATTTCAAACAACAAATAAGCAATAAATAACAAAGAGAACAAATAAAAAACGCGCGCACTTTTTCCTTATTTTGCAAAAGCATACACTTTTGTTTTTACTGAGTATATATAGTTATATATAGAATAAATAGTTATCGCTATCTGTTAGTTTTAACGTCAGCGAATGTTACGGAAGGGTCTAGTAGTTATGGAAAAGAGTAACGTAACTACCCCCATCATTCAGTTAATGTCAGTTGTTTACACTTTTTATTTTGGGAGTATTTAAATCTAATACTTTATTACTTTACTGTATTGCATATGTTCATTAAATATTTTTTATATTTAATAATAATTATTTTATTAAGTATTTTGAACGTGCAATTGCTTTATTTAGATAAAATAATGTCCAAGACAAAGCTATTTAGTTTCTTATGAGTGTATGTACACTAGCAGTGGAATTTACTGCGATGCAACGGGGCGCCACCTGAAATCTTGCCTAGGGCGAAAAATTGGTTTGGGCTGGGCCTGTTTGAAGACCTTGATTAGCTGGTTCAGGTGTGTTAAATTGGGACTGCAGCGAAACTCTGCTGGAAGGTGGCCCTCCAGGAGCAGGATTGGTCACCCCTGCTGTAATCCCATTCATGTGTCACATTCCCACTCCTAAACACGTACTACGTCTCCACGGCAACATTCAAAAGAAGCCAACCTACTCCAATTCACAGACGTGTCCTATAATATGTCATGACACCACCACATCTTATCTGATCTTTACCTTATATGCACGTTGTAACACACAGTCCATGGCCATCAGAGAGCACACCGAAAAAACACACATAGACAAAAAAGCTACTAATCATTGCTTGTACCTCCATGTTCCAAGGGTACTCAAAGTCCACCTGCAAATTTTTATCCAGTCAGACTAATCGAACTCTACAGTACAACTAGCAGCATGTGGCCAGATACACATGGCTATACGCTTAAGAGTCTCTCCGAAAAAAAGAAAAGTGCAAGATTTACAAAAAACAAGAGGATAACATTTTTATGCTAAGAACGAAATGTCAATAACTTAAAGAATTTAAAAATGTTTTTAAAAATGTCGTTCTTCTGCTGAACATAAAAGAAGACTGTTTGGTTTATTTAATTCAAGTTATACAATTAGATAAAAAGTGACACTTACAGCATTTATAGCCTTTCTGGTGCTGGAGGCATGATTCTGGACATTCAGATGATACATGGACATTACTAATTGACATTACAACCTTTCTTTTGCATAGACTGTCCAGACCTGCTCAGCAGACCTGCTAAGCAGGTCTGACCCACAGGTAGCAAAGCCAGCAACGCAAACAATGTTATGGGCATTGTTTCACGAAATCCACAAATGAAGACGTACACAGAGTTTTATCTCTGGATCATGGACAAACCAGAACAGACCTTTGGAATTTGAAGCACTGAAATGTTAAGCACAAAAACCTCAAAGGTTGTTGACACACACACACACACACACTTGTTTCTGTGAATTGTTGGGACTTTCTATAGACTTCTATTACTTTTATACTGACCAAACAATATTTTCTGTCCCCTACCCTTTACAGAAAGCCTGTTTGCATTGTTACACTTTCAGATAAATATAATTTACAATTTTTAATCTTTTTTTTTTTTGGTCCACAGGCCAGTCCCACAATGTTAAAAATTGAAGGTTTTACTGTACTATCCTTCTTGACACACACAAACAAAAACAAAACAAATTTCCTCATATTTTTTTCATTCACCTCTGGTCTAGTTTGATTCCTAGCTTTCCAATAAACCTGGCACTGCAAACTATGCCAAAGCACTTTATTTATGATAAACATACATAAAGCCAGAAACAATGCATAAGAACAGAAAAATATATTTCAAACTAGCCTGCATGAACTGTTTTAAATACATTTCAAGGCTCATAGCTTCAAGTCTTGTAGCTGTCAGAATGTTGTTACTTAATTCTGTAGCAGCAGTGCAGCCTTCACTTCACTCTCTGCTCATTGGCTGGAAGTCAGCTATGATGTCATCACAGAATGTTATAAGGGCTCTGACAAATAGCCTGGGAGCCACACTTAACGTAACACCGCTCAGCAGAGTGACTGTGTGCGAGAAAAGTGCTCTGGTGACAGAGGAAGAAAGAGCAAAAGTGAGAGAGAAAGAGCGCTAGAGAGAGATAAGCATGTAAGAGAAAGCTGGGGAGGATCTACTTGTTTATAACAAACCTAAAAACCTTAAAAGCACACTGTAACATTTCATGGAAGAAGTGGATGTGGAAGTCATTTCTGGAGGTTTGTAAAAAAAAAAAAAAAATTGCATTATCTTTGCATTGAATTGCACTGTTTACTTTGTTGTTTACTTAGTTATTGCATTTTAAACTGGTTTACCACTCATTGCACAAGCCTTTGTGTATACTAATTCAGTATATTTCTGCTTTTCCTTCTCAATCTCTTAGGTCATGAATAACACCTCTGAATTGTGTAAGAATGTCACCCAATCTAACTTTAGCGAGCCGCAGATGGTGCTGTTTGGCACAATCTTGTCCATTTTTGTTCCGGTTATCATCTTTGGCAATGTCTTGGTGATTACAGCCATTGGCCGCTTCCAACGACTTCAGACCGTCACAAACTGTTTCATTACATCACTTGCGTGTGCAGACCTGATCATGGGATTGGTGGTGGTACCTTTTGCCGCCATTTACATCATCCTGAGAAATACTTGGAAATTCGGCAGATTCTGGTGTGATTTCTGGACGGCCACTGATGTTCTGTGTGTCACAGCCAGTATCGAGACGCTCTGTGTCATCGCTCTGGATCGCTACATCGCCATAACATCCCCTTTTCGCTACCAGTCCTTACTGACCAAGAGCAGAGCACGCATCATTGTGCTGCTGGTGTGGGTCATCGCCGGGCTCATTTCCTTCCCACCCATTTTCATGAAATTGTGGATTTCAGAAAGCGAGGAAGCAAAATGCTGCCACGAAAATATCACCTGCTGTGAATTCAACATCAGTACCCCCTATGCCATCCTCTCATCAATAATCTCATTCTACTTCCCCCTGGTCATCATGATTTTCGTCTACAGCCGTGTCTTCCGGGAGGCAAAGAAGCAATTGAAGAAGATATACAAAAACGAGGGACGATTTTATGCTCAGAACAACAGCATAACGCAAGAGGTGGCAAGCAGCCACTGTGAGGCAAGGACCGCAAAGAAGCCCAAGTTCTGCCTAAAGGAACATAAAGCTTTGAAGACTTTGGGCATCATTATGGGTACATTCACGCTGTGTTGGCTCCCATTCTTTGTACTAAATGTGGTAGTGAACTTCCATACCTCTCCAAAATTGCTAATTGCTTTCAAAATCTTAAACTGGATAGGCTACGCTAACTCAGCCTTTAACCCAATGATCTACTGTAGAAGTCCAGAGTTTAGGTACGCTTTCAAGGACATCCTATGCCTTAACAGGTCACATTACCCTAACATTAGACCAGCCAATGGATTTGTATACAGTGGGCACAGCTGGCAAAGTGAGCACCGAGGGCGAAGCAAAGGCAGCTCAGAGGACAGTGACCCAGCTGAGAAAGAGAGACGCGTGACAGCAGATAAAACAGACTCTAATGGGAACTGCAGTAAAAACCCAATGAGTGTGTTGTAAATCACTTTGCAAGTTTTGGCCCGTTCCAGTGTGACCTCTGTGTTACACAAGGACAGGTTAAGTCTCCTCTGGTAAGTGACCAATGGTGGGTGTGCGCTGGAAAAAGGGACATTTTTAAAAATTTGTTTTCCTCATCTACCTCATTGCTTTCTCTTAGGTTCACTTGCTCTATCAGTTCACTTCACCTCTCAAATAGGTTTGTGCATTTAAAAAGTAGTTCCAGCTAAAGAAAGTTTTATCAATTCAGTTTTAAGTGAACTGAAATGCTCTCAGAGATTGTATTTATTTGTCAGCAATGAAAAAGCCACTTTGAAGTGGTTGTTGGGTAAAGGGACTTCCCCCCCGAATCATGTTTCTATCATCTTGCATAAAGGAACTGAGTTTCAGTCTTAAAAATTATTCGCTTGGATTAGATTAACAGATAAAAACATGCATCTGAAGCATTTTCACTGTAACTTTGGATACTTGAATATTAAATCATTCAGTTCAGGCACAAACAAGCATTAATTCGCACTAAGCATCAGGTTGACTCCTCCGAAACAGGCCATTTCTGATAAATGGCCACATAAAAATGTTACACCTGACACAGCTCTGTTCTAACTAGTCTAGAGTACTTCTAAAAATGTCTGAGTTAAAAATGAACCAATTTTTTTAACTCGGTATAGAAACACCACTTCTTACCACAAAGAAAGAGGAAGAGAAACCACATGATCACACTAGCTTGTTTAAGGAAATTGCTGAATGATATAATTCAGACTTTTGGTCATGTGATTGCTTCAGATGAGTCTCCTTAGATGGAAGTCAACAAAAACAACCCATAGTATGCTAATGCACAATATCGCATTTTTACAGAGAGAGATAATTCTCAATCTCTTTCCTAAAATGTGTACAGTAACAGAACTTCTCTGGTGGCTCGTTTTAATCTGCGTTATATCATTTCATTTCCCTCAGCAGTCCAGAACGCTGTCAAATCAAAATGATCCGCCCTAGGAATGTTCTTAACATTTTCCAGTACAAGTGAGCAAAGTCCAATAAGCTTCTGTGTAAATCCCTGAGATTCAGTGTTTATCAAAGTCATTATGCGACTCCCTCTATAAAAAAACATTATCTAGAAAGATAAATAAATTAGGAGGCATTGGGTTTCCTGTCAGGCTCAGCTAACGCATGCAGCGATTTCTCTGTTCCTCGCTCACTCATATTACTGACATAGGCATTTAATTGAAGATCCATGCATATCATAAACTGCGTACGTGGTAAACCGTTTGAGTACTTGTCAGTGTTTGTGAACTATTCATTTAGGGCAAGTGTCTCTTTTACTGTGCAGCCTGTTTATGTGGTCGAAAACTGTGAACTTTGCTCTTTAGGATATCTCTTCCTATTAGTTGTGGCTTTTTGTGGTCTTGGTCGATTTTATGTGCAGAGCAAAATGCTTTGAGCATTTCAAACATTTCTACACGTTTACTTTTCATGGATAAAGCGTGGCGATAAAACAATATTTTTGTTTCACTGAAGCATTACATCAAAGTGCAATTTAAAACCAACTTCTTAGAAGGGTGCACCATAAATCTGTCCAAGATTTTATATTGAAAAACATAAGTCATAGATCAAAGTATACCTAAATGTTAGACGAAGACAAAAAAATAAATAAAATAAAAGTAGAGATTAAAAGAATGCTCTGTCACTGTAAACACCAGACTACTAAGCAGCAGCATGCGTGTCCTTTTTCAGCAAATGAAAGTGAATGTGACGGTTTGGACAGATTTGTTAACACTGCACCCTTCTGGAAGGATTTTCTCTGCGTGTAGATCACAGTAATCTCCCTTGTGAAACTCTGACCTGTGCCACCTTGTGCTTGATGAAATATTTGTGCAGTCTTTTCTTTGATTGTGGCAATGTGATTTACTGTTGTGTTAGAACTTAAGATTAATGCTGCCTTCTCTGTGGACATGCTTAACCTGTTAAGTGAAGTGTTTACATTCATAAATGTCTTTCAGTTAGACATGGGTCACAAATGATTGGCATGCAAATTGCCATGAATTGCACTTTAGTTTTAGTAATTAAGCAATTCTCTGGAGTTAATATCACGCTATAGACATCATATTGATGTCACCTTCAGCATTTAATGTGCACTAAGTATTTTTTTTTTTCCCTTGGTAAGTTTAACAAACACATATTTGTAGAGTTATCCCCAAAATACAGTTTATTGTATGCGAGAGAGGTCTCCTTTCAAGGTGGCCACCTTTTTGAAATCACATGAACAGCCAAACACTACTTATTTTATCTTGATAAGCCCCTATTATTGGAGACTTTTAGTCAAATAATACATTAATCATGAATAACACATTTGGCTCTGTAAAGGGGATTTATGCATATGCTTTCGCATTATGCTGCATTAATGCAAATAGGTGTTCAGTATCATACTTGCCAGTGAAATAAAAACAAAACAAATACTAAGTGCACATTATAATCCATCATCTGTGTCTGTACAGTTTAAAAGGGAACAAGACATTTCATAGTCACCTTCTGGTCTTAAAATGTTCTGCTTAACAGCCATTTAAGAAGGCATACTTTGCCTGGAAGGAGATTAATTGTCACATTTGTAAGTACAGACACAGTGTGGACAGCCTCTTACTGATGCATGAAAATGTGATTAAAAATGCCCTGAATATTGCTTTAATGATATAAGAGCAGATTTCAAATTTGTAATGCAAATGAACATATGGTCGGCAAAAGTTGAAAGAAAGCTTCTCGCCCAACAATTCATGGCATGTGTGCTGTATACAATGTTGTTCCAGTTTGATGTTTACTTACATTTCTTTGAACTACTTTCGCACAAGATTTATCACTGTTTTGTTGAACTACAGTGAAGTTCGTTCAACTCTATTTGTCTATATTAGTGATATTTATGAAATACAAGTGTCATGCCATTTGTATTCTGTAATAAATGATGTATTTAATGTATGCCTGGAAGTGACAGATCTTTTTTTCAATTTTAGGAGGAAAGGCCTAAAGCCCTCAAATTAATTCCCAGCAAAAAAGCGAAACAAAAGGATAAATCACAGCCGTTCACAGCACAAGGAACAACTCCTAAAGTGTTTACTAAGCATAGCTGCATACGTATCAAATTCATTTCTGATCCATAAATAGCATTAGTCTGCCAGTGCAAGTGCTTTTACTTTATTACTTTGTTAAAGTATTAGATCCAGCACCCATCAGCCGCCTTCTCTCTACTCTGTAGGTCATCAAAAGGCATTTCCCTCACCATTGAAGAATAAATCAATCAGTGAATCAAGAGTATGATTTGTGTCCATCTGTGCTGCGTGGAAAACATCCCCTTAAGAATAACTTCACCCTTTGCATGCGTAGCTGCAACTCAGCCATGTCTATTTCAGTATGGGAATGAGCCCTTGCAGCATGTGATTGGAATAGACTGTGATACTGTAAAATGTTTCCATTCTGAACAGAGGTTTATTACTATATTAGATTCTATTAGAACTCTTTCGCATTCACCTCATATGCGTGCGAACAAAAGTGCAGCCTGGACACAGTAAATTAGGTGGCATATAAATGTCTAGGTGTTTGGCCACACATAACCTCTGTAGGCTATAGATATATACAGTATAGGAAGATTGAGGCTGTACGACTGATACATTAAAAAGCCAATGATTCATGAGGATATAGTGGTAAATGTTCCCTTGATTGATTGGCTCATATGCCTGCTGTGACATTCAGGAAAGAGCAAAAAGAAGGAGGAGAGAATAGATTAATTTAATGAAAGGAAAATTAGACATAAATGGACCCATCAGAGAGGAAAATATAGGAAGGGTTTCCATGAACCCCATTAGTCATGGTAAAAAGGCGCATTAAAAAATGGATAGATGAATGTGTATGGTGAATATGAAAGGATAAAAGAGAAATGTAGGCATTCTAATACCTTAAAATCCTAATACTGTACAATAATTGTCACGCCCCCCAGGCATTCCATGTCCGTGTGATCTGTGTTTTTGTTTTCATTCAGTCTCCCTCGTGTGCTC
>JAUCMU010000026.1:17469000-17493676 GCA_032275025.1 Enteromius treurensis | reverse complement strand
TATTCGTCGGTCACCGACGTGACGTCTCCGTTCCCTTCTTCAGGGAACGAGGGTTACAATACGTAACCGAGACGTTTTTCATCATACTACTGGATGCAATTCAGTCATTTGATGTTTTACTATTGTACATAAAACAGACATTTAGAATCATTGATTCAGAGCAGAAAGCTGTTTTCAATTAAACGGCAGACCTTTGTACACGTCTGTTTTTCATAATTTACAGAATCAAGTAGGAATGTGAGAGGTAGAATGATGTCATGGCACAGAAAACAGGTGTTAATGAAGTAATTTATCCAATCTTAGTGTTTTATTTGCCTGGGCCAGTCTCAGATGGGCTATTGAATGGCCTTCCAATGATAACATCTTGAAATTTCAATTTTCATTTCACTTTCAGTGTAGCTTGCAGCAACATTCTTAAAAATAAAGGTACCTCAATGGCTCAATAGTAGCATCTTATGTTCTTTTAAAGAACCTATTACAAAGAATTATATCTGAACAAAGGATTTTAAGTTTTTTCCCCATATGTTTTTTTTTTATAAAAAATTAAGTACTATACTAGGACCGCTGTAACATTTGTTTGTTTATTTGTTTGTTTTTTGTTTTAAATAAAATAAATACATTGTCAACATTTAAGAAAAGCATGTATGAGGTGCAATTTAAATACAGTACATTATAAAACTTGGTAACACCTCACAATAAGGCTCATTAGTTAACATTAGTTAACTACATTAGTCAACATGAACTAAGAATGAACAATACTTCTACAGCATTCTTTAATCTTAGTTAATGTCAATTCTTAGCATTTAGTAATGCATTATTAAAATCACAACTTTTGTTTGTAAACATTAGTTAATGCACCGTGATATAACATGAATAAACAATTAACTAACATTAAAAAAGATTAATACAGAATGTAATAAATGTAGTGCTCATTGATTGTTTATGTAAAATAATACATTAACTAATGTTAACAAATGACACCTTATCGTAAAGTGTTACCTAAAATTTATTAAGAAAAAAAGACCCTTTTGACCCCTAAAACACCCATAGGCCTACAGTACTGTATATAGATTTCTAAAAATCTGTGTGTTTGTGAGAGAATTAAGAATTAATTAGCATGCATGCAAAAAGCAGTAGTATATTCTTGTTTTGTGGTTCAAACAACATTTTTACGCTTCATTAACAGAACTACAGTAATGTCTTTGGGGCTGCATGATATTAATTCAGCAATGAACAATCAATAGGAAATCCCAGTGTGACGCAAGCGAGGAGGTCAGAGAACACACGCCAAATTAGAGGTGTCAGCCCTTCCTGAACATAACCAGTTAGTGTGTAACACCTTACAAGGGGTATAAAATCGAACCCATCACCTTCCACACACACACACAATCAGCTGCACTGCAAACCTCATCTGCAGATGATAAAACAAAGATGAGGTCTATAGCTTATCATAATGAGCGCTAAATGAACCTAAAAGCAAGAGGTCACCATTAAGATGTAATTAGCATCCTCCTGGTAGCCATTACAAGCAAAGAAACAATGCTGATTTCCCCCAGGAATCAACAGCCATTCAGTGTGTTACTAAAATATTTTCTTCTTCAGTTCATTAGACACAGACTGTGACAACTTCTTCATTCTCCCACAAATACTATAACGGTTCCCTCCATTTTTTTATTAAAAGCATTCAAATAAAATCGCACCATGCATGTTCTCTTTTTTCAGTGGATCCACAGCTAAAGGTAATGCTTGGTGTATCTCTGGCTGTGGTTTATGGGGTGAGACAGCCCTGGCATACAGTGATAAGAGGCACACAACACTTATATGGAGTGAGAGATTTATTGGAAACCAACCACGGCTCATTAGAGGAGAACCTGTCTCCAGAACCTTATTTGAAGTCTTTAACTTAGTATACCAGTCCATGACACCTAACCAAAATACTTGCTGCTATGAAACCTGACTTTTTCTGAGCATGTTTGAGCTTAGTGAAGACAGTCAGTAGTGTGATTTAACTATAGCCCTATTTTTATACTGGTCAAAAGTTAGGAATAGGCATTATTATTATTATTATTATTTTTTTATGTCGTTGAAATAAGTCTCTTTTGTGCCCCAAAGTTTATCAAAGATACTGTAAAAACAGTAACATTGCGAAATATTATATATTGATATTAATATTATGCAGCAAAACAACAATTTTCAACAATGAGAACCATAAATGATAACTATGCACCAAAACGGCATATTAGAATGATTTCTGAAGGATCATGTAACAATGCTGAAAATTATGCTTTGCCATCATAGTAGCATCATATTGCAACAGAAAACTGTTCTTATAAATTGTAATATTGCAATTGCAAATGCAGTCTTGGTAAGCATAATGTTAAAAAATGTTTTTTTAAACATGTTGTTCTTTTTAGAATTTTGATTAGTAGTGAATATTCAGCTCCAGAGAGCGTTTTTGATGCTGGCTCTTGGAGTCAGCACACAACACTAGCCTAGTTGCAATTCAGCCTTTTATTCAGTTGGGCAGCCACTCTGCATGTTATATGTGCCAGGTCGAAATGACTCCCATCCACTAAAACAATTACTGAGAGAAAGTTTTCATACAGCACAGTGAGTGCTGATAATTTGAGGTGTTTGAGAACGAACGACCTGCATTGTGGTTTCAAAGCTCAGACGTGTAGGAGTTGGACCTTGCAGCATTACAGTGGGAGAAAGCACAGAAATTCATTAAGAACTTAATGTTCACATTAATTTGAAGCCTCCTGATAAAAAGCACTTTTTAAACCAAGTCCCTTCAGAAACCTTTTAGCCCTCTCTGTGTGCCTGGAATACATTATCTGTTGGCTAAAATGATGATATTTACCAGGGTTAGTTAGCTATGTGCTCATTATGAAATATAATAAAAAGGATGCCTTTAATTAAATGAGACGATGCAAACTAGTATGTGTCATAACTTTACGAAGGATTTCTAAGGTAATTAGGTTTTCAGTGCAATTTGGGACCAATGCAAACTTAAATGATAATATATATAATAAAAAAAATTTCAGATCCTATAAAATCACATTTTATAAATGGCAGTTGTGGATTTTATCATGCATGTCAAAAAACAACTTTCAGTTGAATATGTAATGCATAACCAATAAAAGGTGTACACATAGCCCACTATTGTAAAACCATATCAGTGCAGCATCAGACATGTCAAATGCAGTGAATGTTCAGATTGCACAGGCTGACTAATACTGCAGAGGTGACATAAATGCATTCAGAGAAGTAATGTTATGAAATTGATGGTTTAAACTGCATTTGATACTTGGCTGAAGTGGGCTGTCGTTTATATTAGCCTACCACAGAATTTCAAGAATCACACAGCCATGTATCTTAGTGCAGCCTCAGCTACGTGCAGACACGATTCAAACAAACATTAACACCCAAATGGACATCACTGTGGTCCCATTAAAATAAATAAAGAAGCTTTAGCACAGCAGTGTAAGAAGGCATGTCATATCTTTTGTTCAGAACAAAGCCACAAAACTTCAATGTAAAACCGGAAGCTGATGTAGGGGATTTAAATGCAGGCATCGGCCACGTTTTATTTCTATTAATAGACCCAGCGAGAGATGCTTGTTTAGAAAACAAAGTCTGGCGTCTGTATGAATCACGAGGAACTAACAAAATGACTAATTAGACTCATTCACGGGTTGAATGATAGTAACTTGCTTTATACTATTAATGACAGCAGTAAAAAATGTAGTAACTATAGTACTTTTTGAAAGGGAATGATGATCGATTAAGACAAGTATCCATAGGAAGTAATGAAAAGGAATGTCACGTTGGAATTAAATGAAAGACATTATTTGAATGAAGGGCTCAGTAAAATCCAGCTCTCTGTCATCCTAACCACGGAAGTGCAGTGCATCACATAGCCAATATTTCCCTCTAGTGGAGGATAATATTCGTACAACACAATATTTTTATTTTGAGTGTACGTTTCAGACAGTTTTGGAGGTTTTTTTTTTAGATGACGCAACCGATAGAGTCGAAATAGAAGTTACTATACCGTACACAAGTTCTCTATGAAAACGTTTTATGGGCATTTCAAGCAGACGATTTTTTTATGTGTACGAATTAATAAGGCCTACTATCCTGCGAGGCCGTCTGTGAGTGTGTTTAAAGTTAAGATGGTGTTTCATGGTTAGGTTTGACGTTTAAGTAGTTCGTTTCAAGTGCCATGTTACCTAAATACAAACAGACTGTGGGTCTACAGTAACTGATATTGAGCATTAATATAGTAGTTAGATTAAAAATTGTACTGCTTTTTGTGATCATGCACATGCCATAGAATCAGTATTTTGTCCATAGACAAAATTTAGGTTTTAATTCAGTAAACGTATTAAGGGCCCTCAGGGAGGGTAGACAGAAAATAACAATAATAATAATAATATTTATAAATATACAAATTCATTTACAATTATTCAATTTCCTTTAAATTCACGTTGGAACTCCAATAAAAATATATTAGACAATTTTCAAAATTTGACAAAAAGAAAAGAAAAAGTGTCTTATCGCAGGTCTTAAAATAAGCAGTTTGCAGTCATAAAATTGTGTCTGATTCACAATACTTCCTTGAAACTGCTTGTCTCTGGATTGGTTTGATCGGGAGGCCCTGTGTCCGTTTTCTCAGATATGTTAGTATTCGGGTCGTCTATGCGCTCAGAGTCTGCATTGATTGTGAGGCCGGTGTTGGTCATACTGGACTCGGTCAGAGTACTATTGCCACTGCTGGAGTCTGACTGATCTCTGGTGTGAGTGTCAGGCTCTGCCTCAGCTGGGACCTGATGTGTTTCTTCTGTGTCACTAGAGTCTGTGTCTCCTGCTAGTTCCTTCCTCAAACTCTGTGCTCTTTCCATGTAGCTTTTACTCAGTTCAGCATCGGGTATGTAGTTGGCATGGATCTCGGCAAGCTTCATGTAGATTATGTACAGTGTGCTTAGGCTCTCTTTGTCTTCCAGAGCTGCCGCCAGGGCTAAGTGGAAGTAGCCCATGGCATCGAACGCATCCTAAGGCAGAACAAATAAATGATACCCTTAAATGTATTTTTTGGATACTTTAGGCTTCTTTCTCACTGATAATTACACACAATTTGTGGTTATGTGTACAGAAAGATTCTCAGAAAGGGTACAAATCAGATTCAAGTTTTGAAACAAAAATACATGTGTATGCAGAGGTGAGAGCATCATTTTTCATTTTTGCATATGGAAACATGTTGCACACTTAATGTATGTTCAAAGAGTCTCACCTTTAATCTGTATAGGGTCAGATCGGCCAGTCTGCAGTACACTTTAACATAGTACCGAATTTCAATGGCATGTTCAAGTGCACTAGGGCAGAGCGAGAGAGACTTAAGGTAGAAGTTCTCAGCCATCTCATACTTCCCTAAAGAGAAGTACACTGATGCAAGACGATGGAAGGACGCTCTCTCATTCAGAGGGACACCTGTAAGAAATACACATAGCATAATATAATAAAATGGCCAAACTTTGTCAGGTTATTGCTTTATAATCAGGGAGCAAGTTATATCAATAAAACATTCAATGGAGATGCAGGAACATGTTTTCGACAAGATTACACTGGGTATGTTTAGATTTTATGTTGAATTGCATGCATTATGTAGTGTTCTTCAAATTATTTATGCTGTAAGAGACATGTGTCTCCAGCAGGGGGCAACATAGGATTTTTATAGAAAAAGGTGCAGTCAAACTGGATTTTATTATTATCAATAATAAAAGTATTAATTTTACATAACTCATAGTCGAACTTTACTGAACAGTAAATTATTGGCTTTAAATTATCAGGGCTAGCTACAGCTTTTTTTAAACTGAGGAGTATAAAGGTCTTACCAGTTGTGGCGCTGACCTGCACTGCGAGTGTGGCGTATTGTAGTGCCTCCTCGTACTGCTTCTGCTTCATCAGGAGCTCTGTGAGTTTGTTCAATAGTCTGAACTCTGAGTGCACATCCTTTATGCTGCGTGCAAATGGCAAACTCCCATCCTTTTGTTTTGCAAAAACACAGCAGATAGATTCAGATGAATAACATGTGATTCAGCATGGATTCCTTAACTGCCTTGGTAATATTCATTTTATACCCAAGGTGAGGCCTACCCTGTAATACGGTAGTGCAGCCAGTTGATTTCTGTGGCCTTTGAAGAAGACGTCTCCTGCTTCCTCATAAATACTCATAGCAAAGCATGGGTCAGTCATCCTCAGGGCTGTCTTTACTGCAGCCTGTAGACAGTTGTTTAGTTATAGTTAAGTTATAGCCATAACAGCTGATAATAACATGTATATAACATAGTAATAAACTCCTTTGTTTTCACTTTAAATTATATGGCCTTAACTACTATGTACATACTTAAATTAATCAGTTGGTACATTGTAGTTATTGTCTACATATGTTTTTCATTAGAGTTATATTTTAAAAATACCTCCATGTAATTAGACCCTAACTCAGCCTTGAACCTACTCATACCATCAAACCTTACCAAACCGTACCAAATATCCCACCTCAATAGAAGTAAGTGTTTTGCAATACAATATAAACACCACATATAAACAACACATACATGTCTATAAGTATATAGTAGTTATGACCACCTAATTCTTTTACCACAGTCTAAAATGTAAATCAATTGGTGGAAAATCTTTCTAAGTGGATATGCAAAAATGATAACACTAATCAATAATTAACTGACTCCTTTTGCAATACCCAGATGTTTTTTTTGTCTTACCTGTAGGTACATGTCAGCCAGTTCATCTTCATGGATAAGATAGTAGATACGGCCCACTTGTAGCCACGTCTCAGACTCTTCCTGTCTTTTCCCCAGGTCTATAGAGATCCTTAAACTTTGCTTTGAATAATCAAGAGACTTCCTTGATGACCTGCGAGGTATTTTTTTTAACAAACATACTTTAATTTGCTGTTTCATTGGATTAAGTGTCAAAGTATTGGAAATGATGCTTAGAATTGCTCTTACTTCTCAGTGTTGAGTGAAAGATAGAGGTTGCTGAGAAGTTCCAGGTACTCTCCTTCCAGCTGTTTATTCTTTAGCGTTCTGCAGAGCCCCACGCAGTGCTCATAGTAAACAATACACTGTCCATACAGCAGCAAGTCAGCGTAATGCCGACTTAGAACTTTCGCCACAACCATTTGACCTGCATTTAAAAGGAAGGGTTTTTTTTTATTCTTGCTCTGTAAATTAAATATTATGACATACAGAAAGTTTAAATCAATTAGATGATCCAAAAAGTAGTTTGAGTCACTTTCTGATTTTAATTGTATTAGATATAAAATTTCAAACATCTTTAAACAAATGATTATCGGCATTTTTTCAGGACTAAGTTCACCTTTGAGACATTGTTTAATTAGTTATAACCAGTTGGTCATAATTATGATTAATATTATGTTATATAATAATGTTTTGATTGAAAAGTATTTTTGTGCTATGGGCCTATTAATTTTGAATAAACACCAATTATTTTGATATTTTGTTATAGCATGCAAATATGATTAGACAATTTAATTGTAGCTGAAGTGTCCAAATACTTTCTGGGGCCACTATAGGTATCAGGTGTAGATGCAACCATTCCAGAAAAGTCAAATCATGTTATACTTACTGTGCAGATTGTTGGCGCTAATA
Organism: Enteromius treurensis; assembly: GCA_032275025.1. Taxonomy (NCBI): domain Eukaryota; kingdom Metazoa; phylum Chordata; class Actinopteri; order Cypriniformes; family Cyprinidae; genus Enteromius; species Enteromius treurensis. Next base: position 17,485,982 of record JAUCMU010000026.1, on the reverse strand, counting down.
GCAATAAGGAGGCCCATCTCATAGCATAATCGGACTTTCTGGCTCCCTCCCTTATCCTTGTAGCTCCTGCCGAGCCATAGCAAAGCCTGGACATGTTCTTGATCTGCGGGACTCTCTGAAAGAAACTGGAATAGGTGCAGGGAACTGAGCAAGAAGCACTCTGCAAGGCCTGAAGCCCCAACAGATAGAGACAAGCAGCCCAAGTTAGCCAATGCTAGTGCTTCATTACGCTTGTTTCCATTCTCTCTAGAGATCTGCAGAGCGCAGTAAAAGTTTCTTGTTGCCTCCTGGATTCTACCCTGTTTGCGGAGGCATAGGGCTAGAAGGTTGTAGACAACGCCACGCTGTGTCGGACTGTCTGTTTTATCCAAAGACTTAAGCATAGTTTGCAGAGTATTCTGAGCTTGAATGGGTTCCTCTGTTAGAACCAATAGCCAGGCCAACAGTACGGATGCCTCAAAGCCCTCCTCTTCATTAATTTGACTTCCAGTCTCTGCTGCTTGTTGGGCAAAAGGCACGGCCTTCTCTAAAGCTCCATGCTGCTGGTAAACACTAACCAGGCTCAGGCACAGGTCCCTCTGGGTCTTCAAGTCTTCTCCTCGACTAGCTATTGACAAGGCCTGCTGAAGATAGACCACCACCTGTGCAGGAAGCACTGAAGTACTTTCCTTCCAGTGAGGATTAAGCCTGACTGAGTTTTTGATAAAGAGTTCAATTTTCTGGAATGCATCATCCAAGGAATGCTCTTGCCCTGAGTCTAAACTTAATGAAGATAGTGTGAGGTAGGGCAAATACTTTTTATGATAAAGCCTGCATAACATCCAGTTGAGATCAACAGGAGCAACTGGCCTCCCTTCTTCTGCAGACATAGTTATGGTAAGGAACTGAAGTCTCTCTGCAAAAGGTAAAGCATCCTCTATTTTTCTCAGACGGAGGAAGAGAAAGAGAGAGAGGTAGCATGTCCGTGCTTCTAAGTGCTTGTCTTTTTCGATTATGGCTTTGCGCATGATTGGTTTGAGCAGCTCAAACTCATCCACAGAGCAGAAGTTGTGACAAGGAAGGCAAATAATTAGAGCACTTGCTTTCTCTAGTGAAGATGGTAACTTGTCCATCATCTTCTGTTTGAGGTAAACGGCGGTGAGATTGGTATACAAGGCAGTTAGAAGAGGCTTGTCATCAAAACCATTTACAGGGACGTTTAGAGCCTCCTCAAAGTACACTCGTGCTTGTGAGTACTTCAGTTTCTTGGCACATAGCCGTCCAAGAAGGAAGCAGGCCCGTCGGTGGGCCCAAAGCATCCTGCCTTTCTTAGCTCCTTCTCGCAGGTTTTCCAGATGTTGAAGCACCTCGTCCTCTGAAAGGCCATGGAAGAATGTGTCCAGGAAAGAGTAGGAGAGGTCGTAAAGAGTTTGAAATGTGTCCTGGAAATATTCCAGATTTAGGAGGGTCAGGATTGGGTCACATCTCTCGGCTTCATCAGCCTCCCAGATACCCTCATCCATAAAATTCGGAGGGTCTTCCTCATATTCATCCATTTCTCGAAAGGTGTCTTCCAGGCTGAAGGAGAAGACCTCAGAGTCCCGGTCCAGGTGATTCTGAGAGGCACAGAAGGATTGCCGTGGGGATGAGTGGTAGGGAGTTGCATCACTTTTCTCAGATATGGTGCTCTTTCTTTGATCCACTGTAGATTTCAGCTCTGCAGATTACATAAAGAGTAAATGTCAGTATTGGTGATTATGCAATGAAAGAGAAGGAAAATAGGAAGGAAAATAAAATGTGGAAGGAAAGACTGTGCGACAAAGTTGGTGATTTTTAATTGTTAATTCCACACAGCCAGAAGTTAAAACAGTCATATTTAAAGAATGTAGCAACATTTCAAAAGAAGAGCCTTAAAAAGGGGCTTACCTGACTTTGGATGATTTCTTATGTAAGTGAAATCAGAGTCATCAAGTCTATCTGCATTGTAAAAGAGTAAGAACATTAATATTCAGCCATTGTTTTCTTACCCTAATATCTACAACCCAACCTTTTATGAAATTCTTTCTTGAACATGAACTATATTTATTTAAACATTATTTGGGGTCTCCCAGTGAAACAATCTCTTACCCAGTCTATAAACAGTGCTTATGTCTGTGGAGAAAAGATTTGCCAGCACATCAGAATGACAGGGCTCAAAGCAGGGGTTAAGTTTAGACAGGGCCGCCCTTTCCTCCTCATTGAGAAAGACCAATTGTCCATCGCTGTGCAAAGCCAACAAAGACAACATTATCAACCACATGACTCCCGATCGGATAGCTTCATCACATCATCACATAACTCCACTATCCCCCCTTCCACCACCCTCATCACCCACTGCTAGACAGAGGCACACTCACAAAGGTCAACAGAATAAAACAGTGTTTGCCAGCTATTTGATTTCAATTGGTATGTCAGTATCGTCGAGAGGCACATTATATAAATGGTTTTTACAAAATAAAGAGAAGGTCATTCATTTTAGCACATGCTAAATCTATGAATATAAATAGTTGAACTGTTTACTTACAGAGGCTCGATACTCTGAGGTTTTACACTGGCCTTGTGAACAAATCCTATCTCTCCACTGGTAAGGTGTCTTCCTATGAACATGTTTAGAGTATTGAAAAGAAATCCCTCAATCTTGATTATGTCTCCCTTGCATAAGTGCAGCTCATCTTTAACCACTGGGTAATGGTCCACTACCGCTACACAAGTCCCCACCACTGAAAGGGAAGCAAAAATTCAATTTTGAATTGGAATATAAGAACACTTTGGATTTTTTATTTATTATTATTATTATTTTTTATTTTTTTTGCAATAAAATCAGCATGCATATTTAGCATGTTTTTTGTTTTGGGGCTATTATTAACTTTTATGTATTAGCCCCAACTGTAAGCTAGATATTTGAAAGCAGGGACACGTTAATTTTTGTGATATATAACCGTATGCCACAAATTCTGTTGACTGAGTTTAACTTGTACCGAATTCTAAATATTCAATGGGAAGTTGGTTTCCTAGATACTTAGATCTAGAATCTCACCAGCAGGATGATTGAAGACACCCTCTGTAACTGGAATCCCTCCTGCATTTCCAGGATATTTTTTAAGGAACCACCTAGAAAGTAAAAAAACACTCTTCGTAAAGGGATAACCTGAAACAATGTGTTTCTTTAATGAGAACAAGTGTAGAACAGAAGGCATGCAAATCTGTTGTTACAATTCTTCTCAGCTCACAAAAAAACAGTGTACTTACTGATAAAATGGATAGGGCAGAGGCTGCATATCATGCACAGGCACTAGACCATGTTGGCCCGTGGACAGCAACGTACCCTCCCACACGGCCTCTTGTCCTATGTCTTTAACCATCACCAGGTCATTCCTCTTGTAGGTCAGCTCCCCTTCCTCCTCTTTGCAATCACTGTTGTATAAAGTCTTGGCAAAGAATGCACCTAAAACAATAATGAAAATGTTCATATGCCTATGTACAGTGTGCACTTTCAGAAAAATGGTACACAAGCTGTCACTGGGGTGGCATCCTTTCAAAATATACTTTTAAAGTATTATTACAGTATGCACCCTTTGGAGCAAATAATGCAAGGAGGTGTAGCGTAGTGTAAGTGTTCTTAAAGGAATAGTTCACCCAAAAATTAAAATTCTGTCATCATTTACTCACCAAGCCTGTATGAATTTCTTTGTTCAACCGAACACAAAGGAAGATATTTTGAAGAATAGTAGTGATCAGTAAAAGTAATCAGGCTGTTTTGGTTACCATTGACAATAGTAGGAAAAAATTACTATGGAAGTCAATGTTGACCAGAACAGCTTGGTGAGACTTTTTCTTTAAAAGATATCTTCCTTTGTGTTCTGCAGAACAAAGACATTCATAAAGATTTGGAACAACTTGAGGGTACTTTAAATGTCAAAATAGAAAAGTGTGTCCCATGAATGTTTTTAAAGATTATGTCTTCATTTGGGCTGTTGCCTTAAAAAGAGAACATACAGAAAAATGTATTATTTTGGATAAATACTACAAATATGAACATCCAGGAGAGACTTGGTATGAATGAGATGGTTACACTATAACAAATTTCTTAGAAGCAGGATATTTTGTATGCAAGCAAACTCCAGGAAATATTGAGACGTTACAAAAAACTTCTCTTCTTGAAAATAATACTGCAGTCTGTTCACATTTTTACTCAATCTTGTTTTCAACTTACAGTACAGTATGTGACTTCTGAATTGGTTAAATGTTTCAAAAGTGGACTTAGAGATGTGTAGAGTTTGCTCTGTCAATTTGTAAGTTAAGTGTATGTTTACAAGTGATTTTTGTTAACGGTTGAGAAATCAGCAGGTTGTGGGGGCTTGTTACCTTCCTGTAGCAGAAGTCCTAAATAGAGAGTAGCCAAGTGGTCTTCATCCACTGTTACACAGATCTCCACATCACTTAGCAAAGCAGGGTCCAGCCAGAACGACTGGTCACAGAGAAAGTTCTCAAGACATCTTGCGACATATCCTAGAATATAACAGCAAAACTTGTTAAGCTAAAAGTATTTTGAGTGTAGAAGAGCCAGAAAGTTAGGTCCATCGACACCTACCGAGTGCCAGGTAAGTAGAGAACTTCCAAATTTCCTCGACAGTCTTAAAGGTGATGACAAAGCTGTCTTTCTCAGCATGAACAGACACAAGTCTCGCAGACAGATCCTGTGTGGATAGTATCAGCAGTCACTTAAAGAATATTGAAATACTCAATATAATCAATAGTAATAAGTTCATCAGTGGTGCCAGTGCATGTTTTGCAAGAATACTTCTATCTGACCTTGAAGAGCTGCACAACATCCTGGCTGTTGCTTTCTACTACTCGGAGTCTTGTCCTTAAAGCCTCCTGAAGCTTACCATCAGGTGCTACACAAGATCGTCGCTTCCCGCTAAACAACAAAACAACATCTCCAAAAAGCAAAAGGGAATGAAGTTAAGTATCCACCACAAAGAAGCCAATATCAACGACATTACCACTAACAAGACTGCTTTAGCGATGTAGGGTGTGATTTATTGCTGGCCATCATCACAGTAGTAGTATGCTTAGCCAATATGATTTTTTTTTTTTTTGCAGGAACAGCACTATGAGCGACCACATCACTAAAGGCATACCATTAGGGCGAGTGTACACATTAAGGAAGTCTGGCATTAGTTGTGAGAGTGTACTGAAGAAATGTAGCCATTAAAAGCCATTAGAGGCCATTATTTCCACGCAGGTCCACAGGACACAGACATCCATGCAGCAGATACCTGGAGAGAAGCGTTCTCCTGCTGAAGATACTGTGCTGCTTCCGCTGAATGTTTCCTTCCTTCTCCAGTAAATCTCTCTGCTTATGCTTTCTGCCTCCACCTCATCCCCAGCCTCCGCTTCCTCATCTCCAATGGCAAAACAAAGGAAACTGAGGTCAACACAGCTATACAGAAAATGACTGCATTTGGTATGTGTTTTAGTGAATTTAAATAGTGCCTCATACCATACTGTATAATGAAATTCATGCTCATTCTGTAAACTTACAGAAAAGCGACATCGAATGACTGGAGAAGGATAAGACTCATGAATTACTGAATAATTAAGGACAAGTATAAGGTTCCCTTTGCAGGTATGCACTTCCCATAATTATATACAGTATGTGTGGTCATCACCATATACAATTGTTCCTTATTCAAAAACATGATACAGTTGGTACTAATTAGCATGTTTGAAGATATAAAAATATCCAAGCTGTGTTTACAAGCTCATAAAGTTGCGGACATAAACAGGAAGTGCAAGCCATATCATAATGGCTCTATAAATATCAGCCAGATGGTTTAAATAATAGCTTCTTCCTCATCTGCGGGTGGGTATGACCATCCCAGAATTGCATTGAATAGAGAGGATGTTTCAAATGGTTTAGTATAATTTGTTAAACGCTCAAAAAAACATTTACAATTGAATCATGTAAAACACTATAGTACTACAGACTTCTGAAACACTCATGCTTGAGTCAAGAAATCGTCTTACCAGCTGTCATGGTGTCATTTGGCAAAAAGAGCTCACTCACGGCTGCTAAAGCATATGGAGGGTCATTCCATAAGGCATCAAACTCAGCGGGTGATATCGCTATTGAAAGGGAGGTTGATGTTTAGGGGAGTGTTATTAAATTAGCTATATGACAAGCTGAAGCTTTTAGGGTAATTGCTTAATCAAACTGAGACTGAATGCATAGCAAGACAGAATCACAGCCTTCAAAATAAAAGCATGTGCAAACCAGACCAAAATCTAAGAGAGGAAGTATGAGCATGCAAACATGATAAAACAGTATTAGCCCTCATACTGAATTGGTCTGACACTTGCATTACAAATCCTTTCAAATCGATACAGTCTTCTGTCATGACAGGACAGCATTTGCTAGTTATTAGTCAACAGATCTGAAATCACACAAGCAGCAAAACAATATACCAGCAACTCACATAGCGACAACAGTACGTACAGTACTGTAATTAGTCACAATAGGCAATCACAGCATTACGCACAAAAACAAGGCACACAGACTGCCACCTAAGGGAAGTACACATCCTGCATTACCTTCATGGGTAAATCTATTACCCATGACTGACAGAAACACTGTGATGTCTCCCTGTGAGAGTTACTTTTTCTTCTCATGGCAAAAATCTATGAAAGCCAGGGTGGGACCAACCTGAAAACAAGAAGCAGTTTCTGAGGCACGGAATGGGACAGCAGTAGCAGCAGCAGCATGCCATGATGTACACAGCCAGCTTCAAACTCAGGTTCAATAGTGCCCGCTTGACGATAAATCCACTTATCGATGGAGTCACTCCTCTCCCTCTCTCTCTTCCTTTCCATTTTCCTCTCCTGCATAAACTGCACTCTCTCTACTGCTCATTTCTAGCTTCCATCTATTCCGTACTCTCCCCTTTCCTCTCTACGTCCACTCGGCAGATAAGTGAAGCACTCTGAAACACTGCTGGCATGTTTGTGTGGGCTGGTCAGTGCCTCTCTGTGCCAGGGGTTCTTGTGGAAAGTGAGAGCAGCAGTATTCTCACATCGCTGGCATTCGGGGACAAAAGGCCTACTGAATAAAGGGCATTGCTCATAGCACGTAAATTGGAACAAAATTTCGCTTTTGTACTAGATGTTGTAATATACAGTAGGGGTGGTAGCTTGAGGTTGCTCATTCTAACAGGTCTGGCTGCAAGAAAAAGTGCAGCACTCTTTAGGTTTAGGTTTAGGTTTATCAGTGCAAAAATAGACTCAATGTAATGAGGGGTCAATACTATTCAGTCGTAATGATTTGAAGGTATTGTTTATTTAACAAAATCAATAAATAAATGTGTACCAAAGTTGTTTATTATCAGAGAAAATGAGGCCATTCTTCATGACAAACTTGCTACCTCGGCTGTTCAACTAGTCTGTAAGATTTTTAAATGAAGAATAAATCGGATTTTGGCAAATGTTAACATCATCTGATTTTCAGAGGAAAAATATTCAATTCATCATTTTATGCCCCTTTCACTGCTTATTTGGAATTTTACTTTACAGGTCTTCTGGTTGAGAACCACTGATTTTTAGGGGAAATGTGTTGACTGAGCAATACTCCGGCTATTTGTTTTCAATAAGAATGTTAACAAACTCTTTTAGGATGCAACCTTCAGTATATCCTTGTACAGAGGATTGTTGTTTTAGCATTGTCTGTGTTTAACACAATGTCAAAAAAATTCCAGCGTTCTCAAATCACAGTGATGACTCTTTTTCAGTCTTTTTTTAATGTACTGTCTGCTTGTTTAAACTACAGTGAGTGTGTTTCCCTGTCACCATTACTGTCTCGGGCTTAACAAAGAGGGTATTTATCTAATAATAATCTTGCTCATCTGTTTTTTTAAAGAGAGAACCCAGTCAGATTCTAATTGAATCTGTGGAGATCTTGTGAGCAGCTGTAAACAGCCAGGAGGCATTTCTCAGCATAACTCTTAGCCTACACAGCATCTCTCTGAGTCTTCAACACTACAATCAAGTGTTTTGCTGTGGGAATAGCAGTGTGTGAATTATACACTGACTATACTTCTTAAGGACATTTCTTTTCTGGTATACTTTCTCTTTATGATAATCTCTTAAAATAAAAGATTAAATACATTTGAAAGCAATTTCTTTTTGAAAATGTTGGATTATTGGCAGATGACAATTTGGGCTAACTTGTCAAACAACACCAAAGCACATATTTGTGCAGATGTTAATGCTAACAACTATGCAGGCAATGTTTTGGAAGTAGCTTGAACTGTTGTTCGGCAGCACATTGTCTGATAAATGTGATACAAAGAGGTTAAACTGTCCCATGCGCCTGAGATGGTGGACTCAGTTGTGTCTCTCTGGGTTACTGGCTCTATGTGTGGATGTCAGTGAAAAAAACGGGGTAGATTTGTAACCTGAGTAAAGGGTTTAGACTCTAAGTTTAGAATGTCGCCTAAGCCCAAGCAGCAAATGCTGGTACTCTAAACTGAATGAAAAACAAGTTCTTAGAATCTATAGTTAATGAAAAGCATGGTATATTGTTAGAAAAACAACCAGGATTCTCAGTGGTTGGTTAAAAAGTAAACTACAACTCAACCACTTGTCCTACTTCTATTCAAACTTTGAAATATATTAACACAGCGATACCACACTCACTCACACACTGAAAGAGAGAGAGCATACCTCTGTCCTGCTGACTCCCGGCAGTATGTTCGTTCCTCATAGATCTGTCAGTATGTAGTCTGTGGAGTTGGCGAAAAGTTCCTTTTAAACTGACTAAAACTAACCATCATAGTCTGTAACGCTTCTGTATTGCAAGAGGTATGTGTGTGTGTGTGTGTGTGTGTGTGCCTGTGTGTATGTCCTTGTGGCATGAGTTTAGAGCTTTAGCTGAAGGAAGTCTCTAAACTCCTCCCCTAAATGATATGCTGCTTTTTCATTCCCTCAGTCAGTTTCTCTTTTTCTCTTTGAGCCCGGCCCTCTCACTACCCTCTTCTATTGGACTCTAGATCAGGTCAGAATTTCTTCAGTTAGCTCATAAGATGGTAGATAACCATACAACTTCTTAAATGAATGACTCAGCAAATACAGAATAACTTTTCACTTCTCATCTAATCAGACTCAAGCAGCTGAAAATCACCAAAAAGGAAAGGAATTTCACATGTTATTTTCTTTGACAAAAAAAAAAAAGAGTAATCCATCTGGTCTGACTTGTTTTTCATAGAACACAGTAAAATGCCTCTAGAGTTCCTATCAACTTCATTACAGTAAAATACGCCCTCTTGCTCACATTCCAAAGGTGCTTTCTACAGCATATCCAGACATATGTGTTTGTGTGTGTGTGTGCACGCATTCTTCATGCTTTTAGAGCATTCTTTTGTTTTCTTTAAATCATTATTATTTACTCTTCCAAGAATTTCCTATGCTTCTGCTTGGGTTTTATCTTGTTAGTAGGTCAGATAACAGACCAGGCCTTGGCTTATTTCTTGCTTTTCCCTCTTGGTTAAATATAAACCCTGGAACAGACTCCAGGTTCTTCTGTTATTGAGCTATTACAAAAGTCACCCTGAGATAATATATGGGGTAGAACATGTGACTGGCTGCCCGGACTGTGAAAGAAGTCAGTATGTGCACTAAGGTGTGGTTAATTCCTGCCACAGGTCTCAGATGGTCTGGGTAAATGGATTACATGCCACATTAATGATAGAGAATAAAACCCCCACACTGTTACAGCCATCTTGCCATGTGCCCAAAGCATAGTCACGGCATTAACATGGCACACAAGACAAGCAGCTGATGGTCTTTGCAACACATGTTCCAAAGCTTTTTGGAATGCTTTTGCTTTTTGCGGCTAGCATATCACAGTGTGTACATCTACTTTGTAAATTACATGAATAATTTATCCAAAGTCATTAAATCAGTTATGAATAAACTGTCATTTTATTTTCATCTGCAAAATAATTAATTCCTGAATTGGACTGATTGGGTTCTGCTTCCTTGCACGTCCTGGAACAACATTTTATTCCAAAATTTTAGTTTTGAACATATCTCTACACCTAAACCTAACCCTACCCTTGACTAATGCCTAAAATCAGAGGAAATGATAGATGACTGACACTGATGTACAAGCACCAAAAACTATTTGTAAGCCTAAACTTCACAAAAACTATAAACTGGTTCTTCAAATCTGATTGGCTAATCACAATGTTGTACCAGGGTCAACAAAGATGTTGACCCAGGAACACGCCGAACTCAGGTTCTGCGTACTGGGCACGCTCGGTGTAACTCTTTGGATAATTATCAAAATTATTTTAATAAATTACATAAATATTGGGATATCCAATATATACATCTCAATATACCTCAGTAATCATTGTATACTTTGTTTTTAAAAGCATAGTTCACCCAAAGTTAAAAACCAGATTTGAACTTGGAAGCCATGAACATTTTTGTTTTCTTTTCAGTGAACTGGTTGATCCACAGATTTGACTCAGACTCAAACTGGTTTGAGATTTAGTTACAGTTCGGGTTTACAGCTCACTTTTGCTTGGCACTATTGATAGTTTCAGTTTAGACTAAAAAGACTCAGGAGTCATGATCAACTTGTTTTCTTTTCTTGTGGATCAAACTGCTTTGATGGTTTTTGGTTTTTAATTTTAAATTAACTCGTTTCAGAGTGGCATTGTACGTTCTGTGCAATTACTATTACTTATTTAATCATTTTGGCACATCTACAGTGACATTTATGAATGTGCCTTGTACTTGCCAAATTTAGACATAAATAACACTTTGAAAAATATAAACAAAGCAATTGATTAATTGAATTTTTAAAAATGGTTTGTTTCACAGGTGAAAGACATTGTTTGGGTGAGCTGATCCTTTAAAGCACCTTTCATAGAAACAGCATGTTGTGAAGCAAAACTCATAGCAGGTTAATAAAGCTCTGGCTAGTCAATGTACCTCAGGGCAGCTCACAGTGGGGGTAGTTCAGGGAGGCATTGCGTTCCGGTGCCCCTTTGTACCAGTGCTCTAAGGAAGAGCAACTTCCTGTTGTTGTGGACTCTGTCATATTTCAGTACAATGGTAAATCCAGAGCTCTAACAAGCAGTACAGCCCACAATATCCGCTAGAATCACACAACACACATACTCCTTGTACAGATTACATTGTGTAAAGATATGCAGGCTGTAAAATCAAAGCTATGTAGGTTATAAAATTCTGTGACAAACATCTATAATATAATATACCTCATAAATGATCCCCAATTATGTAGGGTGAGTCAGTCAGTGTAATTATGCTCATTTAATTACTTCATTGTATGTTATAAACAGCAAACGCTTAACAAATAACTGGTATCTGTCTTAGGATTTCTAACAGGTGATCAGAATCGGCTAAAGAAATAAATGGGAAAGTTTAAAATTGAGTAACTACTTATCTAGGAAGTACTGATCTCATACAAATGGGAGGGGAGTGCAGAAGTGCTGATGCTATGACAGGCAGAACAATGCTGACTGCTTACACTGTCTGTCTCAGACACTAACCTTATGGCCCTGTCAAAATATCTGACTGTCAGAACGAGAGTACTGCATGGTCAGGGAAAGAGAGGAGAGAGGCAAACCGGAGTGAGATAGACAGACTGAGAGAGGAAGAAACGTAGAGAGTGTGAGGCGCCTGTCACATCCCTCCATTGTGCCGTTTCCTCTTGGCTTTTGTTTCTGTATACACATGACAGTAAAACACTTGTAACACAAAGAGCCTTTAGGTAAGGACACACTAAAGAGAATAACTTGTAATCAAGAGTCTTCCTGTTAAATCCTCCTGACTGTCCCCACGGGCCAGAGCTTTTTAAATTCAGATTTAAAAATAATTAAAGACACGAAAATAGATTTATCGAAGCGCCGTTTGTGAGTCTGCATTGTGCTTAACAAACATTTAACCTGTGCATATGATTTATTACTTTTCTAAATGGCACACGTATGTTTTTTTTTTTTTTTTTTACTTTGTGGGCTACAGTGTATTCACAATGAAAGTATTTTTCTTTCACAAAGGAATGAATGGTGGGTTGATTTGTGAGGTAGTGCAACAAGCACAAGCCTCTGAGACGTAAAGTGATGAAAGAGTGACTACTAGTGTACGTCAAGTGTAAAATAAATGGGAATTTTCCAGGTAAGAGGTTTTCTCCAGTGACCTTGGTTTGAGAGTACTTTAATAACAAATTGTTAGGAATCAGTATGTTAGCATGTCATCTTTATTTCTGCTTATAAAACATTTTAAAATTCTCTTGTGAATATTTTTAAAAATGTAAAAAAACAGGCAAAGGCCAAAGCACACTATTTTTGCCAATAGAAAAGAATCAGTTCACTTTTGTTGTTAGCACAGGGCAGAAAACCTGGTATAGCCTAATTCTAATCATTATATTGATCTAAACTAGTAGTAGTTGTTTTTATTATTAAGGCAGCACAATATGTTTTATTTAGTCTAGATATAGGCTATAGTATTACATGATAGAACATTATCGAAATGCACTTTCATTGATTTTCCTATCATTTGTGGCTGCAGTTAAAGAGTAGCTAACGTTAGAGATAAAGGGTGCGTGGTCGTTCTTATTTTTCTGGAACATAATACGGCTCTAAACGGGTTAATGTCACATTAAGTAGCTTTTGTTTGGTTGGCAGGTTCCTAATGAAGCCAATTGTGCCTGCTGTATTTACACTGTGTTTTTTCTAACTCTGCATAAGAGGGCGCTATACATCAATATACAGTAAATGCCGTAATCTGCGAAAACCCACCCTTCCCTTCAACATTCCCCCTGCGTGACCTCACACCTCAAATCCGCCGCAGGCGACAAGACAAAAACACAGCGCTGCCATTCTAACCAACGAACCCGTGTCCAGCTGTGTGCGCGCTCGCAGTGTAGATGTTGTGGGGAAACACGCTGCTCCGCGCTCGCTGACGTCACCCCGGCGAGCGCGAGAGTACAGTGACAGCGCCTCGTCCACTGTAAGCAACACTGAGCGCGGCTCAGCACTATCTCAGGCTACACGCGAGAAACGGCTGCAGATCATGGAATGTGACTAGGCAACATTCCGCTTTATTTGAGGCCGGTCGTCAGCGCTGCACTCACGGGGTGCAGTACTTTCAGACCACCGTTTCCATTATTACCAAGTGATCACTGCCCTCCTGTGATCCGGGAATCACATTAGGAGCTTTGATATTTTGGTTAATTATTCCTCGAGTTTCTATTCCACTCTAACGGTTCGACTCTGACTTCAAGCTGAGGCTCAATAACTGAATTTTATCGGTGGAACAATAGGCGACTGCTGCTGTCTTGGATATTAAATTTTACTCTTGGATTATTGTCTCAGCATCATGAGCACGAGTGGTGAGTAAATTCTTGCTATTGTTATGATGGTCTAATTGCAAAGATTAATGAAAAAAAGCAGTAATCGAAGCAGATCAAATAAATCAACTTTATCTTGACCTTGTAAAATAAAAGCAATTTGTCTTATATTAAAGCGTTTGACCTCTTGCTCCTGACCTGTCCCAGATACATTCTTACTGAATCGGGTATTTGGGATAATAATAACAATAATGCTTGCTTCTTAAATGTAATATTAATAAATTAATTTGACATGACGTTTATAAAAATAAGAACAAGTTTATTATTATAAGGCTGCTATTATTGTTTATAATTATTTGTATTATTCTTTACTGTGCTCTGGACTGGTATTGAGGACTTACTCTTTTAACCTCTGTAGAAACTGACTTTGATTGTAAAAAAGAAATTGCACAAACTGTCAATTCAAGTTATGTCAATTTGCAGATAGAGCATGTGGAGGAATGTTAGAAAACTTCAGTGTCTAGTTCAATTCCAGTCAAATACGCTTGTTTGCATTCATTCAGCTCTCATCCATTCATAGTAATGAGATCATCATCACTGATTACATGCTGTAGAAATGTGTCGGATGAATAGACACACACCAAGAGAGAAGAGAGACTGATACAGGCTCATATTGGTGACCAGCTCTCTTTTGATGCTTGTGATTCAGTCAGCTGATGTTGCAAGGGCATGACCGCTACTTCTCATAATGATCCCTTTATGGGAAAAGTTCAGGAGAACCTTAAGAACAAAGCCGATGGGCAACAGAGCTGTTTTTTTCTCGGTTTGTTGTACCTACTTGGCAAATGCCGTGCTGTTCTGCGATTAGAAATGGTTTGCATTCTTACAGCAAGCTGCTAAATTGCATTCTCAGCTGATGAGCGGATGGACAAGCTTTCCCCACATGTGTCCAACGCTCTGAACTAATCCCCCCACTATTCTTCCCTTAGTTCAGGACACAGCTCACAGTACCAGCACACTCTGATAAAACAATGTCACATCAGCCAATTGAGCTTGCCTTGTTCATTCTTTCAAAGCGTTTTGCCTGTCAGCTGGGGATGGGTTTGCTACCAGCGTGCTACCGTATGGAAAACGAGTGTTTTCAGCTGCAGACAGATGGCAAGGGAACGAGTGCAGTGGCCGGGTTGTGTCTCATGGCAAAAAAGGTCTAGCTGGAGAGCTACCAGCAAATGAACATGCATGCTTGGTCCACAAGAGACCTGGAGCGTTTGGTAGGACATGCACATAACCAGATATTTCAGCTTTGTAAATAGGCATGCTCTTTTTTTTAGTAGTAAGTCTCAACCAAATTGGACAGCTGACACCGAGCCTCAAACTTACCTGATAGCCGCTCATGCAGGCATATGGCATTTGAATGGAGTGGTAGCTGTGCACAATGGCGTGTTGTACACTACATTGAGCATGATTGCCTTGAGCCAGTGAAAATGCCGAGCAATTACACGGAGGTCACTTGGTCTCTCTTCATTTGCTGCTCCCTACATTTCTTATGGTCAACTGCCATTATCACCTGCCCTCTATTTTCTGCACCGCTGAGAGAACAGACAAACAATTGAGTAGCGGAGTGCTCTTTCAATCTGTTTTCCATTCCCTGTGCTTTCTGTCTTTCTTTGTTCTCCCGTTTGATCCTCCTGAGCGAATATCAAGGGTTTCTGAGCCTTTGAGATTCTAGTAAATGATAGATAGTGATTGTTTATTATCAAGGGCATTGGAAGGATTTAAAAAGAAGAGCAGGGTTACATATTGTACTGTATTAGCCTGACTCATGAATATTATTAAAGTGACATAACAATCGGCCAGTGAATGTGACTGTGAGTCTAGCCTAAGGTTTCCGAAGTCATCCTATTCTGCTCTTCCTGTGTCAGCATTCATGGCTCGGCATCAATCACACGCTAGCACACACGTTTAGAGAAGTGCCTCCGTCACCACTGTCCTGTCACGCCAGCCCGGCGGAGATCAATGAGGTGGAACCCAACTTGCCTTCAATGTTCAGACGTAGTCAACAACACTTTCCATACAACATTTATCTGCAACTGCAGCATCCTTTTAAACCTTCTGTAAAATCAATGCACTTTTACTTTTGACAATTTGTGTTAATAAAATGAGCATGAATCAATGAAAATATTTTAATTAACTCTCATTGTATTAGCATATAGAATTAGCTTATTGTGTGGTATGTGCTCAAAAGAAAATCTTGGATTCATTTACTGTCATTATGACAAAGCCCATTATTAATCACAAAAGTTGGTAAATTATATGCAGGAGTGATTTGAAAAGTGGTTAGGGAGGGCACATGATTACCCGGTTTGGCTCATGAATATTAATTAAGTGAATTAAAGTTTGCTCAGTAGTTCAGTCTCGGGCTGAGTGATATATATTGCATGCTACTGTATATTCATGCTCATCTTGTCAGTTAATTCACAGAGCCGCAGTTTACTGACATTTTGAATATTGCATTTAATATCGCAAATGAGACAGTTTGAAACTGAATGCAATATTGTGTAGCTTGTCAGTGAACTATGGCTCTGTGAATTAACTGCTGCTCCTTTTGAAAACAGGTGATGGAGGTTTACCATGAATCAAGGAATTACGGTACGTTCACACGGGGTGTCAGCGTCAAAGCTTCCCGTTGACTTTGAATGGGTGAGGTCAAGCGTCGCCGCAAAGCATTGTGGATCCGTCGGTGGCGCTTCACTGGCGTTGCTCGCGCCAGAAGTTAAGAATTTTTCAACTTGTGCCGTGAGCAAAGGCAGTGAAGCGCCGCCGACGGAAGCGTCAGCCAATCAGGATCACTCTATGCAAATACAGCAGCCAGGCGGCAGCCAATCACGTTCATCCTGTTTAAGAGCAGCAAACTGTCTAATTTCATTGGCTGACGCTGCTATCCGTGCCAAACTTCGTGCCTTCCTTTAAGCGTTGACGCTGACGCCCCGTGTGAACGTACCGTTATTGACGAGATGTACATGACTATAACATCTAATTCAGTCATAACAAGGCTGACGGCTGAAGGTCTGGAATTCATAGCCGCTTTCTTTGGTCAAGGCCCGCCCATAATGCTGTTTGACCGACATGTCAAACAACCAATCACAGTTCGTTTCGTTCACCGTTACATTTCGGGGCGTGGAAATGTCCCCACAACAACAAAACACAGTGCAACAGTCAGTCAGATAGAAAATCCCGATGACACGCTCGTGTTAAACATTTGTTTGAAGCATATGTCTCCACTTTTTAACACCCACAAGCAATTCTGGAGAACCGAACACAATACTGAATCGGCCAGAGATGCTGGAAGAGGCAGCTGCGCTTCAATGGCTGGATGACAGTTGGCGAGATGACACCGCAAATTAGATGTATTGCCGCGTGTCACAGGGACCTTTTTGCCACAAATTTTGCAAATCGCTTCATCTAAATTTGCCGGCTCACCCTTTTCATTGGGTTGAAAGCCGGAATATTCCCAAACTGGCGACGTGACATTAGGTTTTGGGACGAGAGCGCCTGCCATCGTTTCAGTATTCAAAATCAACGAAAC
>JAUCMU010000026.1:17449932-17460750 GCA_032275025.1 Enteromius treurensis | reverse complement strand
CGCTTAATTCGCGCCGCAGGATGTCTATTCGCGTCTTTGCATTGACTTAACATGTAAATCACTCGCGCTTGACGCTTTATTCGCGTCCGGTGTGAACGCACCATTAGGGTTTCGATGACGTTTAATGTTAACTTTGAAAACATAAAACACTATTTACTCCAATTTTATATGCGAGGCATCTGTTACACATTTTCCCTGTGTGTTAACATTACTAATGATGACTTGACTCTTATTTTGCCCCTCCCCCAAACATATGATTCGACTATCAGTCGATTATTAGCAAGATTCAACTGTGAAAATCCTTTGTCAGGGACAGCCCTAGTAATCTGATGTACTGTAAGTATGAAGTATTCATGTTTTAGAATCTGATCACGTAATCTAGATTACATGTAATAAGTTACTAGCAGCACTGAATGTGTAGCACTAAAAGCATGTTTAGTTTAATCCGAAACAGATAAAAGTGAATCTGACAATGGATTTTTACATTGGTCGTTGTTAGTGGTGCGGTATATCGGAAAATTGGCTCTGGCGAGTGGCTTGAAAACACACTGTACCACCAATATATGTAATATACAGTATTAGTTTGCAAATTTTGCAATGTTAAAAGTCATTTAAGGTCATAAAATAATATTGTGCAAAAAAAAAAAAAAATCAGCCTCTGTAATCACTTTGTGTTAAAAGTAAAATTTGCTGGTGTTCATTTCAGTATTTACAGGTAGGTTTTTTGTTTGTTTTACAAAAAAGGTATGTTTTCCATTGACTCTTGGTTTATTGATCTGACTTGTGCTTTTATTTCAAAAGGCATGCAAGATGAATGCTTTGACTGTTGGAATCTATGACTGACTTGGAAACCAGTGTAAAATCAATAGTTTTCAATAGAACTGGTTGGTTTGGGCTACAATCAAGTAGATTACATTGGTTGGCTTTTGATGACGTGCCTTTACAAACAGGAGGAGATGAAAAAAGGACATGCCTTTGGAATTATAGTCTAGTTAATTGAAACAGCAAGCACTCGAGCACACATGTGGGCCAAGGTCATGTAGATAGAGCTGAAGCTGAGGCAGTGGAGACAATTTCTGGGGGAGTTTGCACAGGCTTTGGCCCTGAAAAGAGGCGGATGCTGTACATTCAGGTATTAGAGAACCAGCTGTTTCCAAGGACACACTGATGGTTAGTTTACATAAAGGGGAGGCAGCCAGGGATATTAGCAGTACTCACTTCCTGTGTATGCATGCACATGTCCACAGTTAAACATAAATAATAATACGCTTCATTAGAAAAAAACCTATTGAGCCTATTTTGACTATTTTAAGCTATTTTGGACATGCTACGATGCAAAGACTGCTTTAAATATTATGCCTATTAATTTTGACCCAATATTGAGGCATAATCGCAGTTAGAGGGTAATCAGTGAAAAACTTTATTCCAAGATGGTGGACAAAGTGTCATTAAATGGACATTTCTTGTGTATGCTTTGCATTTTCATACTAGACTGATGCACTGTTAGCTTAGCAACATGCTAACTTAACATGCTGGTGTAAAGTGTTTTAAATTAGGTTTGACTAAGATTTCACCTTAAAATGCCTGTTAGACAGTGAGGTAGCTTTTGCAACAACTCTGGATAGTTATTTTTTTGCTTTTTTCCATCTTTTTTTGTATACACCCTCTCAAACACACATATGCATCTTTATGCATGTGAACACATGTTCATGCAAGGGCAAATTTTACTTCTTTCTGCATTACTTTTGTGGGTCTTGTTAGATGTGCAGGCACAGAAAACTCATTAAATCTCTATTTGGTTGTGCATTTATTTCCCCTATTCAAATAAAAGTCAGCTAGGAATCTAACAGCTCTCAGCGGGGAATGGAAGTCACACACTTGTCCTGACCTCCTGACTCCTTTCTAGCTTTCTAGTTGTCTTTTCTCTCTCTCTTACTTAAATGCAAAGAGATAATGAACACAGCTGTGCAACTATTGATATAATAGAAACATGCAGTGGCCCTGGAATGTATTTGGACAGCACGTATAAAAGTATAAATGCCATTGCATTACATAACATGATATCAAAATAAGTGATACGTATGAAATTGGGAAGCACAAGTATATTTTTTTAAAGCAGTAACTTTTAAATGCTCATCAATCACTAAAGGTGTGCTGAAGTACTTGTAGATATGGTGTTATTGTCAAATAATTTACATGTACAAATCCCGTAAAAAAATATATATTTTGAAATATATTTTGAAATATTTAAAATTATTTAAAAATATATATTTTACATCAAATACATTTACATGTAACAATTGAAAAAAATATATATTTCATACATATAGTATATCAATCAAGCAACACTGTAAAATCTAATTAGTTGACCAAAAAGCATGCAAACCAATTGCCTTGAAAAAAACAAGTCAAATAAAAATTGTAATTTGTAGTTAAAAAAGTTTATTTAGTGTTGTAAACTTAAACACGAGTTCTGCTAACTCATGCAACAGTTCCTGCAACTTGGGATTTCATAGTTGTATTTACTTAAACATCAGTCAAATTTACTTGTTAAAGCATGTATTGCTTAAGTAAAATGACTTTTACATTACTAAATTATAATCCTAAACCTTCATACATTTGTATTTGCAGCAGACTGAGGGATTTAAATATACAGTATTTGAGGGCTATAAATTCTCATTTTCACGGGTTTAAATGATTAATTTTCAGCTAGTGGGCACTTGCTGTTTAGATCCATTTACATAAAATGGCTAATTAATTGAGTAGACAGCATGAAAATTGCAAAGATAAATACTTTAAGAGAGAGAATGTTTGAATAATCTTATCTTCTCTAAGAAATACATTTTCCGGTCTTTAAGCAAATCTACTGCCTTTTCAGTAGAAGTGTGTGGCATTTGAGCTGAATGCTTGACAGTATGTCTGAGTGAAACGTCATGGAACAATAAATATCCAGACCAGCTCCCCTACGCTTCTACCTCTAGTGGGTGACTCACAAGTATGAGCACCATCCATAAACTGTCAGACAGGTTAGTTTACAGAAAAAAAAAAGAATATTATGTCATCATTCACTCACCTCCGTGTGGCTTTCTCTCTTCAGAGGAGCAGAAAAGTAAATATTTTGAGAGATCCTTCAGTGTTTTTAGTCATACGTTTGATTGTGTTTGTAACCATAACTGTCTGGTTATCAGCTTTTTAAAAATATGTCAAATGAAGAGTAATGATGATTTTCAGTTATGGGTGAGCTACACTGTCGACACAGGGAAAACAGTGACACAGTGAAAACTGCACGGCCATTGGCTAGAGTGAGCCATGGGTCTGTCCATTCGGGTCGAGAGCTGGCACCTGGGCAGACGCCCGCTTCCCGCTTTCCCCATCGCTTTTCAAGATTCTTTATTTGTCACATGCATAGTTATACAGGTACAACACGCAGTGAAATGTATCCTGAACCGCTCCTTCTTTGTGACCTGAAAGATGCATACTTTCATGTTCAAATAGCCCCTCATCACAGGCCATTCTTGAGATTCACTTTCGAGGGGACAGCATATCAATACACGGTCCTGCCTTGGGTCTAATGGCCGCAGCCTCATCAGTGTTACGGCTCGGCCTCTTACAATTGCGGCCGCTGCAATACTGGTTGAAGGTGCGGGTGCCGCCGTGAGCTTGCTGTCACAGATGCGTTCAGCTCAGAATAGACGGAGCCTGCATTGCAGCTCTCCGCTTATGGAAAGGCACCCAGTGGCTGCACCGAGCTCAGGTTCACGATCCTTTTGTATATTTTAAAAAAATAAACCCAGTGCGTTTGGCCCGTTACACGCCCAAACCGCGAGTTCAGGCTTAAACACCTCTAAGTATAGGACAATATGAATTCATACAGTATATGCAGGGCATTATTTCTCTGCATGCTTATGTGACTGTAGACCCCGGCTTTCACCCAGGCTCGCTGTCATGCATCAACTCGTTCTTAATTTACAGCGAGGCGGGATTGAACTGAGTTCCCATAGCGTCTTAGCACATGCAGTATGAAGTGTCGACAGGGAACGAATAGGTTACTTCCATAACCCAGGTTCCCTGAGACATGAGAACGAGTACTGCGTTCCATGCGGCGCTGTAAGTGACCGTCGCTTCAGTCGAAGTAACCTGAAGTCATGTGGCGAAGCGGCCGCTTATATACACGCCCCGCCCACTCAGGCAAGCTTCTGCAGGAGCCGGCCATTGGTTGGCGTATCACGGGGGCCAACCGATTGGTTCAGTTAGTAGGAAAAAAATAGTTTTTTCCATAGCATCTTAGCAGACGCAGTACTCGTTCCCGTGTCTCAGGGAACCTGGGTTACGGAAAGAAACCTATTCGTTACTGTTACACTTGAAATCTTGTCTGCTTTTGCATGCGTTAAGGACATTGTTCTGAGCAAATTGGCAAAGCATTACCTGGAATTCCAAGAAGGAGAAAGTTTATCTGAAATAGCCAATGTTTTTATGGACAGTTACATGTGATTATTGCAATATGCAAGTTCTATCGTATATTTTTATTATATTATAATTGTATTTTTTTTTTTTCTGTATTGTTCAACATTGAATATTTATTTTATTTGCCTTTTATATTATATGCTTACTTAAAGTTAATCTTCAAAATAAAATCATTATTTTTGATACTGTACATTATAATTACTTTTAGCATTTAAAATAGCATTGATTTTTAAAAATGTATTCAGACAAAATAGAATAAAATTTTAATATCAATAGTTTATTATTAATAGTTTATTATTAATATTAATAGATTATATTGGCCAAAACACAAAACAAATAGTTTTGATGGGTGCATTGGTGTATGCCTAATAAACTCTTAAGCAAATCACCATCTGGAAATGTCATTTCAAGGTCAAATTAATGTTATTTTACCACTGAATAAACATAGACATTTACAGTTTTGTCATAGTCTACAAATTCTTCTCAGAGCTGTAAGTCATGAGCAGTTCGTTTACAGTTCAAATCAAATAATTCTGTTCAGTGCTGCCTCGTCTAAACAGGAGTGGCAGGTCATTAAGATATGTGTCAAAACAGATCCCTTTTAAAGTTAGAAGAGTTAAAATCCCTTTTAATTAAGAGTTAATTGGCTGTGTAAAATGTTGTTTTTTTCTTTCTCCAGGCATATGCAGATTGTCATAATGACACAATGACATCAGTTTATTTAAATGAGAAAAAAACACACACACACACACACACATATATATATATATATATATAATACAACTTTAAATTGTTTGGAAAAATAAACCAAACTTTAACAAGAGGTTATTTGCATATATATTTAATCAATATTCTTAGGCTGTTAATATCCGTAAAAAAACTAGAAATAGAGTAAAGCAAACAAACAATTGTACAATTATGTGTTCTGAACATCAGACTGCTTCATAAACCGGCTGTGATGGAGTCAATAAAATAGTCAGTTGCTGTATGTGTTGTGTCTTTTCCTGAGTTGTTAGCCGCTAGAGATGGAAGACAGAGCAGGATGGGAGCTTCTTGTAACTATGGCAACGTATGCCGTCCAATCACTAAGCGCATGCGATAGTTGCTGGGGAGACATTCTCCCACAGATGAAAGGACAATGGCAGTTTTAGAGACCGAATTCCCTATGAGGATGTAGATAAGGTGTCATGGATTAGTTTAACACATGTCAAAACCCCAGACTGGAAATTGGTCAATCTACATTGATTATGAATAAAATATAATGCGTTTATTCTACAAATGGTGAATAATTTAGATTTGACAATGTAATTGGTAATTCTCTTGTCAGAGAAACATTTAGTCTAGAGCAGTGTATGTAGATTAAAAGAGCTCAAACCAGAAAGGTTAATCTTGGATTTAAGGAATGAATATTGCGTCTTATACCTGAAGGGTTCCTGCATCATTAGGCATTTTTCAGAGAGGTTAGTAGGTTAATGAAAGCAGCCGAAGGAGAAGCACAGCCTTGGAGTGAGACAGAAACAGAGCGAGACCTGCTGAAAACATTATATCTGTCTGTTTAAATCAAGTTTAGAGGTTTAAGAGGAAGCAGGAAGTCACAAAATGTGAGTGTAGAGATATTACACTAATCGCAATCATGTGGATTTTTAACATTTGGTAATATTTTTGTAGCCTTTGTCTTTTTACGTAGTAAAATTTCTATTTTATTCATCTTAAAGTAGCAAAGAACATTATCTATATATACAGTATACTGTACTATACGATATATAATACTATAAAAACAATACAGTTTTTACTTGCAGACTTTTTAACATTTATTAGATTTTTTTTATATTTACTAAGATTTAAATTAGAATTAGAATAAGAAAATGTATTTTTTTTTTTTAAATAAACGTTTTAGTCGTTTTTTTGTCTGTGCATGACTGACTCTTTGTGAGCAGAATAAAAAATATACAGAAACAGAATACATAAATAACAAAAAGGTGTCTTTGTGGGTGCTGTGTTGTCATTTGTTACTGTATTTTTACTTATGTTTGGGAACATTAAATTGTGCCCTAGATAGACTGTAGGGGATAAGTACTTAAGGCGAAATACCTAATAAGCCTCAATCCCTTAGATTTATTTATCTGTTGTCAACATATGCATAATTTCTTTGTTGTCATTCCCTAGATTTCTTGCTGTTACTCACCGACGCCACAAAAGACCATCTGGTTGCTCAGTGGAGGGCCATGTAGGGCCCTGAGGGGACTAATCGCTTCCTCTTCTCTCACTAAACTCTCACTGCATCTTTCATTCAGTCAAAACAACACATTAATTACAGTTGATGAGTTTCCTATTAGCACCAGCAAGGTAGAAGAGAAGCGACATGGTAGGTAGAAAGAGGCACAGACAGGTGCTGGGCAGGAAGACAAGGGAACTGTTGTCATACAGAGCCGCATGCTGTGCTGTGAATCATAGAGCATCATCTACAAAGACATTAATGGCACAATCTTTAATGTTAAATGACAATTTAGTATAATGTTTACTGTTTTAAATTGAAATACTTACATGCTCCAACCATCTGAAACAATTTTATATACCATCAGCAATTTGAGTAAAGAAGTTGAACAGCATTTTTCAAGCTGGATAATTATCTTTATGCACCTTTATTTAAAAAATAATAATTACAAAACTTGTATATATATATATATATATATATATATAATTATAATAAATATATAATTTCTTATTTATTTATTTATTTTAGAAATAACATGTATTACCAGGTTTAAATTACATTTTGGATGTACAGTACATTCGCATTGGTATTACCTGATACTTTTTTAAAGAAATTTTACTTATGTTATAATATTTTTCTCTATGGTAAAAGAGAAGGACAACAGTGACAAAAAGAGTGAGACAGAGGAGACATATACCTGTCTCTCTGACTCACTTCACCATGTGCTGAGGAAATAAAGATAGTAAAAATGTAATTGTAACACTTAATGCGATAAAAAGCAAATCTTCTGAACAAAAGTGTGGAGGGATGAAAGATGAAGAGAAGGGGCAGTAGGAGTGTATCAAGGGTTCCAGGGTACTGGAAAGTCCTGAAGAAGGGAATTTTAATTGCATCTGCTGGCTGCTGATAAATACATAATCAGTCATCCCTCCCGCCGGTCCTTAATCAGTTGTGTTTTAATGACCACAGTTCTGTGCAGCAAATGCCTCAACACAGAGAATAAAAGAGAGAGAGAGAGGATGAAACTCAGAAACAGCTTCGATATGAATGACATTCACAGAACTATGGCTTGAATTTTCTTTTAAAAGTTTTTGATGTGTACACTTTATTATGATAATCAGCTATTTTAACAGGCACATATTATGATAAACATGCTACCTTATAAAATGGTTGAAATTATTTGTAAAATGTCTGTTCTGATAAAGATATAATAAGGAAGAGAAACATTATCATTGAAATACTTTCAACTAAACTCAAAATAACTCCCTTAAACATGTTTTTTTTTTTATTTAACCATTCTACTTTTTATGAGCTTAACTCTCAAATATCATCTGAATAAGGGATCATTCAGTAACGCACACAGTTTTAAGTAAAGCTGGTATTTAGGAGGGCTAAACTGTCTCTCCATGTGCTCCTAATTTAAACATCTAAAGAAAGTTCCTCCAAGCCATCAAAACCCCTAGTGAATTTTCAGTGTCCCGAACAGACACACCCTACCTCAGAACAGGATCCTGAAGCCAACTTGAAGAAAGCCACTCGACACCAAGTCAATATAGGCTTTACTATTAAAATCACCACCAGTCATGCCTTCCACATGACAGGAAGATGGTCCTTACATGCTGTCTAAAAGTGACTCGGACAGCCACACAAATAAGCAGTCTCACACCTCAGGCGTTTTGTATGGGACCCTGCTGTCTCTAGGGCAACCGTGGAAGGTTTAGGTTTCCTATGGCAACTGTGAAAGAGGACGTCTCTCCCAACAATCTCTCAGCCAATGAACTGCAGTTCTGAGCGCCTTTTATCAGAACTGAAATGTTCTTCACTAATTACTCAACCAGTCTATTTAAAAGCATTTAGATTCATCTGATCAATCCATTTCAGTCAATCATAAATGCATTAGCTTAATTATACGTTTTGTGTATGTGTGTGTGTGCGTGCGTGTGTGTGTGTGTGTGTGTGTGTATGTGTTTTATCTCATTCTTTTATTGTAAGATACAAAAAGAAAAAAATTCCTTCAGGACACATCTGTATTTTAAATTTGTTACATTTTATATAACTGCTGTAGATCCACCAGTGAATCAATCCATACAAAAATATAAGTCTCTTTAAATGTGCTCTCATAGTGCAATCCGAATATTCACAAAAACTTTATTACTCTATCTGGCCTTTCAGTGCCTCTGCAGGGACCAGCAGTGACTGGTTCATCTCTTTCTAAAAGGCCTCTGGTTATATTGTTCATGCTAAGACTCGAAGAGCTCCATCGTCTTCATTCTTCCAGTTGAGCTCAGGATTATTGCCTTGTGGTCAGGGATACAGGAAGTAGGCACAGCTCCAGAACAAAGCACCGGCCCTCTGGGTCTCTATTCGTGCTGTCTTACCCACGTGGCCCAGTGTGCATGTCTGTTAGCTAAATCTCAGTGAAGAGCTATCGGTTTGGGAAATCCATGCGCTAACAACAACATAGATGGGATAATGAGTCCTCGTTTCACTGATCAGCTTTTCTCTGACACTCGGGTCACAAGTAGCACGTATTGTGCTTGAAATGGAGACAATTAGAGAAAAGTACCATTGGTACTCTTCAAACTTCCTGAAAATGATTGATCATAGACCTTGTTGATCTGAGCATAAGCAGCTTAATTGCCGAAATGATTTACAAATAATTGTAAACACTGAGGTGCATAAACTCAGATCTGTGAGGAATCAAAGAAAACCTGTGCTTACTGTAAGAAAAACTTGTGAAAGTGATTCACTAGCAATTTTAAAAAGGTTGGTAGTTTTGGTTAGGTTAAAGGTTTTCAGCACAGTTCGAGAGTTAGAAACACATCGTCTTTAGTTGCTTCAGTTCAGATAGGTACTTTTTGTGAGTTGCTTGTACTGAACTACTACTGCATTGCAAAGTATAGCTTGACACAGCAACTTCACAAATGAGAAAGCACTTTGTGTTTCTGCTGTCTCTTATTTGTTTATGTGTCATGGATTTGGTATTACAGTTCATGCTTTTTTGTATTTTGAAGCAGAAATGTTAATACTGTGCCTCTCTGGAAGTTATTTGAGTTGAAAAGGCCTTTATAGAGTTTTTTTTTTAAGAATTTTTTTTTTCCATTAAGCTTCAAATGTCATGTGCTCTAGAGTTTTCTCTTTTATTGCAGGGTTTCAATCCAGTCGCGCAATTTGAAGCAACATGCCATTGTTTTGTGGTTGTCTGAAATGCGGCTGTCTGGCACAGTGTCTTATACAAACACAGATATTCACAGCAGGGCTATAATTTCCCTGCACATGTGGTTGCACTGCCAAAGACCCCAGATTTCTGTAGAAATCCCAGTTCGGTTAAAGCAGCTGGCCCACAGTAAAGATTTCAGTCTTAGTGCCTACTGGCAATATAACTTTTCTGATAAGCCTTTTTGCCTCTTTTATTCCTTCATTCTGCCTTGATTCAGATAGGTCTGTTCCTTTATAGAGTTAAGGTTGTCATTCAGTTTCTGGAATGATAGCTTACTAGTAATATTCTTTTTATGACCTAAAATATACGCCTGATCACAGTATATGGCAATCTATAATTTAACATGATAAGCATTTTCATATGGGATTATTAAACCATTGAACGTTTCAAGTGTTTAGACAGACATGGCTTCAGATTGCTGCCTACAGTGCCAGTCCAGCCCTATTGGTTAACCATAAAGATGTTATGCCAACAGAACTATGTGAGTGATCTCTGCTTTTTCTTAAGATCTTTGTTCTAAATGAAGGTTTAAATGATGAAAAGGTGTTTCCAGGGATTTACAGTGTAACAAATGAGACGACGGTAAGCGTTCGGATCCACTGTTAAACATTTATTAATTCATACACTCAGTATAGTCACAGGCAAAGTCGAAAACGGCAAACAGGGCATCAGAGACAAAGGCAATAGAATTATCCAGAGTACGTGGCGAAGGTCAGGCGATGGGCGAACTTAATCCAAAAGGGCAGAGACAAAGCCGAATATCCAAAGGCAGGCAAGGTCGATAATCCAGACAGGGAAACACAGAGAAACACGAATGGCTGAACAAAGGGATAAACACAGATTACATCCAACATTGACGAGCGTCTAAACAGGAAACAAACAGGACTTTTATACAGACATGCTAACAAGGCTAAGGGGA
>JAUCMU010000026.1:17431531-17449832 GCA_032275025.1 Enteromius treurensis | reverse complement strand
ACGAATGAGATGGGCGGAGACATGAGTTCATTGAAACAAGTCCAGGCATGAAAACAGAGACAGAAACACAAAGAGTTCGTGGGGTGCTGGAGTGCCATCCAGAGAGCTGGCACATCCAGCTAGATCATTACATACAGTATGTGAACATTTTTAAGTAAACCATTTAATTCTAAAATACACACGACAAAGAAAGGGTCATGAAGGGTCTAATGACATGGTTTTTAGGAAAATTATAATGTCCATGAGGAAAATGCATTAAAATCCCAATTTTGTAAAATTTTATATTAAAATATTATATTTCATAAATATTTTGTGAATGAAAAAAAAAATTGCCCAGAGCAAGCTATTCACAGTCACAGCGGCAGTTCAATGACATCGTGATAGCATCAGGACAGATGAGCGCTCTGAGAAAGTCTTTTCACTCCTGCAAGTCAGAAGCCAACCAATAAGAATCAAAGAGGTGTTATCATAATCAGATTTCATCTCCTAATTTACTGTTATTTCTCCTAATGGTTCTTATTTCTTTCCTTTCTCCTTAGAACTCAGGACATACAAATGACTTAGGAGGATGCTTGACTTTGAATAAATGATTTATAGGGATGCATTTTGCAAAAGGCAATAATTGCCAATTCCACGAGCCAATAACAGCTGTCATTTTAAGGATGATGGATGCTAAGGGCTGGTATGACTAAGTGTGTGTGTGTGTGCACAATGTATAACGTAGTATCAGTATATGACATATGATTTCTGCTGAGATCAGGGTGTTCTCCGGCATGCATGCTGAAACATTCACCTCTCACTGCGGTTCTGTTTTCTAAAGAGTTATGTATATCTGTCACAATATAAGAGACTTACAACCTAACTGTACAGTAATCTCACCTCATATGTATCAGCGAGTACAAAATTGTTTTACCAATACCATAATTTCATAACATTTTCCTAACATAAATAAAAATCAGTAATCAAGTTTCTCACAAGCCAGCATCATTTTGTCCCTTTTCACTTTTTGTTGAGTGTTTTTATGTTGTTAGTTGCATGTATGTATTCACGCATGTTTCCTCAGGAAGATGTTCTTCAAAGTACAATCCATTTCCCATTACCACCTAATTATTAGGAAAACCTGAAAGGAATCCTCTGGGAGGCATGAAAATCCCTACAAGATTTAGGTTCAGTTTGAGTTTACTAGATTTAAATTATTTGTAATAATGATGCCAGTGCTTTTTTCCGTATATCTGCATCATATTATCAATGTGTTTTTACTGTCAGGATTCCTGTTTACCTGTCCATGCTACCCCATGGAAGACACTACAGTACATATACAGCCAATAGTTTGTAATTATGTTGGAGAACCTGTGTAGCTCATTATTTTTACACTGCTCCTCTTAATGCAGCACTGTGTAAGTGATTATCCGTCAGGTAGCACCCAAGCCATCCTTAGTTCAAACTAACAATCAATCCTTCCTTTTAACTTTGTGTCATCTCCACATTTGTGTCTGATGATGACAATGAGGGAGCAATTGTTGTTTTTTCAGTGTCTAACTGAATTCTGTTTTCATTACAAATTATAGAATCATCAATCGGATTGAAACAACAATTGGACAGAAACTTTAACTAAAACATATACACATTTCAGAGTGAAGTACTTGGTTTGTTGTCTATTTGCTGTAATGACAGCAGTACTTGAACTGCATGAATTCCAGAAGATAGTGTAAAACCTCATGATCGTGTTCAACTCAGCCTCATGTTCTTTAGTGGAAGTAAGACTCTCTGACCATCTGTAGAAAGGTCACGTAAAAAATTAAAGTGTCACAAATGTGCTTACTTTATTAGA
This sequence comes from Enteromius treurensis, assembly GCA_032275025.1. Taxonomy (NCBI): domain Eukaryota; kingdom Metazoa; phylum Chordata; class Actinopteri; order Cypriniformes; family Cyprinidae; genus Enteromius; species Enteromius treurensis. The sequence goes on along the minus strand of JAUCMU010000026.1, from coordinate 17,448,001 downwards.
GAGCTACAAATAGAATCTTGTAGTTCTCTGATTTGTTTTGTTATCATTGCTTTATTTGTTCTGTTTTTCTTTTCCCCCAAAAAATATCCAAAGGTTTATTTAGATTTGAAATCCCAGATTTCCAGTGTGATCATGACTCTGAGGAAGCTAAAGGCATTGTCATATTGCTTTGTGTATGTGTGTGTTTGATGTTGACACTATATAGGCCCAGCTGAAATAAAATGCTCAGGCAGTGCCTTTCCTCTTTTGTGCTAATAGAATTATCCTCAGATTACTCTTAAGTACTGCAGGAAGCCAAGCAGATCCTCATTCCACGGCCATCTTGGTGGATTTAACTTATGCGGGGTGTGATTTTAAGATGTTCTTTGCTTTAAATTAGTGACGTCAACAATTAATTTCATTGTGAAAATAATGATCATAAATAATTAAATGGTATAATTATTGTATTATTTATATTTTTAAATGTTATTAATAATTATTATTGTCAAATGATTAATCACAATTAATTGTGTCCAAAAATGTGTACTGTGTATATTTATTTTGTGTGTGTATATATATATATATATATATATATATATATATATTTAAGAAAAATTACATTTACATTCATATATTAAATATATTTATATAAATTATGTGAATATAAATATATTTGTAAATACATGTAAATATGTTTTAAATATATGTGTGTGTTATTGTATATGCATAATAAATATACACAATATACACAGATATATTTTTTAAATAAAACCTTTATTTTGAATATGATTGATCAGAATTTATCTTTTATATATATATATATATGTATATTATATATTTATATATATAATTTTCAGTAACATTTAATTTCAGTTCAGATTTAGTTATTTTAGTTATTTAGTTATTTTAAGGTAAATTAAATTTAAAAGGTTTTTTTGATTTTTTTTCTTGGCAACTACTGTGGCTTAAATAAAATAAACTTTTTATTTAAATAATTTATTTAGTTTTAGTTAAAGTTTAATTTATTTTAAATAATAGACATTGCTTTGTTTAACCCTCAACAAACACTGCCATGTAAAAAAGGCTGTTTATGTGTCTTTTATAATTTCAAGTTTATGATCAGCATACCAAAACATTTTAAATAGAAAGCACGTGTAGCTGTTTATTGTTTCATCTGTGTGAAAGAAGTCGTCTTGAATGCAAGCCTTGCTTCTGCATGTTTAGCCATGGTGCTCATATAGACATCACAAGTTCAATCCTGGCTGGCAACATTGCTTGATCTCATTCTTTTTTCCTCCCTGTCATTTCCTGCACCATAAATAAAATGGCAAAATGATCTGATGTTGATTTCTCTTCCTGTCTCTCTCTCTCTGTCTTTATGCCAGTGTGTGGCTGTGATTTGGCACATTCCGGATTCTTCCAGAAGAGTGGCGAGTACATCTGCACAGCAGACTACCAACGCCTGTACGGCACAAAGTGTGACAGCTGTGGGGACTTTATCTCAGGGGAGGTGGTCTCTGCACTGGGCCGCACATATCATCCACAGTGTTTTGTGTGCAGCGTGTGCAGGTGAGCCCTCTATACAGACTACTAAAATAGACCCATCAGACAGATTCAACGTGAGGGAGTGCTGGTGCGATGCTGGTAAATGATGCTCATTTACTAATGTGCTGATGACTGAATCTCATTAATTCACTTCCTGACAGCTATACGCTTCCCCTCTCATCTATATACTAAAGCAATTATACTAAAGTTAGTTCCAGTCTTCTAATTTGATCAGTCAAGCGACGTTTCAAGACCGCAGATATTTATATCATTTTCTTTGAAAGAAATTTAGTGTCTGATGGATGAAAAGGTTTAGGCTTAAGGAATATCTTCAGTTTAACTGAATTTAAACGTTTTGATGGACCACATGTAGAAAATAGGAAAGTGAAGTAAACTCTGACGACTTGTGCCACATTCTCTCTTATCAGTCCTGACCTTAAAGCAGGGCAAGTAGGGCAGTGTTTTATGAATAAAATCTTCCGCAGACACACACTGTCAGGGTTTATGTCCACCCATATGCCCAAAATTAACTTTTTTTTTTTTTAAGAAATTAGTTTTAAAAGCAATTAACCTGCCAATACTGCAAAATATTTTACTTACCAGCAGTAAACTGGTGTATTGTACTAAATTCTACCTGGTTTCATGGGATAAATGTACCTTGTACAATACGTACCAACAAGTACACATGTGACCCTGGAAAACAAAACCTGTCGTAAGTGTTAATTTTCTGAAATTAGGATGTATACATTAACTGAAAGCTGAATAAATAAACTTCCCAAATGATGTATGATTTGAATGGAGAGGGCAATATTTGACTGAGATACAACTATATGAAAATCTGGAATCTGAGGGTACAGAAAAATCTAAATGCTGAAAAATCACCTTTAAAGTTCTCACATGAAGATCTAATCAATGCATGTTACTGATCAAAAATTAAGTTTTAATATGTTTACAGTAAGAAATTGACTAAATATCTTCTTAGAGCATGATCTTTACTTACTATCCTAAGGATTTTTGGCAAAAAAAGAAAAATCTATAATTTTAGACCCACACAATGTATTTTTGGCTATTACTACAAATATACCCCAGCGACTTAGGACTGGTTTTGTGGTTTCAGTTCTGAACCGTTGCAATACATATTAAATATATGCAATACATATACAACATACACATTACAATTGCGATACATGTAAAAATAATGTTTACATATTACAAAACCGATACCAAAATGTCAAGACACATTATTATTTTGTTTAGTTTAGATACTAAAACAGCAGAATCAAACTATATACTATTTAATTACTTTAATGTTCTCGGCAAAAACTAATATTTACTCGAATTTGCCGCTTAATGGCAATTTATTTTGGACCCTCTGTGTAGGGGCCATCTCTTCTCTTCTTTTGACTGAATTGCCCTAGAGAGTATAATACCACAAGTGGAGAAGGAGCGATCAATGCCGAACTGAGCAGGATATTGTAACATGAGTCAAGGCGGAAGAAAGCTGAGGTTTGGAGCTCAAAATATGCAATAATGCCCAGAAAGTAAGCAGAGAAGAGAAGAGAAGTGTAAATGGAGAAGCTGCTGAGGCTGGAGGTGAATATCTGCCTCAGACTGAAAGGAGCAAATGAAGAAGTTAAAGGCAGAGGTGGAAAACACCATCTCTTGTATCTTATATGTAGCCCATTCTCAGACTGACAAGCAAGAAAATGAGAGGTACTGAAAGACATCTCTGCAGGGACACATTATCTGTCTGCCCAACACTGAAACACTGTTATTTGAATCCCATTCCTTTTTGTAGTAAAAAAAAAAACTGGGTTTAATGCAACTGGATATTTTCCACACTTAGTTATTCACATTGGTAGGCTACTTTTTTTACTCTTATATGCTTTTTCTTTTTTTCTTTTTTTAAGCTTGTGTGGACACTTTACTGGACTGTTGTGCTGAGAGTTCAGCTGCTAATGTGTCTCTGTTAAATCCCGTTTATAATTAAAGTGTGTTTGCTCTGCTCTGATCTAAGGGAAATTAGTTCCACTAAATAACTTGCCCATCCTCTTTTAGTTCATTACTACGCCGAAAGAGAGTTGGCGCTTGATGAATTTATGTGGGTAGGAAAAGGCATTTTTATGGAGGACTGGGATTGCTTTGTTGGACTGCATTGCCAATTGGGCTACTAAATGGCCCAAGGGGATGCTCTTGGCAGGAGTAACCTAAACATTAATCGGCCTGACCAAGAAGTAAACAGTCAACAGGAGAGCAAGATTATGTTACATTTAATATTTAGACCATCTGTGTGGAGACCAAGCTCTAGTTTTAGTGGGCTATCATCCCTGTAGCACTGTCAATGATCATTCATTAATCACCTTACAGCCAGAAATGTATTGCATACTTATATTTCTGTACAGCACTCTAGAACTACTGTATAATTGATTATTTTAAGGAACTGTTGCAATTCACTGAGATAAACATTTATTTATTTACTGCAGGTTGCAAACAATTCAAGATGCAGTTCCTAAATATTATAATACATATGTAATTGCCAGAATATAAAAAATATGTTGTATAAATGTCAATATAATTATATAAAATTGTATGAAAAAAAGACATCTTAATTTTTTTCTTGCTATCCGTACAAAAATGATGTCCTGAAAGAGTTGCAGTATTGTGTAGGTGTACAGAATAAACGCAGCAAAACAAGAAAACTGTAAATTTTTAAAGAGCAGGAAAAGCTGACAATGCTGTGTGTGTGTGTCTGGAGGGAGTGTGATGTGGCGGTAATGCCAAGGTCACATAAAGACTGCATGGAAAGACACGCACAGTGCCTCATGAGGGAGCCCACACACTTTTCACATATAAATATAGAAGAAAGTAGGTTGTGTGAAAGAGGAGGAATAAAACACAGAGAGAAATAGAGAATAAAGGATATGAGAAAGTAAAATTAAATCCAGAGATCCTGCTCTCATTGGCACCAGCTATACTGAAACTTGAGAAACTAAAGGAATTATTCCACCCATGTGTCTGACACGGGCTTTGTAAGTGCTTCTGTTGTCTGCCCACTTACCCTGTCATCTTTCAATCTTGATTTCAAAGACATCTTTGTGTGTGGTCTCAAAACTGGAGGAGTTTGTCATGCCATACTTCACATAGCCCAGTGAATAGTTTGTTGGTGTGTGTGTGTAAAAGTGTGACATTTCTCTTTAAGTCCCTTTTTCTATAAGTTAAAACGGATCAATATTATCAGTGACAGAAATAATGCATGATCTGTTTTTAAAGGACCTGTTCTGTAATATTGTGAAGTGGCAGAGCCGGTGCTTCTCTGAGGTCATGGTTCAATGTAAATGGATTGTTTTATAATTGCTGCATTAGTAGAGGAATAGACTACTGTAATAGGATTTGTCTCCTTGTGTAGAAGCTTCCAGTCATGCTGATTACTTAGAAGATAAAGCAGTGCTATGGACACAATGGATTATGCAAGCCATGATGACACATGCATGCTAAAGAGACATACACTTACTGTATCAACATAAAAAAAACATGGCCTTTGGTATAGGATTTGACAATAACGGCAAGGGACAGCCCAAGCACCAGCAACAAGTACTATGAATTTCCATTCAGGGCCAGGTTAAAAAGCTATGTTGTTCTAGCACATCTAATATGAAGAGAGATCCCACCTTGGCCCTTAATATCCGCATCGCTCAAAATGCAGAGTCGCTGGTGGTGTTTGCGTCTTTAGTGTCGGTGTGTTTGAAGGGAAGCTCTGTTAGGTATTGCTGGGTCTGTGTTTATTGCTTGCGGGTAATGCGGCCTTCCTGCACTTTATTTGGGGTTAAATGTTTCTTGAACCCTGTCGGGGGCATCCTCTCACAGAACTCCTGCTGTTGTGCCTTGTGCTTGGCTCACATTACCATACTCGCCAGTGAGTGTACAGATTGAACATTACAAGACATTTACGCTACAGTACGAACGATTGAAAAGGTTTTACAAAAAAAAACATTTTATGCTCAACATGGCTGCATAATTTGATCAGAAATACAGTAAAAAGAGTAATATTACAATTTAAAACACCTAAACCTTAACGCTATTAGATATGTAGTTGAGTTTGTGTAGGTCAGGACCGTCTTTATTGTGAAGACCTGCCAACAGTTTTCTTTACCGTGTAATTTAGTCTTCTCTGTAAGCATTACAGATTTATTTGAGTGGATCATTTTTTATTTGGACTAATTTTAGGCTTTGGTTTACTTATGCATGTGAGCTAAGTTTAATAACATGTTGTCTTTCTGTCTGTCTGTCTGTCTTTCCCTCTCTAGGAAACCTTTTCCAATTGGGGACAGAGTGACGTTCAGTGGTAAAGAATGTGTCTGTCAGCAGTGTTCCCTCAAGCTGGTTAATTCCAATGAGCCAATCAAAATCCACGGGCCCAGTCGTGAGTCCCATCCTTCAATTTAAACATCTGCCTGTGTGTTTGCATAACATGTGGTCCACATATGTGTGTGTTTGTGTAGAGGCTAGATAGTAAATCATATTAAAGTATTTTACCAAATTTTCAACTCAAAAGTGTTTTTTGTCTGTGTGTGTGTGTGAGAGAGTGTGTTTGGATCTTCATATTTCTCCATCTATGGGGTGTTTACAGTAGTCTGCTATGTTGTAATGTTTTTATAAAGGCCAGAGGTGAAGAGCATCTGAGTTCTGTGTCTATGTTTGCTGTTTGGAAGTCTGAACATGTCTGAGTAATTTCTTTCTTTGCAGTCTTTCCCATTTTATACTAAAAAGAATATATATTGGAAATATATTTTTAACTATGGAAATGACATTAGTTTTCTTTTTATTACAGTTAAGTCCAACATAATAGTGAAACCTAAATAATTTCATTACTTTGGTTACCATTTTTGCCATGCCACCTGCACCTTCTAACATCACAAACTGATTTAATATGAAATGCTCAATCCCTCTCTGAACAAAGGCTAACTTTAGCTTTTTATTTCCATCCTGTTTGAAATTCTGTTAATAGTCTTGCCATTACGGTAATAATCAAATTTAAGTGCCTGAGAATAGGTTTCTCAGAAAAGTCTGGCAAATCCTTTAATGGAAATAACAAAAAAATCATATTCAGTCCCCACCAGGTTACTTATAAGTTACTACATAACAAAAATTAAACATCTTCTGTTACTTTTAATTACTTGTAATCAAAGGAAATGGAGGAAATACATTTTTGCTTAACTTAATACAGATTTATTGATTTGTATGTGTTTTTTTTATAAATCTGTCAAGGCCCACTGGACACAGGAAAGAGTTTTGAACCTAAAGTCCATTATATAACCTCTCTTCTTATCCGTATGGCTCTTTTTAGACTGTGCAGGTTGTAAGGAGGAGATCAAACAGGGTCAATCTCTGCTGGCATTAGAGAAACAGTGGCACGTCAGCTGCTTCAGGTGTCAGACCTGCGGCCTGGTCCTGACAGGAGAGTACATCAGCAAGTGAGTGAACACTCCTTCTGTTGACCTGCTGGCTTTCATTCAGCCACACATTGTGTTTTGCAAAACAGCCGTTTGAAACTAGGTTAAATCTGTTCATTTGATAAATATTAAATCACAACGTCTCTAATATTTTCCACTAATTGACCTTTCAATAGTCATGAGACACTAAAGTCTTGAAGTTGTGGTGTTAAAAAAATAATAAATATTAATCATAGTTCAAATTGTGGTAAGAGTTCACAATATTGTGAATACTGTAAATACTGTTTTATTGTATTTTTGATCAAACAAATTCAATTCTTGAGCATGAGACTTCTTTTGAAGACATTAAAAAGCCTTGTGGACCCTAAACTTTTGAACGGTACTGTATATGCATTTAAACTCGATTTACTGATAAGCAGGTGCTCCTGTTGTAGACTTTTGTGACAGTTATAATAATCACACAGGTCATGTTTTTGTTTTTTTTTGCTTTTGTGAAACCTACAGTATGCATGCATTTTATTTTTAGTAACAGTAAAAGAATGTGTTTATTCATGCGAGTCTTAATTTGCACACAGAGATGGCATTCCTTACTGTGAGTCAGACTACCATGCCCAGTTTGGGATAAAGTGTGAAACATGCGACAGATACATCAGCGGACGTGTGCTGGAGGTGAGTCTACATACCACCACAGGACCAGTGTCCACTAAACCGGCCGACTCAGCCAGGAGCCACCAATACAAAAAAATCTGACAATTATATTATACCTTACAATGCAGTTTAAGAAATAAATGCTTTTTATTCGAAAGGATGCATAAATCGCTCAAAATGGCAGTAAAGTCATTTATAATGCCATTCTTGCTATTCCTTTAAACTTCTATTCAATAGAAAACTGTAGAATACTGTCAGAGCTTTCACAGAAATTTGAAGCCGCACAACAGTTTTCAATATTGATAATATTGATAAAAAACTTAAAAAGCATTAAAAATGGGTAACAGTTTACTTGACACCTTTATTTATTATGTATTATTAGGGGTTAATATGGGTATAATGCATTATAATTATCCTAAATGCTTATTGTATTACATTATAGCTTGTTTTAATTTTAATTTTAAAATGCACAGTTTATTGATAAGTGTCATTACTGTTATTATTATATTTAAGTAAAGTACTACCAAAAAATCTTACTGACCCCAAACTTTTGAATGGTAGTGTAGTGATATTTATGTAATAAAAGTTTCATTCATTTCTACAGACCACCTGTAATACCTTTGTGGAGTTCCCTGTAGAGAACATTGAACTTGAGCAGTTGACTCATTACTTAGTAGTTCTTTGTGATGAGTGACTCATCTTTGGTTGTTATTGACTCTGAATTATCTCCGAATGACTTGAATTACCTGCTGAATTGACAGAGGTTACATTGAGTTATACCTGAAAAGAACATGAATTGATCCATCAAGCAGACTAGGCAGGAAGCCTCCGTTATAAAAAAAGATCAAGGGCTAAGATTGAGGAGATGGATGAAGAAGCCCAGACAGACGGGGGAATAAAACCACCATTTGAAGCACTCTTCTCTCAGAAATACACACTCTTTTCTCTCATACAATGCTTTCACCATTTATGGTTAACAGACAGAAAAAAATACACCTTCGAGAGACTAGCAGAGGATAATGATTTGAGAAAATAACAAGTGAGGACTGTCACTTATACTGCTTCTGATATTTATCTTTTTTTATTTCTTCCTCCAAAAATATTTATTTATTGGGTCCCACTTCATATTAAGTACAAATGTGTAACAGGACGGGAATGGTAACAACACTTTTTTCACTCCACTAAGTAGTCATGAAACAGGAATTACATAGCTACATTTTGTAACAGCTGTATGTATAAGAGTAACTGGAACAGGGGGTGATCGGGGGATGTAGTTGGGTAGGTTTAGGGATATATGTAAAGTGGGTGGAGTTGGTGAAGTTGGTGCACCCCTGTAATACCAATGTATATACATGGTAACTCCTCAGGAACTGCCCACTTAATATAAAGTGTAAAATTTATTTACCAAAAAGTGCTGTTAGTACTGTTACACATTTGTACTTTCGTTACCAAAAAGTGTTGTAACCAATGTCCTGTTACACATTTGTACTCACACACACCATTCTGAGGGGTGTTACATGTGTGTAGTTACAGAAATATTACAGCTGTAGATACTATGTACCGGTGTGTACTTACACTTGTGGTTACATACTACATACACATCTAGTTACTATGAAAGTACACAGGTATTAGTGACACTTAATATAAAGTGGGACCCAAAATGATTGTGCAATAATCGGCATGTCATAATGGACTCTCTGACGATCGGTTCCTGATTTTGGGCTTAATGGCTTCTGCAACTTCTGGTGTAGTGCAGTGTATGGAAATACAGAGAAAATTACATTTTGGGAGTGTTACACAAAATGGCAACAATGGAACGTAAAGTTTTGAACTAAAATGTCGTTGCAACCATGAAGCCTAAATAAAAAAAATAATAATATAAGAGAGAATTTAGAGAATGTGGGCTGTTTTTGGAGCTTGAATTTGTGCTTCAGTATTGAGGTCCAAGTTAACCCGTGCTTGAATGTAGAATTAGAATAGAAAGAAATTGCATTGGCCAAAACCAATTTGCTAAAATCAAAACATGGACGGAATTGTTAGTTTAATCATTGCTGTTAATGTTCACCTTCTGTCTGAGTATGTGTCATCGGTGGCTTTCTGCATGATTTTTACTGTACATTTCTGCCACAGTCGCCACTAAAAAGCTATTTCTAAATAGAATGAAGAAACATGTGAAAAGCACTAAACAAATAAACTTGAATTGAATGGTTAGCTGTGAAGCAGGAGTGACCAGAAACCTTGCACTTATGGCTATGATTGCAATTCAAATAATGATTGGTGCAAAAAGTTTGATTAATTATCAGTTTTTATGGTCTAGATCAGCTCGGTCCTAAAGAGCCTGTGTCCCTGCGAAGTACTCTTCAAGTCTGATGACCTCTGGTCTAGATCATACGATGTATACCTGCTTCTTTGATGCTTTTTAAATGGAGAACGATTCCATACTTTACGAAACGGTTGAAAACCTCAGCAGTGCAATCCGTTGCTTTCAATATCCTGTAAGATCCTATCCTCAATTCCATTGGAAACAACTTTTTTTGGTATTCAGTTGTGAGCCTTATTAGAAATGCTAGAGAATCTTTTTGTGTTGAATTACTTGTTTAGCTTAGCATGTGGTTGGGAAACTTATTGGACTAGGTGGTACACTGTTGTTTCATGTTGAAGGATGGGTATAGGATCTTTCATAATGACGGAACATAAACCGTTCCAGGCTTTTGGCGATTTAATTGCAACAAATATAGCAATGCCATCTATTGGGGATGCATATCTAGTGATAGGTTACGCAGATTCAGGTTAAGGGTTATTATTCAGTCTTGAAAACCCTAACCATACTCTTCCCAAGGTACAATATTATTTTGTGCCTCATCCTAATCTTGGTAGCAACATTTTGCCAGAGTTTGACAGAACAAGGTTTACCACCTAGTTGTGACTCCTATCACCTCCCAGTGGAGATTTATTTGGCAGTGGGATGTTTTTAACGTTAGGGGTGAGAAAGGGCTTCTGTGGCGACTGGTTGCAAGGTGAAGGTGGTTTTGGTGACTTCCGCACTCATACAGTCAGAGTGAAGTTTTCCTGCTCAGGAGGTTTTCTGACCCAGGTCCCTAATCCTGCTTCCTGTAGACCCTTCAACCACTGCAGCTTCACAGTCTGGTAGGTGCCGGCCGCCTGCTTCGCTTCACAGTACAGCGGCGTACCACTCGCCCCACGGACCACCAGCTATAAGGAGAGGAAACAAAGGGAAGAATGAAGGAGAAAGGGATAGGGCAGACACAAGAGATGGTGAGAGTGCAAAACAAAACGAATGAGCCGGCACAAACGTGGCGTTTGAGCAGCTGTGTAATCTCTCCATTTAAATTTCACAAGCAATTGAACAGTCTCCGTGCTTTTGTGCGTTTCTTTGTCGCACACTCACACACACGAAAAAACTGTGAGCGAAAAGAGGGAGCGGTGAACGGAGGGGCTCGGAGAAAAGAAAAGTTTCTTTGGAGATTAGCGTGTGTGCTCTTGCGTCCCTGACTGCGAGCGCTGAGTGTTTGCCATGGGAGGCCGCTCAAGTGCTTTTCAAGATGATTACCATTTCCACAGTCATTAGACTTTAACTGCCAGCATTTGGTACAGCAGCCGGCATCTCTCCCATACATTTACATGATGAGGGCCTAATTCTGCCCTACGCTTTTTTTTCTTCTTTTTTTTTTCTCCCATCTCATAACAAATGGCTGCTGTCTGTTGTGGTTAATAAAAACAAAATGATTCATCCTCAACTAGTTCTTTATATTGACCTGAGAAAATGCCACTGGAACTGGGTTGGTAATTGAAAGGTCTCTGCAGGGGTCCATTGACTGACCATGATCGAGGTCCCTAACCTTAAACTGCTTGTAGTAAGTGAACCCTAAAGATGCAGTGACCAGCAGAGGCTCCTTTCTAATCTGCAGCTCAACATTTTCCCCATGTTATGGCATCCCCTGTTGCCATGGTGACAGACTACTATGGTGACCAGGCAGTATATCAAAGGCCCAGTGGCTTGAATTAAATGAATATTGACGATTGACTTCACTTCCCCCTCTCAATGAACTCTTCTCAGATCACAGCACAAACTTGTGATAATCTCTAAAAATGGCGGAAGACGTAAGTCAATGAGAAGAATGATAGAGTTAAATGTTACTTTTTTTTTGCGCAAAGAAAACAAAAATATTGCAAAACTGAGCCACTGATGTCACTGATGTGTTAGAGGGTCGGATGGCTCTCAGATCTCATCACAAATATCTTCATTTGAGGTCTTACGGGTTTGGAACGACATGAGGGTGAGTAAATAATGACAGAATTTTCATTTTTAGGTGAACTAACCCTCTAAGATGGCATATTTGACTGTAGCATATTTTGGTTAATGGCTTTCAGGTACAATCTTGTAGAGGAACTATTGGCGGAAGTTTCGGCTTGTTCACAGAAACTAGCAATGGTTTTATTTCTAGAAACTTCATTTGGCGGAACTAAATGAGCTCCTACTGTTAAATAGGCCTAAAAAAGTTTTATAGGAACTGTTCTCTGAATATCTGAAATACCACCCACCCGGCATTTTTAAAAAGCCATGTAAATATATTTTACTCTTATTATCTCTTTAGTGTCCCAAAAGCATTATGGTCACAAGTTCAGTTGAAACAAATAGTTCAATGGAACCAATGACCATAGTTAGCTAAATATGTTTTTAGGAAATGCAGTAGTTCCTAGAACTACGTGGTGTGAAAGCCCCTTTCTAAATAAATCTAGTTTAGCTTGCGCTAAATCTAGCTTTAGTGCCCCTGCTGGTAACACTACGAATGAAAGTCTTTATATAATATGATATAGTTTGTTAAATGACTTGACATAAATACATTACCCAGTTTAAGATAAACGCTATCAGTGCGTACAAAAGGTACTACATTTGAATTTGAACTTTGTGACCATTAAAAGTATGTTCTACTGTATGTAGCACGGATATGGGTTGCATAAATAAAATTCAGACACACTACATCCACCATGTTGTTAAGGTCATGTAAAACACAGTACCAATGTCAGCCATGCCTTTCATAAATCCTTTCCATCGCTCTATATTCGAAAAACATACATGGGCAACTGATGGGCACTTTATTATGAATTCAACAAACTTCTGTTTTTGCGTGCTGTTTTTCACCTGCTTCACAATATTGGATTTCTGACGCAGCATGCCAAAGTGAGCTCACCTTGCGATAGAGTCTGATCCAACGTGCAAAAAGCGCATGCTTGCAAATTCTAGACGGAGCCCCCGAGTCTCTTCTCTTCCCAGTGGACGCGTTAAGCACCTCCAGTTGGGTGTCGCCTGCCGTCCAATTGACACTGTAACACACGGACTTCCCCTGCTGCCTGCAGTCACTGTTGCTCAAGCCTGTGCATAGGAGAAAAGAGAGGGAGCGAAATAAGAAAGAAAGACGGATAAGAAAGAGCACTCGAGGGAGGTTCTATTTAGCATGTGATTGCTGAAGTGTTTCATTAGCAGGCGAGCATGTCGTCTGTGCTATCTTTGAGGTAAACACTGGTTCCAGGCACAAAGGATCTCTCGGGCTCCTCAATCATTGCCGCATCGCTACACCAATTAGCATGGCATTCTTTCTGTCTTAAGGTGGAGAGTGTCATAGCATGCCCATGCACTGTACTGCTGACTTGTGAATGCCATATGTGAGAAACAATGGAGTTATATTGGCCAGAATATGATATTGGAGAGAAATTTGAGGTGGAAGAGAGCCGTGCTAATCTTTACTGCAAAGTCTAAATAAACATTCAAAAATGAAAAAAATAATCATAATGTTGATGTTTAAGAAAAGTTGTAGGACTCACATTAAAGCAGCAGTCTTAAAGGAAAACCTTACCCAAAAATGGAAAATGTGTGTGACTAACTTTCTGCCGTGGAACATAAAAAAAAATAAAACTACTGAAACATTGTTAAGAGTGCCATTTACTCATATCCTGATAAAGAGCAACCTGGAAATTGTGAAATATATCTTGTTTGTTTTAGCAAATCTCAGATTCTCTATTCAGAGGCGTCTAAACCGCTGGACTAAATTGTCGGCTACAATAATGTGCATATCCTTTTATGCCGGAACGCAGCTGCTTTCTGAAACCCTTGCTCACTTACTCACAGAGTCATTTCTTACTCTGCATTCGGTTTATCCCTGCATGTCTGTAATAGAGCATTTCTTTTGTATTTTACCTCAAGCAGGCTTCATCATTTACTGTCAGTCACAATGTTGTCGTCTATCCATCATCCAGACTATTTTACACGAGATGCTACTAAATGTGATCATGGTGTTTGACATACGGCTACTTATAAGTGCCGCTTCGTATCTTCTAAAAGTGATGTGCTAAAGTATGTGACCTGTATTTAAAGGACATCCTCAGTCAAGTCATGTGCAGTCTCATTTTCGCTGAGAAAGAGAAGGTTAGTACAAAAGTTAATACCCGGACACAGCACCTTAACCACTACTACTAGTTTGCGATCTGGACCATTTGACCAATTGCTAGTTGAGTCAGGTTTATGCTGGTTAGTTCTTGTTTAGTGCTGGGGAAGCAGACTTGCTAGCATTTTACTCGTTAAACATGTTAACAAAGAAAGTCTTACTGCTTGAGGTAGTCATGTAACTTGGTTAAGCTGAATAAATGTATGCTCAGTAAGTTTTCATTATCTGGGCAGTTTTGGACTATATACTGACACCTACTGGCCTGGATGTATGAAGCAGCTACTGCTTGACAAAGTAGTTAGTCTTTTGGTCATTTGGTTCCTTTACTCTCTTGTACATAAACAATACATCAGATTTACATGCATTCTTGAAGCTGCCTGTCGCATAGCTTGCACCAGACTTAATTTTTCGCTCCAATTCAATCAGTTTGCGCCAGTAGATTGCAACCTCATCACATAGAATAGAGTTTTCATCTCATGAACCGTGTATATAATTTATATTTCTCAACTTTTAAGCACCTTCGTATACACACATTTGTTAAATATACCGTATTCATAAGCATGCTGTTGTTTGAAGCTTTAATCTAACATTTGCGTTATAAAATGTAACCTGCATTTAGTAAAACACAAGCAACTTAATGACCTCCCCTGAGCATAAGTGAAACTAAATAATGAGTCGATAATATACAAATAATGAGTCACAGGAAAAGTTTGAAGGAAATACCAGTCATTTTTATTTTCCCTCAAGCTGTCTTCATTTACTGTCACTAATGATGTTGTCTATACATCATGCAGAGTATTTTACACAAGAATGCTGCTAAAACACTACATGTAATGTTGTATTTAAGATGATAGGTCTGCTGTGCTAAAGTGCAGGTATGACCACTGGACAGCCTCATTTCAGCTTCCTGACTGAAGGGGTCATTTGCTTCCCCTACGATAAGAGATCTCAGCCGCTTCTTGGGAACTCTTCGCCCTTTATGATGGTGATGCCTAAAATAACCAACCCATTTTCCCCAACAAGAGAATCCAGACAAAGGAAGAGAAGCTCATCAATGGTAGTCAAAGGGCCGTGCCGGAGACATGTGGCCCGGTGGGCGTGGGAGGAAGAGTGAATGGATCGCTCTCCTCTTCAATGGCAGTGATAAGGTGTTTGATGAGATCGATTTGGAAGATGGGTAGATCCAATAGAGCAGTCTGTCTGCCATACTGAGGCTCAGGAGAGCAGTTTAACAAAGTGATGGAGAGAGACAGAGTGTCCTTCATGCGCATAAGGTCACGTCTGCTTAATATGTGTGTTCCCTAGGAATTAAATCCACAAACTTGACTTTGCTAGTGTAACTGGTCCTACTTGCACAGCTCAGAGTGGGATTCCAACCAGAGGCAACTGTCATGGTGTGCCAACAAGCATCTTGAGACTAAGGCAGTGAGGTTTACTAGCACGGCTCTTACTATTTGGCCTATATTACGCTCACACCATCTTTAACCTCCCATGCCGATTAATGAAGGTAAGAATCCCATTAGGAGACGCTTGTATACAGGGATCTACAGGTCAGAGGGAACCAAAAAAAGCTGGGCTGTTAACTCTGTTCTTCAAAGTCTAGCTAACATTTAGAAGATGATTCATGAAAAGGTTTAAAGGACATACCGCTCAGGAGAGGCTGGTTACGGTGGTAACAGGTAGGCAGAGCACCGACTCTCTCCAACCTGTGGTTCATCATCCTGGAGAAGTGACCCGTGTGTCTCAGGCTACCCACCGTCAGGCTGTACAGATACACCGGCTCCACAAAATGACTAAGTAGCGCCCCCTGTAGGCCGAGTACATTCCACCTGTAGAAAGTGCATAAGTGTTAGGAAAGGTATCAGACTTTGGTACTATTTTGTCCACGAACAGCCTATTTAAGCTTGACTATGAGGGTATCCTTTTGAACATGAATTGTACACAATAGACCAATCACAGCAGACTGGGCCAACTGACCAATCAGAGCAGAGTAGGCTCACAGAAATATTTTATCATGTTCCAGTGAACTCACACAGAGGTCACTTTCAGGACAAACGGCATTCTGCTGGTCAGTGCCAAGAATCAGCTTCTACAAGATTTAGCAAATTTATTAAAAAAAGAAAAGCTGAAATATCACATGGTCCTAAGTATTCAGACCCTTTGCTGTGACACTCATATATATTGAACTCAGGTGCTGTCCATTTCTTCTGATCATCCTTGAGATGGTTCTACACCTTCATTTGTGTCCAGATGTGTTTGATTATACTCATTGAACTTGATTAGGAAAGACACACACCTGTCTATATTAGACCTTACAGCTCACAATGCATGTCAGAGCAAATGAGAATCATGAGGTCAAAGGAACTGCTTGAAGAGCTCAGAGA
>JAUCMU010000026.1:17420867-17431431 GCA_032275025.1 Enteromius treurensis | reverse complement strand
TTCTGAGGGGTGTTACATGTGTGTAGTTACAGAAATATTACAGCTGTAGATACTATGTACCGGTGTGTACTTACACTGTAAAACACATCGTAACACATCTACTTACTATGAATGTACACAGGTACTTACTATAAAGTGGGGTCATTTATTGTATTGTGAATATATGATGCTATTTATATTTGAATTAAAAATGTACATGCAGTTTATCACAGGTGGTTTGGATCGCTAAATGATGTTCAGACCCTTTACCAGTGTTGTTTTCATGGTAAAAGTTACTGAGAGAATGAGTGATCGAGCTAATGAAGAGCCAGTGGGTTGCCCTGCCTTTAGTTTTTTTCTCTCCAGTGGCTCGTCCTTCAGAGGAATGGTCTAATATTCTGGCCCTTGACGCTTCATGAGCAAAATTTTTTATTTTGGCAGGTACCCCCCTGGCGCTCTTTCTTTTGTTGACTTGCTTTTTTCTGACACTTCTGAGTAGAGTTGTGGAGTCATGGAGTTCGAGAGAGAAACAGAGGGCGTGAGAGACTTTGAGTAATGTGACGGTCGCAGGGAAAGTGAAACATGATGAGGTAGTTTACATACAAATAAGAAAGGAGATAATTTGCCAGCCGAGATTTTCAAAGCTCATGAAGCTTAATGCTAATACACACATTTGCAAAACATTTGAGTGAGATTGTGTACTCACAGACTCTGTTTGCTCTTATCAGTCTGAATGGTTGGTGTGAAGTGCTCCGTGTTCCAGCGAGAGCTCAAGTCAGGTTATTTATAGCTAGTGGGACACAGGCTGATTTATCTTTATCTGCCTGTTTGATTTGCACTCATTCCCCCTGGGAGACACCTAGTAATACCACATGCCTCTGAGCACTTAGAAACTGACAGCTCGCTGATTCCTGGAGCAATGACAGCATACGCTATGTAGCTCATAAACTGGCCTTCTTTCGCCACCTGCTCTGTGCCTCCTCTCCAATATGCCCCTTCCTTCTCGGGGCTTCCTAAAAAGACAACATTTGGTGTCATACTAGTTTAAGAACTTACATTTTCAGTACATAATGGCCAGTTAGTTTGTCTTTTGTATTTTGAAGTAAATAATTTTGAAGAAAGCCGCAGAAGAATCCGTGGTTATGTCTCTGAGTAGATCAGTTAGGGTTGTGATTTTAATAATGCATTAGTAAATACTGAAATTAGCATTAACAAAAAAATGTATAAATACTGTAGAAGCATTGTTCATTCTTAGCTCATGGTAACTAATGTTAACTAATAAACCTTATTGTAAAGTGTGACAGAGTGAATGATTCAAATGACTCACAGATAAAGACAGTTACTTATTTTGTTCCTGAATGAACAAGGGTTTTATATAAATAGTGTAAGTCACTCAATCAGTTTAATAAGTGATTTAAAAGCTGAATGACTCATTCATAAAGGCAGTCATATGATTTGTTCCTAAATGAATCAGTGTTTTGAACAAATTGCTGGTTCACTTAGTTATTCATTCATGAAGACAGTCATATGTTTTGTCAATTTGTTTTGAACATATCAGTTGCAAGTGATTAAATGATTCATTGTCTCATGTGTTGTCTGATTGAAATCAGTTGAATAAATGATTAAATAATCGAAAAATTCATTCAACACATTTCGTTTAATCTGTATTTTTGAGTGAATCAAATGAGTGAATGATTCCAATGACTCACTTATTAAGGAAGCACTTGTTGCCAACTACTGGTGCAACAGCGTTAATACAAACTGTGACTTGAAGGACCGGTATAACACATAAATTATTTTTTACACCATTCACTCGGGCACATTTCTATTCTATAATTTTTTTTTATTTTTTTTTCTCAACTAGAACTCTAAACAAACAGCGAAAATGTTTTAAAAAGTGTCCGTTTTCTCCAGTTCCATCAACAAGCTCATATCTTTTTAACTGGCCCAGGGGAAGAATTCTCTCAATTACTGATTCTTGGCACTGAAAGATCTGCGTAAGCTTTAAATGTGTGTACGGTAACCAAGAGAGTCATTAAACGTCTGTAGAGCTCAAATGAGTCTTGAGCAGTATTAAAACACCAATAAAGAAGGAGTGCTCTGTTGCTTAATATGGAGGACACTATTGAGACAAGTATATGTTGATTGTGTTTATTGCCCTCTTGATAATGGGTTTAACAGGTGGAGCATTTATGCGCTGTACATGTTGTTTTCGAATCTTTAAGAGCAACCTACAACATTTTCTGATGGTTCTGTTTGTCCCTGTCTTTCTCTGTCCAGGCTGGAGGGAAGCACTACCACCCCACTTGTGCTCGCTGTGCCCGGTGTCAGATGATGTTTACAGAAGGAGAGGAGATGTATCTCACAGGTGAGGAGAGGTTACAGAGGCCAACAGCTGCCACTTTCCATGAATAGGGTGCAAAACAGGGCCCCAAACTCTTCCAAAAAAGGAAGTGGTTTTGTTTATTTTATAGCAAATGGTCAGTGAAAGTTGCTTAACTTTCAGAAAATGGTGATTGTCAACCTCAGGTGGTCAAACTACTAAAAAAGAGTTTTGTTTTCTGTTATTTTTTTATAGCTTTGCAATTACCAGAATGTGTGAACATATCTAACAATAGTTTAAAACTATTGATTGAAGAAATAAGCATTAAAATATTTAACAGCTCAATAAAATGAGACCAACATTTCTAAAATGAACAAATAAACGTTATGGAATGAAATTACAACAAAATTAAATGATATTATATACTGTAAATTCACGGACGTATAGCTAAGACATGATTTTAGGAGATTTTTGTACTTTTCATTACAGACAGTTCCTGTAACGGACCTTTAACAAAATTCTCATACTACACTTAATCATGTGTTTGTGTAAAAAATAATTCAGATTTATTTACGAGTTCATTCAAGTTCAAAAGTTCATCCTTGTGACAGAGGAGATGAGCAGTTTTCTAATAAAAGAGCTCTTTTACAATATTACATAACAATCTTTTAACATTAGCTTCATTTCCAGAACATCATGAACAATATGCAAGATTCATGTTGGAGATAAAGGCTGTAGTGAGAAGACTGTAATGAAGGAACCGATGTTGTTCCCCAAAGAGCCACAGAGGCTCATCTTGATCCATCTTAATGCCCCATTCATTAGATTTTCTTTGTGAAACTGTGTGATCACTCATATGACTTCCAGTGCCAGCGGCTGGTGGACATTAGAATGCACCCCAGGTCTTTTTCTGTGTTTGTCTATTCTGTTTCACATTCAGAGCTGAGATGTTTAAGTGTGTTACAGGCTAGCGAACACGCCTCAAGGTAAATGCATTTAAAAGTCAGCAGAGCCAGCCGTCAGCACATTACTATCATGCAAAAAAGAGAGAGGTACGTTGGGAATAAGAAACGGAGAGAATGAGCCAGGCAGAGACAGAGCATGGGATTAAAAAAAAACGTCAATCTGAAACTGAAAATACTACAGTTGAATGAATGCGCTCTGGAGTGATTACGTTAAATGTATTTGCCTTGAGGAATCTGATTGGCAGGACGGTTTAAGATGCTTGCCAATCCAAACTGAATAAAATGTACAACAAAATCTCAGTGCAAGTCCATTAGGTCCACATTTGCCAGTTTATAATAAATATCAGATTATGAATGTACCCATTTTTATCCTAACCATTAAAAGTATGGGTTCAGTTAGATCTTTTGATGTCTTTTACATATTATCAAAATCTCATTACAATCGCATTAAGAGGGTACTTGTAAATGTAAAGGCACCTTTTGCTCAATTTAATGTGTCCTTTTTAAATAAACGTATTTCTTAAAAAATGCATGTGACTTAATGTTATAATCCCTTCTTTTTGTTTCTTAAATCAATTCATTTAAATGTGTCTTGAATGAACACACGGCCGGGTGTATCTAACATTCTCCTCCTCTTTGTTTGGCTGTGTTTCTTAGGTTCAGAGGTGTGGCATCCTGTGTGTAAACAAGCATCTCGAGCAGAGAGGAAACTGAGAGTAAATGTCTTTTTTTTTTCTTTTTTACAGTCATATGAATTTTAAAATACCTTCAAATCTCACTCTGGAGCTCCTTTGTTTTCCTTTTCTTCATTTCACAGCTCAGGCGCACATCAGAAACCTCCATCTCTCCGCCAGGCTCCAGCATTAGTTCACCCAGCAGAGTCATCTGTGTAAGTAGCCTGAATGAAGCTAAGCTGTAAATAAAACAAAATCAGAACTTTTCATTTTGAAATTAGGCCCTTTTTAATCATCATTTTAGCACAATGTGTTTATAATGTTAATGTTAAAACTAGTTAAAGGGACAATTCACCCAAAACAAATTCACTCATCTTTTATGTACTGTCATGCTGATCCAATGCTGTATGGCAGAATTTATTTTGTGGAACAAAAGTCAGTTATGTAAATAATGACAGAACATCTATTTTTGAACTGTTCTTTTATTGTTACAACGTTTGACTTACACTACCATTAAACGTTTGAGGTCAGTAAGGTTAAACATATTAATAATTTTACAAAAGGTTTCTATTTCTATTATGCAAATCAGCATATTAGTATAATTTCTGAATGATCCTGTGACACAGAAGGCTATAGTAATGGCTGCTGAGAATTCAGCTTTGCCTTCACAGGAATAAATTACATTTAAATATATATTCAAATTAAAAACTGGCTTTTTAAATGACAGAAGCCTTGGTGAGATTAAGAGGCCTCTTTTAAAGGCATTAAAAAATCTTATGGGACCCAAATCTTGTGATGGTAGTGTCAAGTGCCATGAAGATTCACAACACAAGTTTTCTAGAGAATGCATGAAATGATTAAATGTGTAGCTTGAATGCACTGAAGGTTGCTTTGGATAAAAGCATCAGTCAAATGCATAAATGTAAGTATTATTGGTCACCCCAAGATGGATGACTCTCCTGCTTGAGTTTATTGGCTTGTCATAATGCGTTTGTGCACGTTCTGCATCACATGTGGAAGTAAAGGCCGGCCCGAGTGTGTAACCTTTGTGCTGTGTGTGATTGATGTATGCATAACGCAGAGTAAGCATATGTGCTGTCAAGCCCTGCAAGTCCATTCTTCTGAAGGTCAAGCGTGGGACTTTATGAGATTCAAACAGAAGCGAAAACCTTAAAATACTTTCTGGGATTACTTGTAAAGCAAGGCACTATCCTTAAAATGTGAAAGGGATATTTCACCCAAATATGAAAACGTGTCATCCTTTACTCACTCGTTCGTTCGACTTTCTTCATCCTGCCGCACACAAAATGAGAAGCTTTGGAAATGACATTTTTCTAAACATCTTCAGAGTCATACATGTTTGAAATGACATGAGGGTGGGTAAATGATAATTGTTGAATACCTTGAAAACATGTAGTTTATGGATCTAAAAAAACCCACAAACCTTCTTTGCATGTTAACTTTAAACTCGCTCCAAAAAAAAAAGTCAAAAGCAGTCTTATAAAATTCCAATACAACATTTTTGTAGCATTTATCTGCTCTGTTACAGTTTCAATCATGAGCTCAATTTTATTCTAACAGGACTTTCTTTAAAGTGTGCCAACTGTGCCGCAGGCTTATTCCCACACTTAATTGTGTTGTTGATGTTGTCGTCGCCTGTCATCATTGCTGTTTTTTGCAGGCCTGCTCATTGCGTTTGACGTGTGAGTGTGTGTATCTGTCGTGTGTCCCTCTCCTCAGGCAAAAATGGAGAACGAGATCCTTGATTACAAAGACTTGGCAGCGCTGCCTAAGGTTAAAGCCATTTATGAAGTGCAGAGGCCAGACTTCTGGTCCTATGAGCCCAGTCACAGATACTGCTCCGATGACAGGCTAGAGCGTCTCAGCTATGGGGAGGTATACTGCCCTAGAGGACCACTAGAGCCACTCTGGGTCTACTTTTAGCATGTCTCCCCCTGTCGCCGGATCTACTGACCTGGTCTTAGCCGAGCTTAGCTTTGAGTTTCTCATTTGTGTTGCATTCGTTGGCTGGCTGTATGCTTTTGTTTGCTGAAGCACCATGTTTGTGCCTTTCTCCCACTATTGATAGCGAATTTGGTTGAGCCACCTTGCTTTAGTTTGCTTTTGGAAAACCCTTTGATGCTAGAGATTTATGTGATGTTGCTTAAAGGAATAGTTCACCTAAAAATGACAGTTCTGTCATATCCCCACCCTACTGTTTTTCCAAAACTGTGTGTTGTTTGTTAATCACAAAATGGGATGTTTAGTAGAATGTCGGGGCCCACAAGCTGACAAGAACTGCATTTTTGTGTGAACTATCTCTTAAATTTATGCTTGCCGAGTAGATAATGTTGAGTTCTGCAGGAGATACAAAGTAGGTTGGTCTAATCACAGTGGCTCCTTCCACCTCCGTCCCCTTGCTCTTTTCACTTCCCTTACACATCAGATGTCATGGAGGAAGAGATTGAATGTTTAACTCTGATTAACTCTTATTCTGACTTTTTCTCCTTTTTTTTCTCCACAGTCCTTGGGCACGCTCTCCCCTTATTCTCAGGTAAAAGTTTTGACGTTTAGTCCAGGGGTCGACTGATTATCGACCGATTTTCAGCACCAATATTTAGCATTTTTATAGTTTCGGTATTTGTCATTTTCCTCTGATTAGCCAATAAAATAATTTAAAAGCATTTAAAGAAAGATTTTGCCAGAACACTTATATATATATATATATATATATACACAGTTTATCGGTTCAAAATATCGGTTATCGGCCTACTTGATCTGTAGTAATCAACATCAGCCCTGAAAAACAAATAACAGTCAACTCCTTGATAAGTCAGCAATCAACAGCAATACATATTGCAAATTATCGGTCTGTCTAAAGAAGTACGTAAGTGTGTACTTGAATTGGCAGTTCTTGATCTGTGAGTTTTAGTTACTGAGTGAATAAAATGAAAGATTCATACAGTCATATTTATATATATATTACTGATGTTTTATGTGACTAGGACATGTATGACGGTATGGACATAAGGATGAGAAGATCCTCTAGTCCAGGGTACATAGACTCCCCCACCTACAGCAGACAGGGCATGTCTCCCATCATGCCCCGCTCTCCACAGCACTACTACAGATATGGTGAGTCCCTTCTGCTGAGCAGTACAATAACAAAAAAAAAACACTCTCATACCTGATATATGGGATACTGGTGTAACCATCTTCATCAGAAGACTATGCAAGTTGACCAGCATTTGTTGCTGGTAAACGACATGGATAGTGGACCAGCATTAACCAGCTTGAACCAGCATACAGGTCTAAGCTGGTCTTTTTAGCAGAAATGGCTTGAGAACTATACTGAATATGCAGTATATTGGAAAATATACTATATATTTATTGCTTTGCAAGACATTTTATGAAAATGTGGTTTCCAGTTATGTAACAAAAGATTTCACTGGGGTAGTACCCTTGAAAACTGGACGTTTTAGATACGTACATATAAGGTATAGTTATGCAGCCTTTAGAGGTAAATAAGTTAAAACCTTTTGAAACGGTACCACCCCAGTGACAGCTTTTGTACCCTGTGTAGAGTGTAGTGATTGATATTGATTTTAAAGTCAACATGAAATGTGACTCTTTTAAAGTGGGACATTTAGTAACAAAAAGAGACTCAGAGTTTTGTATTTGCATACTGTTATGGTATTTATTATACCATTAATATTTAGTAATAGTTTCACTCTGTTATTATTGTTATTTTTGTATTTCTATTTCTTTTTATTTTAATTGTAGCTTTTTCTGCTTCAGCGTAGACTTTTTTTATTTCAGTTAGTTCAGTTTTCATTTATTTCTTTACTTTTATTTTATTTTAATTAATTAAACCATTTTTTGTAACTTTAGTAAACAGTACCAATACTGGGGAAAACAGGACTTGCACATCCAACTGGAAGTTGTGATGTCAGCCAAAATGTTATTAAATTTTGATGAAATACATTTTTTTTAAATGATGAGAATATGATGAATTATTTACAGCAAGACCACAGTAAGATATCATGTTGACTTTAACCAAAATAAGCTACATTATATAGGCTTTTCACGTAGGGTATGTTATTTGGGAGTGTGTTTTGCCATTTCACCCACATCCTATGCACCCCTCTGTCTGGCACAGTATGTCTTTTCTTCTGTTTCGAAATGCATACTGTCCCTGCCTGGCTAATCTTGGATCATTGATCTGATGATCATCGGTGTGATGATTGAGTGTGTGTAGTTAGGGCGCAGAGGACGTGTGCACTCATGCTCTGGTTCTGTTACTGTCATTGGCTTGGGGCTTGCTGCAGGCACTGAGAGTGGCAGAAGTTCACCCTATTACAATCAGCTAGATGCCCGGTCCAGCACGCCCACCACAAACCAAGTTCCCAAGCATTTCCATGTGCCAGGTAGGCCAGGCCTTGACATTCACCTCATTGGCTGCTTACATCACTTTCATATTCATCCAGCAGTATACATGACTATAAGTTAAAGTCTAGTTAATGATTCAAAGTCTCTGTAACTGTTGACTCTGTCTATACTATACATCTATAGTATGGCTCCACTCCATTTCTGTGTTCTCTTGAACTGTTTCACTCTCCCCCACCTTACCCTAAAGGTCCCTGGAAGCTTGAAGAGGAAGAACAAAAAAGTGTTTCCTGCCCCGTTTTCTTTGCTTTCTTCTGCCTGTCACTTACATCTCCTCCATGTTTTATTTCTAATCTCTCCTTTTCTTCTCAGCCACAGGGGACCCCAATATCTACAGGAAGCCTCCCATCTATAAGAGACATGGTATAGTGTGCTCGGCCTGCCCCGGCCTGTTTTCTCTCACGCTCAGTTCCTGAAGCTGTGTGGGCTCATGGGAAAGATGTGTCTGATTAGTGTTAGTGTCCTCCATAGCTATCCTCCACCAGACCTTTTAGCCTAAAAGCCTTTAAGAGAATTAGTGAGCAAATGAGGAATAAAAGCACCTCATATTAAAATACAGAGTGCCTCCTGCTTTCCGTTCCTTGCATGAAGGAAGAATGTATAACTGGCACGAGCACATCCTTGCTTCTTACGGGAGGGGGATGCAAAAAGGGTGAGGCTTGCTGAGGCATGATTAAAGCTTGCCGTGTCCCCCCTCTGCTTTAGATTTACTGGGAAATGGCAGCATTAGATGCCACAGCGAAAGGACCACTGTACGCTAAGTTAAGCTCAACCCTGTTGAGAAAGCACTGTCAGGAAGGCAAACCTGTTTAAGCATGAAATGAGCAAGCGTGAAAGTCTAAACATCCTACGGAGGTTTACAGAGTTCAAATGGAAGCCATGTTGTTGCTCTGAAAGCTGGTAACATATTGAATGTTGCGTTTTATGTACCGTTTATGTATTTAGGTAGTCCCTAGACTTCTTGTCTTAGTTATTAGGGATAGATCATTGATAGACGGTTGTTTATGTGCATATCTCTGTCTGTTCATTCATAAAATTACAATCTCACAACTTTTTGTCAAGTACACTGGTTAGTATGTCTTTAAAATGCCATGAACTTTAACCCCTTTAACTCAACTATAGGAATAGTACATCTTTCCCTTAACTGCATGTGTCTGTGTGTGCATTTATATGTGTATGTGTATGTGTGTATGTATATATATATATATATGTGTGTGTGTGTGTGTGTGTGTACATTACAGGCTTGTGCCATTTTCAGTAGGATTAATTATGATCCTTATTTTTGATAACAACAAAGTGACAAATAATAGAATTATACCTGATATTTTAGAAAGATGATAAAGTGGGTTTATGGGTAATAAAGTGCTCAACATTAAATATTTCATCTGGGCTCAACAGGTCAGATCTTTTGCCATGACAATGTTTTCAACCCACCAAAAAAAGTAATTTGTTTTAATGTACGTAACAATATTTATACTGTTTTATATTTTTTTCAGGAACAAAAAAATTAAGGTTAATAATAATAATAATCAGAGCTTGATGTATTAAAAGTTACATATTTCAGATTACCTATTTAATGCAACTAATAAATTAACTCATAATTTTTCAAGTAAGTAATGAAAGTTAATTTGTTTAATTATTTAGTCATTTACACCTTATTCATTTCACTTTTATTATGAAAAGGACCTTATGATTGGCAAAAATATAACTATTGGCTTTTTTGTTTTTATTGTTATTATAAAACAAAAAGGTATGCCCTTTAAAAACATACTGCAAAATCAACATTATGCATTACTTTTCATAAAAAGTTCTACAATTAGTTAAGTTTTATGTAGTAAAATAATACTGTATTGCGTTACTTTTAAAAGTGATTTTCTCCAACACTGATAATTATGATTATTATACATTAAATGTTAATGTTGCCAAATATTAAAAGATTTTTCTCAACAATCAGCTGGCTTGATCTTCTATGGAGTCCTATACGTTTGTTTTCAATACGGCAAAAATACAATAAAAACAGAGAATTTCTAAGATTTTTTTTTGACATTTTTATTTATTAAAACTAACATAATATGACCTTGTTTTTCCCCCCTTTTCTTTTTCTTTGAACAACAATGGAGCTATACTTCACATAACTTCTGGGGTTTCTTCTTAGCAGCAAATAAAGAAGTGTTTTG
>JAUCMU010000026.1:17400234-17415214 GCA_032275025.1 Enteromius treurensis | reverse complement strand
TATATATATATATATATATATATATATTTTTTTTTTTTTTTTTTTTTTTTTTTTTTGCTGATTCAAATATTTTAGAGAGAATGCATTACGATGCAGAAGTCATCTGATGCACTTTTTCTTTTATTGATGCATCACATTATTAACTTTTATGCTAATGCATCAATGCACAGTTTTAAAATATAGAATATAATAAAAAATTTGAAAACTAAATTTTAATATCAGCTATTTATTGTCCATACCTTTAAAATGTTTAATTGTGTATCTGTATTGGACAAAATTTTAATATCGGTGCGTTCCTAGCTAAACATTATTTAACATTATTTAATTATCTGTATTAGTAAATAATGGCAACATTTTCATTGCATCTAAGTGAAATATTTTCTCTGTATATTTATTAGATAAATGGGGTTGGAAACTGCATCTGTCTTCACTTAATAACTTTCCTACATTAAAACCCGCCTACTCTTTTCTTTCTCTCATTTTTCCTTTTCCTCTTTCTCCATCCCTCCTCATGTGCATGTGAGCAGGCTGCTCTTCTTAATTCTATTTCCGTGGATCTCATGGGGAAGTGCATGAAGCATCTGGAATTTTCCCTTCATCCCCTCCCTCTCTTTAGTTCCCTGTTTTCCTCTTTCGTTACATGGATCTGGCTTCACTATTCCTGCTTTGCCCTCCCCCATATACATCGCTGCTCTTCACAATGCTTGATACAGCCCATGCTGGTGTCCCATGTCTTCTTTTATTCATGAATAGAAATGGGTGGTATTTACTGCACAGCACATGAAATAGATCAAGGGGAAGTCTTGGAGTGACAACATAGATCCAATTTAAACAACAGTTAATAAACTGGATTATAGTGGTGACATCCTGGAAATTATGGACCGACAGGTAATAAACAACTAATGCTGCTGATGATCAAACACTCCCATACAATAACGGATTGTGGGAAGGGTTTTCAACTTCTGTCTTTGAATTTAATCTCATATTTAATTTGGATATACATTTAATATAAATCTGAATTAAAGTATTAAATTGATCAATTTAATTAACTAAATAGATCCAGGTAACGTCCCGGCATTAAATACAATTCATAATTCAAAATATAGTTTCATGCCAGGTTTCTTAGTGAGAGTTTCTTCCTTTTCACTGCCATGGCTTTTTTCCATTCATCAGCTTTCTTCAGGTTTGATGTGCCGTGTTTTAGTGTGGCTGGTGAGCAGCTTGCTCTCTGCTCTATTTGTTGACAGATTTGAGACTTTCAGTTTTCAGGTTCTTTTGGTGCCAACAACTGCAGATTAAGCCTGTTCCTCACTATGCACATGACAGTTTGTTTAAGGGGAAATGTTTCTTATAGTGTACTGCTATTGCTTTTTTTTTACTCAAATTAGTGATTTGTTTTTATTTATTTATTTATATACAATTCATTTTCAGATTACAGGAGAAATTATAATGTTCCTTTCTCTCTCCTTTAGCTCCTCGGACAAACTTTGCAGCAGAGAACGGTGAGTGTCTTTTATGTCCTTTTTTTGTTTTGTTTTGTTTGTTTTTTTATGTTTTATAGTAGGAAGTCTGAAATTTAAATTTAAAAGCTACGTTTGGAAGCTTCTAAGCTTTTTGGAACCTAAAGATAACCACAAACTCCAGAGAATTGCTGGTTGCTTATATGTTTTTGATGTAATTCTCAAATTGTTTTTGGCAGGGCTTTTAACCCCAGGGAGACTGGGTCTGTAGTCTATAGTTAATTTGTTTTGGAAAAATTTCTAAAAATAAATAAATAATAAGAACAGATAAATATTTGCAGTGATGTTAACACAGATTCAAACCTGGTCACTAGCGCCCTCTTCTGTGCACTCATAGACAAGGCAGTCAACATTTTCTCAAACATTCATGATTGTTCTTTCTCATTACTTTGAAGACTACATATCCAAGTCAGCCTCTTTGCCCGGATATGGCAGGAATGGATTGCACAGGGTAAGATTCACTGGGGGAAAACGTGGTGTCATAAATTGCCAGTAAATTCACAAACACAAATTACACATTGCAGAATATTTGTTTTATTTACAACTTCCATTTTTAAAGCATACAATGTCAAATACTGTGTCTTCAATATTTAATAGATATTATTATCTATAATTATATTTTTGATTCATTGTGTCCATTTGTTGTAATGGTCAGTGGCTAGCCGCTAGACAGACAGAGCAGTAAATGCAAATGGATTGGAAATATCAGTTAAAACGTCCTTATGAAATGTTTTGCCTATTTATTTGTTCTCTAGCCACAAAGTGCAGACTACTATCAGTATGACAGTGGCAGTGAAGTCAACTGGGGAATCAGAGGCAAGTAAAGGAGTTGTTGTTGGTGTTGTTTTTATTAAGCAGCAAAATTGGGAGTGAAATTATTTGCACTTCTGACTTTAAAAGCTTTTTTTTCTTTCTCAACAGAGTACAAGGTAAGGAAGATGGTTTAGCATTACCAGAAGATTAAAGGGGCCCAGAGAAAGACTAAAACATCCTGACACAGAGGCACATCTGAAACATTAGCCCACTGTCTTCTCCAGAGGAAAGCCCAGATTTACTGTATGTCAGTCTTATGAACCCTGATGGGCCAAAGCAATGTCCTGCTGGTCAAAGCATGTGGAAACTAGAGGATGGAGAAATTAATGCTTCCAGGTCATAAGGCCACTGTGTCTTTCCCCAGCTGGCCCTAAGTGAGTTGCAGGGACCGTGGAGAGGGTAGGGGTTGTCTGACCCCTTTGCTCCAGGTTATGTACTATATTGTTCTGCTTGGTGCCACTTCCTGTCTCGGTTACAGCTACTGTGCCAGAGGCTCTGTGATTTCCTTTCAACTCTGCAAGTGAGAGGAAAAGGAGGTCCACCATTGCACAGCCTGCTCTGAGAGCAATGCTTAGCTTTCCATTTTCCAATCTATGAAGGAACGTTTCAGTCAGGACAATTACTCGTAAATCAATTCATATGAGTTTCAGTGTTCTTGTAGTGTAAAGTTTACAAAGAAATGCTCTGCTAACTTTCGTTACAGATCTACCCATATGAAGCACTTATTGTGACCACTAGGGGCCGTAACAGATTGCCAAAGGATGCAGACCGGGCTAGATTGGAGGTGATACTTCCTAATACGTGAATACTATTCAGCAAGGATGCATTAACTTAAATCTACAATGTTACCAACAAATGCTGTTCTTTTACTTAAATCAAATTTTAAAATAAAACATTATGTTATATTGCTATTTCTCAATACTACTGCATCACTGTTTGCTTGAGAGCATCTAACTTTCTATCTATCTATCTATGTCTCTCTCTCTTTCTCTCTCTCTCTCTCTCTCTCTCTCTCTCTCTCTCGCTCTCGCTCTCTCTCTCTCGCTCGCTCTCGCTCTCTTTCTCTCAATATTTAATAATTTCTTGAAAAAATCTAATGAAAACAGATTCTGAATTTATAGATATACTGAGTACTATGTTTTCTTCACATTTCAGCGGCATCTTTCCCCGGAAGAGTTTTATGAGGTGTTTGGGATGACTATGGTAGAGTTTGACCGTCTGGCACTGTGGAAGAGGAACGAAATGAAGAAACAAGCCCGGCTCTTCTAGTGTTCCTGTCCCACACACACACATAGACACACACACACAGAGACCTGAATACCTGTTCCAGTCTAACTAAACAAACACATCCTGTGTCTCTGACACATATAGTCAGGCCTGGACTGTACCTAGAAATTGTGCAAGGCATATAAATGATCAGACAGGCTAGAATACCTGACAAAGTAAGACATAAATATATAACATAACACAGAGAATGGTGGGAACATTTTACTTTTTACTTGAGTGTAAAGTGAACACGTTTTATTTTGTTTCTGAATGACCGAACTAAGGAATCAGGAATTGTAAGGATTTTGAATTTTGCCTTATGTTCTCTATTAATTTGTGCACCAGCAAAGTAAGTGAAAAGAATGTAAATACGATTAATACAACCTTAATGAGTGCGGATGAATCATTTTATGTCATCCATCAAGTACATTATGAAGTAATATTTAATTTAAAGGTTATAAAATAATATTTTTCAGTCCTTTTATTTCTCTGTCATACAAGGACCACATAAGCTTAGATGGGCTGAAATAAGCAATGATTTGCTTGACAATGAATACCAAAGTCTGACTGTTATATGTAATGAAGCGGATGAAATCGTTACAAATACTGAATGTACACTATTCTCACAAGAAGACTTTAGGATTATTAGACGAATATTGATGAAACACACATATATTGTGATGGTAGAAATACATATGACTTGTGTCTGATACAGATGAAGACAAAACAGATACGATTTAAGGTGCAATTTTTTTCTTTCTTTCTTTCTTTTTCTTTTCTTTTGAATCTTTTGCTCTTAAAAAAGAGATCTTATGGCTAGAATACCACAGTGTACTTTCAACACTCCTTTTAGGATGGATTAGGAAATGCTGTGATACCTTTTTTAGGTTCAATTTTTAGGTCATTGCCAAGGTGATGAAGTCGGCTGATTTGGGAATAAAATGAATGCATAGGAAGTAAACATGGACTGTAAGGCCAATGACAGGGATAACTTGTTCACACTCACATATTACTTGATGAAAAATGCATTATCACACCATTAAAGCAAGTGACAAATAACAAACTGTAACCTTGATTAAGACCTAACAGTAACCGTGAGGTCTTTCATGCCAAGGGACACTGACAGTAGTTTTTGTACCTCACTGACAAACAGGTGAAACCATCATGTTTTCTGCCTTTGTGTGTAGTGTTTACAACCTGTTTGCCCAATAGATTGTTATGAAGTGTATTAATTTCATAGTGAAGGAAGAGAGCTAGAGTATAACCATATTTTTGATTCTCTCTTTTTTAATCACTACTGCTACCTTCCTAACTTTATTTATCTGTCAGTTTCAACAGACTATTGTACATCTTATATTGCAATAAAAGTTGGTTTTCTTCTGTAAAACTGTGGGGGTTTTTTTGTGAGATGAATGGTATCATAGATGTTTGGGGCAGTGTGTCATCAAACCCGGTCAGAGGGAGCATTAGGACCCAGCAGGATAATGGAGGGTAGTCAGTCTGTGAAACTTCATTGAGAATCTATCAATGCAGATAGTGTCTGTCACTAAGTACATAACATCGATGGGTGCACGGGCTGCAATGTGCGTTTCCAACAAGTCGAGGAGTTTTGTTTGATTCTTCGGATATGGAAATAAACAACAAACGTGAGTAGCCTGAGATTACATCAAAAAGTCATTCATAACTTACTGCATGAAAAGTTTATTTACCTAAACTAACATAAACCTAATGACGCTAGATAAGCGTACACTGTTAGTTTTGCGTGCGTTTGTTTACTCGTCATATTTTGCATAGCCGCGACTCATCTTGTTGTTTCACTTAAGCTATGTAACACTGATTTGAAAGAAAAGATAAACGGTTTAGTACAGTTTTTAATTTGTTAATGAAGGTGCACTGAACCAGATGCGTCCCTGTTTCCATATAAGCGATGTTCGAATCGGGAACGAATCGTTCTTTTGAATCGGATCTGTTGAATCCATTGAACCAGTTCACTTAAACCACACTCAACCACGATTCATTCATTAGTCGGACTGAATCGGTTCTAATGGTTCCTGAGTCAACTGTGTTTGAAACCTTTTTCGGATGTGTTCAATTCGTGAAAAGGGCTAACAGGGAAACCATTTCGAATTAATCAAGTATTAGGGCAAAATATGTTACTTATTACATTTACATTTAGCAGACACTTATCCAAAGCAAATGAGGACAATGGAAGCGATCACAATCAACAAAAGAGCATATGATATGAAAGCAAGTGTTAAAGCGTAACTTTAGGCTAGTACACACATAGCAAGTGTTATTTATTATTATTTTTGTTATTATATTATAAAAAGAACACAGATAAAACTTAAAAAAATAATAGGGTTAGCTAGTGTTAGATGCATGTTTTTGTTAATTGTATAATAGAAGAAAATACGGTGGCCGAGAGAGCTCAACGTGCTGCAACTTAAAAAAGCACATGCAAACAGAAAAAAACACATGCAAACGGAAAAAACGGCTACACATTAAGAAAACATCTTTGACAACAGTCTGACAACACGGGGGCTGCAAATTTGTGCAATGCAACCAAACACAGAAATGTGCTGCACATGGCACTGACCACAACGGAAATGTTTCAAAGGGACCTCAAAAAGTGACAAACCCATGTGAGAGTAACTCTAGCTAACATAGCATTAAAAAAATGTTTCACAGTTAAGTGTGTAATTCGTCAGATTAGTCTAATAATATCCAAACGTCTGTATGGTCAGGTTGTTAAAATAAACAAAACAAACCCTCACCTTTTAGTTTAGCGATAACATCTCTGATCTGACCAAAAGCCACGGAACAAATAATCAGGTCCCAGATGGGTTCGTTACTTTTTGAGGTCCCCCTGAAACATTTTCGTTGTTGTCTGTGCTGTTTGCAGCGCGTTGGTGTGTTGGCAGTGTGTTTCTGTGTTTGGTTGTGTTGTATGAATTTGCAGTTTGCATGTTTTTGTTTTTCTTCTTTTAGCAGTTTGTTTTTCTTTTTGCATGTGGTTTTCTTTTGTTTGCATGTGTTTTTTTCTGTTTGCATGTGTTTTCATCTGTTTGCACGTGTCTTCTTCTGTTTGCATGTGGTTTTCTTTTGTTTGCATGTGTTTTTTTATGTTTGCATGTATTTTCTTCAGTTTGCATTTGTCTTCTTCTTTTTGCATGTTTTTTATGTTTGCATGTGTTTTTTCTTTTTGCATGTGTTTTTTTTCTGTTAGCATGTTCTTTCTTCTTTTTGCATGTTTTTTGTCAGTTTGCTTGTGTGTTTTTCTTTTTGCATGTTTTTTTTCTGCTTGCATGTGTGTTGCTTTTTTTGCATGTTTTTTTCTGTTTGCATGTGAAGAAATGGAATAGATACCCTCTGTTAGTGATAGTGCTAGAGGTATTTTTTCGAAAACAAGCAGTTAGTAAATGAATGTGCACGTTTAAAAAAGAAAAAGAAAGAAAATAATTTGAACAATTCGTTGTGAATATTGGACTAAAGAACAGATTCGTGGTTAACAGTCGGATTTCCTTCACTCTTCCCTTCCCTTCATCTTTACACTGGAGATATGAAGTAGCCTACACGATCGAACTCTGACTTTAAACTATTTCTCTCATGTGATGTTTCTTGTAAACAAGAATTTTCTGTTTACTTAATATTGATCTATTTCATAAAGACCCTCAACTTCAAACGTTCAGGAGAAACTAAACACCTGGGACATAAGCCTGCTGTGGGTGGCATAGTGATTCAGAGGCTTGTAGCAAGATTTATTTTTCAATTTCGCTTGGACCTGGGCTCTCAGATCTTTCTTACTTTTCTGCTTCTTTGTTATAATAAGTCTCTCTTTATAAGGAGCTGAGTTCTAACAGGACCCCTGTGGTGAGGCGGTAGTAGCTTACTTCTCTTGATCTCATGAAAAGTCCTACTGTTTTGATAGTTGCTGTTTTGGCATGGTGCACGAATGAAAGCGCTGCTTCATGCTTGCGGTGTTTGGCTCTTGTATTTTCCTTTCCCTCACAGAGACAATGAGATGAATCCTGCTGGCTCTCTCAGAAATAAACGGCTGTGTCTGGTCCGGCATTGGTCCGGAGATACAGATTGCTGTTACATGTTTTTGTACAGTTCCTCCCCCAATGCTGCTCCCAGTAAAGTTAAACCCAAGTCATCCACCTCTAAAAGACTGAGTTTACACAACATATCAAAGATAAAAGGAAAGATTAGTAGGTGTCCTGTTCACAAATCATAGCCTAGACTAAACCCAAAGTTAATGATTCCTAAAAAGGTAAAACGTAAGACATCATTAATTCAATTTGGAGTAGCAGAATAATTAATATTACCTTTGTAAGTGGAAGCTAAGAGCAAATGTATTTATCTGAGCATGACACATGTACGCTGCTGTCTTTGGTTTCCATTCTTAGCATGCACCAATAAACGAAAAGCTCTTTTAACTCATGACACAATTCCTTAGTCATCTAGGATTGTACATAGCATCATAAAACACACAATTCTTACAAAACAGAGACAACTACCTGGTAGACACATGCAAGTAATTACAGTGCAGAGCTTCTTCTACTTTCTCCGAAGACATTCAGTCTATCACTAAATTCCCAGCAGTATTTGTGTTTGCCACCCTGTTATTAGGTTTCCACAGGTGCATTTCTGAACCACCTGCCTCATGTGTTTGCAGAAGGCAAAGGCCATGTCATCGGGGATTGTTACTGTTTACAAGATACAGCCAAGCTCTTCCTTGCTCCCTGCCAGATTTCTGATCTATCAGAATGTGAGTGTTTACACAAACACAAGGGGCGGAGAACAAGGGGAAAAAAAGACATCCAGCAGACATCCCCTGTGGAGCAAGCATGTTGTTTCTGTCACTATTTTTATCATGCTGCTTACTGTCTCCTTGGTGTATAGGAATGTCAACGCTATCATGTTGTTATTGTTTCAGTCAGTTACAAGGTTCATATGATTTGGTTTTAAAGGGACAAGAAAATTGATGTTCGGCCAAAATAACACTAAACAAAACAGTCAAAACATTATTCAGAATATCATCTTTTGTAAACAGAAGTTCAATTTCTTTGACTTTTCAAAAGCTCACAGCCGTCACAATGTATTGATGCGGTTTGTCTAGTTTACTGATTAGATTGAGTGCATTTTTAACCGGTTTAAGCCATTTGCTCTAATATGAAACTTTAAACTTCGGGTGGTTTTGAGAGCAGACAGAGAAAAGATGCTAGAAGCCAGAGAATCAGGTAGGCGTGAAGGGGACTCTACCTCTCCCCACTGACTCGTTGAGTATGTGGGATTGTGGACTCTGCACTGAATCATGATTATTGTTTTCTTCAGACAGTAAGCATGTGGAAGAGCTTAGGAGTGTCAGGAACAAAGATCATTTGTCTTGTAAATCTTATAATGAAACATGAATTTGCACTACCACTCTCATCCAGAGTTCTTACGATCAGCAAAATGAATAGCAACGGTGTTTTCTTGTTGGTTCAGAATCTGCAAGCCCGGTCTGGCCTTGATTGTAGTATGTCACGGTTGCGAGTCTGTACAAAGCAACCAGTTCCCTCAGGCTTACGGGAATTCCACTTTTGTATAAATACATGGATATGGGTAAGCAGGATTTAGTGCAATAATGTGACCGCCCGTCAGCCGTCAACTTCAACTTGAGCCCTGACAAGGGAAATGCACGGCACGCATGCTTTTGTGATTACAGAGTTGGCTTGGCTTAGAAACATCTTTGTTTGCTTTGACCATTTTACATCTTGGACCTTCTTGACAATGACGAGTCAACCAGCTGAAATGGACTAGACAGTGCACACCCACCAGACTCTCATGCATGATAATGGAAATGTTTAACGAGGTGTGTGTCAGTGTTTAAGGTCTTTAACAAGTCTCTGGCGAATCTTAGTGCAAGCTGCGCTCACTGATTTCTATGGTGAAGTTGCGGATCTCTCAGGTTGCCACAGTGACGCCGTTTGACGGAGTTGGAAAACTTTCTGTTTGCCACATGCACACGTTCTTCTGGCAATGAAGAGATGTGTAGAGTGAAGTGAGCTTTAAATACAATGTGTGTGGCGCAGTGGTTATAAAGGTTGCGGGTTTGAGCTGTGCCAGGTGCTCAGTTGTGCACAAGGTAACTAACCTCAGGTTGTTTAGGGTGGTCTGTCAATGCAATGTGTGTGGTGCAAGTCACTATGTATAAAAACATCTGCTAAATGACCACTGACTAACCTGAGCACTAAATGTATTGTTAAAGTAGGCAATGCACTCGAAGTGATCAGCCCAGACTGTATTTGTTAACCCTACAGGTGCAAATGGTGTTGGCGTGACAAGCTTGATTTATCTACTTGCTTCAGATGGAATGATTGTTAATCAAAGCAAAGTTTGTAGCGTTGACACGGTAGCGACCTACAAAACCTGATTTGTAGGTTGTGTATCTGAAGCTAAATCTTGCTGACTGTTACAGTACATTTATCGCTGTTTTATGGATTCATCTTTTGCTTACTCAGGAATTCACATTGGTACTCATTAGCTCTGTTCCAAAACTAAGTGAGCAGTAGCTCTGTCATTCACTTTTAAATGGTAGTGTACTGTATATTACAGATTTTATTCATGTATTGCTCTTTCTTGGGCATTAGTATTATATTTAGTTCCACTAAATCTCTTTTACATTACCTTTACCATCATCTACCTTTTGAAACAGTCAAAAATAGAAGCGTTCATTTAATAAAGAGATTGCATATAAAACTGCTGCATCTATAAGCAGCTTACTAGACTTTGAAGCAGAGCAGTGGTGTCAGTGCTCCACCCAAGCTTCTCAGCTCTGTGTCTGCATGTTGACGGATAGGCAGAGGTCAGAGGTCAGTGTTTTGCCCGAGCACTTGGAAGTCTTCCATTTTTCTGCATACTCAGACACACACACACTCCAATTAATATCCCTTCCATGAAGATCCCCAGACAAAGCATCCAGTTATTCAGCAGCCACAATAGTGCAGAGGCCTGCACAGTCTTAATAATATCAGCGAAACACTGCATCTCTTTACCGTGGAGAAAAAAAAAAAGGGCTGAAGGAAGGCATAGCTGCGGAGTGAAATCATGGGGTTTTTTGGGTGATAAGCAATATGAATTAAGCTGGCAAGACTGAAGGCATTCTTTGTATTGGAGATGGGCTGACTCACCCTCTTCGTGCCATATGGCAGGGGTTTGGTGTCCGGGGATTTTTTTTTTTTTTTTTTTTTTTTTTTTTTTTGCGCTGACCCTCACGGCCAGGCTTTACAAAAGTGAGCGGCTTTTATTTCCACATACTATTCACTCCTGACCCCTGCTGCTCACCCCACTGCTCTTGGGACAGTTTGCTCTACTATACCGGTGTGAGCTCCAGCACCTGCCTGACTCATTTACTCGCTGCTTCCACTCACTGTTTGTGCCAGGTCTCCATGGCTCAGATGACCTCAGATGGGCCGCTGGGGGATTTCCCACTGCTCTTTTTCTCCAGCTGATATTAAACAGAGACACAGACCATAATAAAAGAGAATTAGACACTGCGACCACAATTGTGACCAGATTTCAAACCTCAAGAGTTGCTGCTACTTGTTGGCGACAGTGTAACCGAGCCTGTTAAGCCTTCATGTGGAAACATAGAAGATGCAGAGGCTTCAGGACTGTTATCTTGACTCCACTTTTCCATCATGACCCTACAGACCTTACATCTGCTCCTATTTCGGCCCTCACTTACACTCTCAAACCAGATATTTGAAAGTGTTGAGCGATTTTGATATCTGTCTGTCACCTCTTCTGCATTCACACCCGAGTGCAGGATTGGAGAGTATAGTTTTAAAGGGGTTTAGGGTTTTTTTCCAATTTTTTTTGTGTGTGTGTTTTAATATATCAATATATTTTAACCTAAATAATTTATATGACTAAATTATTGTATTATAATACATTAACATTTTCACCTCAATATATAAATTACTAAATTTCTCAATTACACAACCTCATAGGATTAATACGCAGTTTTAATAATGTAATTCAGCAATTAATAATTCAATACAGGTAACTGTTTTTTTATTAATTTATTAGTTAAATGTTTTTATTAGTTTATTTATTTATTTAGATTTCATATTTACATTTTTCCCTTAAAGGACTATATGTTCCTCACAAACTGTATGTTCATCAATTAAAAACAATAGCTGTTGAGTGAAAAAAGGGAATATGTACAATTTTTAATAATCATTTGTAAGTGGTCTGTCAACCCCTTGAAATGTTTAACTGAGGTCCCCTAGTAGGTTGTGGTAAAAATCCACTGCTTTAAGTGACCCTTTTTGCTGTTTAGCCTTTTATACAGTACAGTATATGGTTTGGGTGAACTGTCGTAGTGAACATTAGAGTAGGTTTATATAGTATATCAAACACTTTTGCTACAATAAAACAAGGACACTTCCTAGTTTCCATGATATACAGCCTGTTAATGCTTACACAGTATAAAACGTACACAAACTGACGCCTGGCACTCAGGACCCCCAGGCAAAGCGGTTTAGAAAGAGGAGCAAAGAGGAGTGTTAACATAAAAGCTTCCTGCTCCCCACCGAGCCAAAAACTTGCCTTCAAAGCTAGTTAATGCTTAAACAGGTGAGTGGGAGTTTCAGGGTCCATAACTCTGCCGCAGTGTGTAGATACAAGGAGCACTGTGACCTGAGGGAGGCCCCGGCCTAATGGCCGACTCTCCCCCACTTCCTTCAAGCAGCAGCCAAACCCCATCACTGGAGCAGGGGTCATTAACCACAGCGGCTCCCCCCACACGGCACTGCAGCATTACAGATGGGCTCTCGTGTTTTGCCTCTCTCTATTTGTTTTACTTGGTGTGCTCAATGAGTCTTCTAAAGCCTCTGGAGTGTGCAAGATTGTTTTTCTTGAAGCTACGTATCCATGTTTGGATGTTCTTTAATGTGAACTGCCCAGGGGGGTCTGCTATTAATGTTTCTCTATATGATAAGCAATAATTGCGTTTTGACATGAGCTGGTCTATGAACAAAACAGAAGAGTTCATATTTGAGGTTTCTAGATAGAAGAATGCATGCTTCCAAAACAAGAGACCGTGAGCAAAGGAGCGCAGCTTTTCCTTCAACTTAATATCAGCTTTATGACCTGTGTGTGTGTGCGCTGCTTCATTTTATGATAACCTAAAGCATGTTCTCATCTATCATAAAGCAGCAGGAGTGACATGTAATTTCCCTTTTTCCACACAAATGTGCTCAGGCTTTAATACTGTATGTGAGTCAGATCTCAGAGAGAATTAAAGGCTAAGCTGTTCCACATGTTCACCTGCTACCTCTCTGCAGCCTTGCTCTTTATTTGTGGTTTTGGGGATGCAGTGATAAGGCGGAGTGCAGGATTTTCTTATTTCTATAATGTAGATATAGGCAGTTAAAGGTTCAGTTCTGGCAGAATTTGTTAAATAATTTTATTTTAATTTTTTTTATTCCATATAACTTGTTTGACTACTTGCTTTGGTAGAACATAAAAGATATTGAGAAAATTATTATTATTATTTTTTTCTAACATAGTAGTCACTGGTAGTCAGTGGTCAACAAAATGTTTGTTACCAACATTCTTTAAAATATCTCTGCCTGTGTTACATATAAGACAGAAAGCCATACTGGTTTTGGAAAGCTATGATGTGAAGTCATTGATGAAAGAGTTTTTTATGTCAGGTTAAAGCATCCCTGTGAGACTTAATATGTGCCATTTTTGTCATGTTAACTCACTTTTTCCCGTCTCAACTTAATGCGAAGAGACAACTAGAAGTAAGTCATTCGGTTGATTTCTCAGAGTGTAAACTATGTGAATCTGTTTGTTTGAGCAATCTGACATGTTCTTGCTCAACCGATAGACTGCGTTTAGCGCTGGACTTCCTATTTTGTGAACAATGCCTTGTCTGTAAAAGAAAATATAATGAATGATTTGTTCAAAAATCTTTTTAGAGATCTGACAAACCTAGATGATTTATGATTTAACCTGATTTTAACCTGAAGTGTTTCTTATGTTATGTTATTGTAAAAGATTCATGTGTGTGTGTGTGTGACTTCAAAAGAACTGGAGTATAGTGCTAAAGTTATATTCTATTCATGATATTTTTATGGTTTTAATGTATTGCATGGAAAAGGCCGGCTTGATCAGAATATCTTGTGTGATACAGGTTTGAAACGGCATGAGGGTAAAGGAATATAGTATAATTATCCAACCTTGTTGTGTGTGTTTTTTTTTTGTTTTTTTTAATACAAATGCAAATACTGTTTTGCATTTGATTTAATATCACATCTCACTCTGTAGTCTTGCTCAGATCCTTCAATCAGCCCTTTCCACACTCTTCAAATTCTTATGATTTGTTTTTGTTCTTTACAATGTTTTTCCTTTTGACTGAACGTGAGAGAAACATTTTAGGATTTGTTAACAGATGTTTGACTGTAACATTTGACAAGCACTGTATCTGTAGTTATCAGGCTCTGTAATTTGTGGCATGCACCCAAATATGTACTTCCCACCACGGCGTCCCACCAGACCAGAGGTGTCTCATGCAAACATTAATAATCCAAGGTGTCCAAACAAATGAGGTTTTGTGTTTGTTATCTCTCGATGTGGTAATTCTCGTGTGACACCATCAGTATATGTGTGTACAAACTCGCACCTTTCCCCTGTGGAGCTTTGAACACTGATGGTCTGAGTATGCCTGGAATTCTGAGGGAGATTTTCAGTGATGAATGTAGTAAGAAGAGAGGGTTGCTGAGTCGTCACTCCATCCAGGCACCCTGATGTTAATATCAGTCCAGTCAGATCGAGATAAGGTTGTTCACTCCTTCACCTTCATGAGTCACAGTGATGTTTGGGATGTCCTTCACATTCCAGTAACAACCTGTCTTCTGTTATGAATTCTTACCTCATACACAAGAACTGATGATTTAGATTTGAGACAGATTTGAGTCATGCAGGACGACACATAAGATTGGTTGTGTTAAATAAAACATCCTGAAACATCTGTTGCACCACAGGATACTCATATTTGATTACAGTTGGGTGGTTTATGTTGAAAGGGCCTCTCTTGCTATTGCCTTTGGGAGCGTTTTGCCTGTGTCTTCTCACAAAAATTATATTAAAGGTGCCATAGAAAGCATTGAGAGAATATTTTAAATTGTTCTCTGATATGTACATATGAAGGTATGTATCTTAGGTGAGGGGAAAAAAGCCCAGAAACGGTTTTACAGGTCCATTTACAACCATAGAATTTGACCCTAGAATGAAACAGTCCGTTTCTGCCTTATTTGGAAGGTTCATGAATATTAATGAGGAGGTCTGCTCTGATTGGCTGTTTCTCAGCGTTGCTCATTTCA
>JAUCMU010000026.1:17370939-17398074 GCA_032275025.1 Enteromius treurensis | reverse complement strand
ATATTAGCACAAATAAGGAAGCAATCAAAATCAACAAGTAAACAGAAAAGAATACAGACTTTTTTGTTTGTATATATATTTTTACTGTAAAGTAGTGCTACAAATAGTTACACATCAAACTATAATTTTGTTTACTTAAGAAAGTGCTATGAAATTAAAAGGAAAGTGCTTTTTTGTAGTTTCTTTTTTGCCATTACACATATAATCTGCAAAACTGAAGTCATCTTTGGTATGGGTGACTTTTTTCAGGGCTGACATTCATATGTATAAACTGGCATGAAAAAAAGAGAGTCAGTGAGGACAGTTGATCTCCATACTCTCCCCTGTGGGGGAGGGACGTGTGTATTTACTCAAGGCCTGTCCCAGGTGCTATAGAACCCCTCCGGATTAGATTAAGACTGGGTGCCTCCCCTTATTTGACACACACAGTCATCAGTGAGCACCCCACCCCCAGACACAATCCAACAGACCAGAAAAGGAGGATAAACTCCCCTGCTATGCATCAGTCACTTTTAATCTGGACACAGGAAACAAAGTGATAAATGGGAAGAAAATGCACCTATGAATGAGTTCATCAGCTGATTCCAGCGTACTGGATTGCTGTGACTTGTTCAGGAACAACTGCATGACTTACATCTAGGAAAGAGATGGTGGGTCTGGCTGTCTCCTCAGCAGCTGTTTCTGGTAGGTGTTTTGTTACTCGCATGTTTGTATTTTTTCCTTGCATGGGAACTAGATAATTGTATTATCGAACAGTTTTCGCATTTGTCTAAATGGTTTCCCGCTGAAGCGAAACTTATTGATTAGTTTTAGTTAAATCGAGTTGTTCAAACTTGAATTAAGCATTAAGATGTATTAGCATTTGTAGCCAATTGTTGAGTTTGTGCATTACTTTATGACTAAATCTATAAAGTAGCATCATACTCCTAAAATCCAGACTGTACAAGTTTAAACAGGTGTTGTTTTTGTTGTCTAAGCAAATTATGCTCGTAAAATAAGATTTCACCAAGGTGTTTAGAGCTTTCTTGAGGAGTGCTGTGGTTTTCACAACAGA
Organism: Enteromius treurensis; assembly: GCA_032275025.1. Lineage (NCBI taxonomy): Eukaryota > Metazoa > Chordata > Actinopteri > Cypriniformes > Cyprinidae > Enteromius > Enteromius treurensis. The sequence goes on along the minus strand of JAUCMU010000026.1, from coordinate 17,397,020 downwards.
GTATACATTACTATCTCTGGTAGGCATCTTAAAGCTCTTTGGCTGCACTTTTAATGAGGTGAGGAATGTTTCCTCGCTTTGCGGCAATGTGTGAGGTGCTGAGTGTTAAAGCACTGGTGCAGTTATGGGAAAACGCCTCATTGTCCTCTAAAAACACAGCTTTCAACGCCAACTTTACATTCCTCGGCATGGCTTTTAGCTTATGCTGAGACAATACGACTGTCAGTAAAGTGCTTTCAAGTGTGCGAGATAGATTGGCAACCATGATTTGCCTGCGAGATCTTGCAGTCAGAGATGAAAACATCTCTTAAGGGGTCGATCCAAATAAAAAGCAACAAACACCCCTGCCATCAGGAGAACCTGCAGATTAACTGAATCCGTCTTTGAGCGCCGGTGTAGATTTCTGTGTTCCCACAATGCTGTTTTGATGTGGTATTATCAGAGAGGGCCACATGTGCAGCTCTCTGGAGGGGAGTGGGCACGTAGCCCCGTGTTGTGCTTGGCTTTGGAAATGACCCTCCACAGGTGCAGCTGAAGATAAAGAAGAGCAAATGTGTTTGATCTCATGTAAGTGCGTATCTCTGTAGGAATCGTATATGCTTCACTGCGCTCATGTTGGTTTAAGCTGGTCCTAACTGCCCTCAGAAGATTTTTTTATTCATTATGATTTCCAAATCCTATTTGTAACCTCACCTGACTCGTGTGATCTTTATGGGAAATACACCAAAACAAAGTAAATGCTGCATCTACTTTAGCTTAACAAACTTCATCAAAAATATCAGTAAAAAACACTTTTCAAATGGTACAATTATGGACCATTAAGATACTAATATGCACCTTTGAGGTAGGCTATTTACTGTAAAATGCACACTTTAGGGTTAAGTAATGTCCAGAGGTGTAACTTTTGAAAGGATAAAAATACAGCTCTTATACAAGAGCTTATGTGCAACATTATCACATTTGCTATGTTGACACTTTGCCCTGAATGGCTTGTGTTACTTCACACTGCTGGTTTTAACACTACATTCCACAAATAATTTGCCAAGTGGGCACATGCAGCACATTTTTGGCGCTTGCAAATATTGTGCCACTTTGGTTGCTACCCAACCGAGTCTCTTGGAGAAGGTCATGTTGAGGGCAGCACGCAAAGTTAAACTCAGGCTTTTTGTGATCACAGGGGCCTTGTGTCAACAAGTCCGACTAGAGAAACACTCAGACTTACACACCGGTGGGAGTGCCTGTAAGGCAGCTGGGGACGCGATGAAAGGAAGTGAGATGGTTTGCAGTACATTAGTCAATAACAAAGGTTCTGCAACTGTGGTGAATCAAAGACGAAGAAGAAAAAAACACTCCTGTCAAAGCAGCAGTACGCTGACCCAAATTTCAGATGAGTAATTTCTGTACATGTGGGTGTAAGAATGTGTTTGTGTGAATTAGAGTATTTGTGTTTCTTTGTGGCTTTTAAACTCCTCACCTTCCCCATGGAGAGATGTGATGCTGAAGCGTTTTGACGTTTTCTGGACCAGAGCACAATCTGACTAGAAGCACATCATTCATTAGGTCTCTCTTGGGGATGTGGAAGAGGGTGGTGGCCGTTTATGTACAACTGAAGCACGGAAAATACAGAGAACCAAAACATTTTTCTGTACTTGAAAAATCTTGAATGCGTTTATGTCACGACACCTAGCTTCCTAGATGACCGTTGCTTGTCTGTTACTGGAACATGCTGGTGAAGCTGATTATTGTTGAAACTGGAGTGTAGCCATGGTAAACCAGCATAAATGTGCGGAAAACAGATATATCGTTTACTGGGAAACAGATGGGTTGAGAATCAGGCCATACAATATTAGATCTATTTCTGTCTCATGTTACAGTGATATTGCATTAGTTTAGTGTATAATTATTCAAAAGTATGATACAATGTGTGGAATGTTTCTTCAACACCGACTGAACATATTAGAATGATTTCTGAAGTATCACATGACACTAAAGACTGAAGTAATGGCTGCTTTGCGTCACAGGAATAAATGACATTTTAAAAACAAATTCAAGTAGAAAATTTTAATAATATGACCCCAAATTTTTTAAGGAGATTAGAATTTGTGATGTAGAAGGTGTTGCGGAATTAGGCATTAATTATGTGCTTAATTAGCACTAATAAATGGCTAATATTCTAGTAATATGCATGCTAATAAGCAACTAATATGTGTAACGGTTAAATAAAGTGTTACCATATCTTATTTTTTGGTCACTTCAGCATTTTCTCCTGCTTTTAAAGGAATTCCATCTTTTAAGACATTACTCGTGGAGTATCTGACAGCTGAATTTGATCTGAGTCTTGACCCACCACACCTGTTAATATCAGTATTGAGCCCAGAGGCCCTGAGGTGGATGCTTTGGCTCAGCTGACCCTCTGTCCAAGCCAGATTGTCCAGCTGTGTGATGGACATGGATGATCAGCCCTGTTCACACTCCCTACAGCCTTCTGCTTGTGATCAGTGTGGTCGCAGTGTTGACCATGAGCTCATATCCACTGGGACAGGAGGTGTTCACATGGCTTGATTACTTTCCTTGAACAAAACAGTCAGATTCCTTCCAAATCAGCAAACCTCCTGCCTGGGCACACACTGCCTGGGGTCGCTGACAAATCTGCTTTTTATTGTTTCATGCTGTCTTTTTATCCTTGCAGTCCAAGTTTTTGGTTACATGTTTTTTACTGATTCGCTGACAGTGCATTTACTCAAACTCAAACACTCAGCTTTAGTAGTACGGGTCATTAGTAATGGGTTTGTGAGAGAATATGTGGTTTAGCTTCAGTTTGTGGGAGGCTATGTCAACCCTCCTCCCTAAGAATAAAACTCCAGCACAGCAATGTCATTAAGTCCTTCTCTGCATAATCTAGACATAAGTGACCAGAGGTTAACCCGCTGTCTTAACTTGTCTTGAGGGGGCTTAGATGTCAGACTTTGAATGTATTTATTGGGCTTGGACCCTCCTCGGATGCTCTCTGTGAGCTTGCTAGGTGGAATGGGAAACTTGCCACAGATCAGAGAGTATGTCTTAGATTCTACACAGGGGTTTTTGGTTTCTCCAGCAGGGCGCTTTTCATCCCACAGAGACCTGGAAGAGAGCTTGAGAGTCCCAGCATGAAGTATTGAGCTTCGAACCTGTTGTAATTTATAATTCTGCTGACCCGTCATCTTCCCATAACTCATATTGTCCGCTGACATGTGTGTCCATACTGAAGACACTCTGTGGAATATAATGTTACAAAAAGCCATGCATCTACATCCATTCTGATTCAGTCATCCCAGCTTTACAAGCTTTTGAAAGTCAGAGGTGGATGATTAATGATAAAGACCCGAGCTGATCTCAAGCCCCTCTCCTCAAAAGCGTCAATGAGTGCCTATGATCAAGAAACAGGAAAAATCTTTTGAAATTCTATGGTTTGGGTCACTAAGTTTATATTTCTTAGAATTTGAACTTGATGGCTTGAACTTAAACTCGATGGTTATTTTAAACAATAGTCAAGTCGTTGTATATGTGAGTTTTAATATATTTCTAAAAACATAATAAATAGGAAAAAATTAGCATCATGTCAAAACCTCTACTTGTTTTCGTTTGCTCGTTCATGCTGACAGGTTGATGGTTGGTCTAATTAATCTTTTGTTTTGACAAGCACTGACAGTTGTATAGTCTGGTCTCTACCAACCTCTAACCTTGAGCTTTGACCTTCAGCGATGGAGCTGTTGGTGACTGAGTTGAATGTGCTGTTGAAGCTGTTGGACCATGAGACCCTGAGCTGTGCTACAGAAGAGAAGAAAACAGCCGTGAAGAACCTTCTCAGACAGCTTCAGCCCTCAGGTGAATAGCTAATAACTGTGTCTGATGGTTATCATCTGGTTCATGTTTAATGGTTGGACCATGTTTTCATGTTCCTGAAAAGCCACCTACTTGCAGAGTTTAAAACTAAACCTACACCCCTTTCTTCCTCTAAGAGAAGTATTGTTAAACATTTCGGTCAGCTTAGTTAGATCGGGTAGACCACCTTGGATAAGCTTCTTAAGCGCTGTGGTCACATCAGATTGACCACATTAAGCTAAGAACTGTTCTGTTCCGGGCGGGAACTGCCCAAATATCACAATTTAAACATCAGTCTGACAGAGAACTAATAGAACAATATGCTTGAGACAATTTAGACAAAGAAAAAAAATCTTTGGAGCAGAATGTGACAAGACCAAAGGGAAAAAACATCAGCTTGACGAGGCGTTGTTTTTCTCATAAATGAGCCTGAAAAAGCTTTTGGCAGTTGTCATACGTACATATGTTGTGCATATACATATGTTCTCTTCTCTTACATGCTCTTTGCAGTCACTGGGAAAGACTACACATACATGAACACCTCAGCATACAGAAACGGGACCAGCTTTGTTGAATCCCTCTTTGAAACGTTTGGTAAGTGGAGAATATATACTAGACTTACATCTCTCAACAATCCTCCAGTGTTTTAGAATATAACACTCATAAATGTGTTTTTACATTTTTACAGATTGTGACCTCGGGGAGCTGAAAGTTGAAATGGAGGATCAGAAGAAAGAGCCAGAGACAAAACACACCAACCACACTGTCCCCAAACCAGTAAGAAATCTTCTCTCAGAGGATTACCCATAATGCCCTGCTCTTTAGACCCAACGCTAATATATAGTGCCTCATTAACCCTGCTGTCAGGGTGTAATAAGGGCTGTGCTCTGCAACGGTGAGATACGGCTGGAAGATTAATCATGCTGTGGTGAGACCTGCACTTCTCTTTCCAGCTGCATTGCTCGTTGAGAGCCAGGTTGTTATCTTAAAGTCACGTCACCATCAGCCTTTCACGAGGTCCCCATTGATTCGATCCAGTCTTCTAGCAGTCAGATTTTTCATTGTGCGTGTCATTGTGTTTGTGTGCCATTATTAGCACAACAGTCCTCGATGGCCAGTATCTGATGTATTTCTCATCCGTCATCCATGTGGCATGTGGGTTTGGCTTTCGATTGGATGCAGCGGTCACATATCATTTGTTATTAGGTTAACTTGCCGAGCGGTGGAATGTAGCCACATAGCTTTACGATATTGTGAGGACTCACTGAAAAGCAGATGTTAAGTGTGAATTAATGTGATGGGGCAGACAGATGGAATAAGTCATTGTTTGCCGTTTGTTTTTTGGACCAGAGCACAGCGGACTCGCCTCCCCCCCTGCCCAACACACCACCTCCAGAGGATTACTATGAAGAAGCCGTGCCACTCAGCCCTGGAAAGATGCCAGAGTATATCACCAGCCGCAGTGAGTCTTGTTGCTGTATTTCCGTTGCTTAGAAAACACGGCATGGTCAATATAAATTCCTACAGATAAAATAACTGGGAGGGTACAACTTTGTGTTCTTGCAAGAGTCCGAGCATTGACAACAGTTCTTTTTTTGTGAACCAAAATTCAAAGTGGATAGCATATTTAGAGCCGTTTGCTTCCATAATGGGACACATTTTTCATATGAAACCGTATATTTGAGAAGGAAAGATCCTAATCAAGAAGTCATTTCCTGATTAAATGTATTCCTAAAAAGTGCATTGATAAACAGTTTTTCTGTCTGGAATAAACTGCACAATGAATTGTTTAAAATAATACCTAGAATGTGCATTACGTAAATAGGGCCAAAGATAAAAGTTTGTTCCACTGACTTCAACTGATTTCTGGAGCGTGGAAACACATGTTTTTAAAGGTTGAGTGTTTTATGTCTCAATAAAGCAATAGCAGTTTAATAATGATGCTAAAAGAAAACTGCTGTGCATTCAAGCAATTCCCTAAGAAGATGATAAGAGATGTCAGTAATGTCACACATCTAAATTTCACTTCACAGAGGTTTGCCAGTTAGTTCATGCACATTGCCTTGCAGCCGTTTGGCAAAGACTTGTACTGTATCTTAAAGTTCTTCCACAAAGCCAGCTTTTTCTCTTTGCACTGAAGGTCAAAAGAGCTTCTCTTATATATATGTAGGCAGCTCCAGTCCTCCTAATTCTATTGAAGATGGATATTATGAAGATGCTGAGAACAATTACCCAACTACGCAAGTAAACGGACGTCGCAAAAACTCCTGTAAGCCCGATGCTATAAATAGCGTTGTCATTTCTAATTAGCGATATTAGTAAGCCATTACTTCTCCTGCAGATAATGACTCGGACGCTTTAAGCAGTTCTTATGAGTCATATGATGAGGAAGAGGAAGAGAAAGGCCAGCGTTTGACGCACCAGTGGCCTTCAGAGGAGAACTCCATGGAACCGGTGAGAGACTGCCATATCTGTGCCTTCCTGCTGAGAAAGAAACGCTTCGGCCAGTGGGCCAAACAGCTCACTGTCATCCGCGAGAACAGACTCCAGGTGAGCTGCCAATAGGCCAGAAGGACACAAAAATGAGCTTTGATATTTCTTGGAACTATTATGATACATGGACACCTCTGAATCTTGTTTTATAGTGCTATAAAAGCTCTAAAGACCAGTCACCCTACACAGACATACCGCTTAGCCTGTGCACCGTCATCTATGTGCCTAAAGACGGCCGGAGGAAGAAGCACGAGCTCCGATTCTCTCTTCCCGGAGGAGAGGCGCTGGTCTTAGCCGTGCAGAGCAAGGAGCAAGCCGAGAAATGGCTCCAAGTAAACACAGTCCCTCACTCGCTTTTATATCAATCCATTATACATACACACAATAGATGCATCCTGCTGCCAGAAACATTATTGCACAAGAGGAAAATTGCTTTTGCAAAAGGGACCTCCTGTGTGATGGACTATGTTTACACTTGCAGGGAACCACTGATGTGTGTAACTTTGTGTGATTACAGGTGGTGCGTGAAGTTACAGGTCAGGGGAATGGGTTGGACAGCCCATCATCTCCCATGATTCCTAGGAAGATTGAACTGGATAAGGTGGGATTCCAGCACACATTTGTCTTATTCATGACTTCTGTGCATCTCATCTTCATTACTGACATATAAAACGTGCCAGTGATGGATTGGAGAAACTATGGGGGATTCACTTTCTGTAAATGGCGGTCTTACTGTGAGTTGGTTTGGAAACTAATTCCAAGCGCGATGCGTTTGATGAATACCTCATGACCTTTTCTTTGCAAAATAGCTTTTTTAGCTTTATTGCCAGTTGTACATGTCCAAAACATAAAGTACTTTCTGTAAGTGTTCCAATTATATGCTTATTTTACTCCTTAGACTGCTGTTTAAAAAGTTTATTAATTTTTTAAGAAATTAGTGCTTTTATTAAGCAAGGTCAAAAAAAGTGTGTTGTTAGAAAAAAATATATATATATTACAAATCAATATACTTCATCAAATAATCATTGACATAATAATAATAATAAACATAATAAATAAACATTGATAATAATTAGAAATATATTTCTTGAACACCATATCAATGATTTCTTATGAATCATCTGACACTGAAGACTGGAGTCATTTTACTTTGCCTACACGGGAATAAATTATATTATATTCAAATATAAAATAGTTAAAGTATAATAGTGGTACAGTAATATTGTACAATAATATTACTGTTTTACTTCTTTTCTTATCAAATAAATGCAACCTTAATGAGCATAAGAGATTTCATTTACAACATAAAACAAATCTTACCGGCCTCAAGCTTTTAAACAGTAGTGCATATAAAATGTTGTTCTAAATGCATGCGAGCCTATCTCTATCATTGTGTGTAATTACATCCCCAGTGCTGCTGTGAATGCCGGTCTGTGTATGTTTAAACAGACTGACAGCATTGAAATGTTCAGGGCTCTCTCTCTCCATCTGCTTTAATTAAACGTTGTCATGCTCTGGGTGGTAAATTCTGTCAGAGCAGCTGTAAATAATGTGTTGAATTTAAGGGACCTGTTGTGAGAGGCAAAATCACGGGGAATGTTATGAAGTGTGTGTGTTTGGATGTCAGGAAACACATTTTATCTGAATTCAGCAGTCCGTTGTGAAAGGTGCACTGTGCGGGGAGTTTATTTCCTGTCTGAACCGTCTGGCCACAACAGCAACCTGTTACTACACCTAGTTTTCAATAATCTACCTGTCCTATACAGTATTAGCCATATAACCGTTATAGATGTGTGCTGTTAAAAATCTGGCATGTTTAGTTTAATCCGGCTGTGCTGTTGTCCCTGTAGTGCTGTTCTTCAGAGAAGCAAACCTCAGATTCTGACAGTATGCCAAGTGTTGAAAGTGCTCGCGATGGACGGGAAAATGGTGAGATCTTCAGTTTATTCTTCTCTTGTTACACCTTTCACTTTTCTGTTTTTTTTTTTTTTTTTAATCTTACAGTTCTTTTGTCTTTCTCTTTATTAGTCATGTTTGTTAAGGCAAGAAATACCATTGCTTATATTTCAGGGGGATTTTTTAAAAACTAAAAGTAAAAAAAGTCAAATTAAAGTGAAAGCAATTCAACCAGCACTATTTTTGTTTTGCATATGAACTACCTAGCAGGACCCTGGATACCACTGAAACCACCCTAGCAACCGCATACCAATGTGTAAAAAAAGAACCCCAAAACACTCTATAACAAAGACCAACAGAAAATTAATTAACCATTAAAACTGGGTTTTGTAAGGGAACTGCAGGGAGTTTGTGAGTTTAATGAAAAGCTAACAGTTTATTAGCTTATTATAAGTCATAGAAATGTCATAAACCGTAATATAAATCATTTTTAATTCAACTTGAATTAAAATAAAATGCTTACTAAAAATGTAATATTTTTTATGTCATATGCATTTTAGTAAGGAACATGAAAAGAAAAAGAATCAATAAATTATCGATAATTTATTGCTATTGTGTAAATATTTGTAATCAGGTAATCAATAAAAAATAACTACTCTGATTTGAAGGTAAAAAATGTAATTTAATCTAATTACAAGTACTTAATTTTTTGAATCTATATCAGTTACTCTCCAGCTCTGCCAACATATTAAAAACCATTCAACAACTCAGAAAGCCTCACAGCAATTCCCTCACTGTCGGAGAAAAAACATCCATAGCTCCTTAGAAACTGCACTCAAAACATCAAAATCATTGCTTTGGAAAGTATATCATGGCAAAAATGTAAAAATCTTGTTTCTATCTCTCTCTCACTCACACACACACACACACACACACACTTTTATTCATCCTTTTCCCCCCTGAGCATTGTCACAGGTGCTATATTAACAAGCAGGAAATTATTATGCAGGATGTGGATTGTTTGTGATTATCATTGTTTGGACCAGTGAAATCTTGAAAAGTGAAAATTATTCCTGCAGCTTGTGTGTCTGTAAACCACGCATACCTTTACATTTTGTTTTCACTGAACCATCAAACATGTGTTTACAGGTAAACCCAAGCGAGGCGCACTGTCAGAGCTAACGGGCACCGTAAGCCGAGTCGCAGGAAGAAAGATCACAAGAATGATCAGTTTCTCTAAAAGAAAGCCTCCACTGCCAGGAGACGCCCGCTCGTCACTCGACCAGGATCCTCGGTGTGGTACGACACACATCTTTCTCTCATCTCCCTTTCTCTTTCTCAGATTACAATACCCACCTGTTCTTTTCAACTTGTCTTTCTTACCCTTTGATGTTAGACAGTGAAGCAGAATAAATTTCCACCATGAAACCGAGGTGGGCGTACTGTAATAATTGCTGTAATTCTGTGTGTCAGGTTATGTAGGAGTGCTGTTAAATCAGTGCTGGAAGGAACACTGGTGTCGTGTGCGGGCCGGATCTCTTTACCTTTACCATGAGAAAGGAGAACAGCGGGTCCCACACACTGCAGTGACTCTGAAGGGATGCGAGGTTGTCCCAGGCCTCGGGCCCAAGCACCCCTTCGCCCTGAGGATACTGAAAGGAGGTGCAGAGCTGACAGCTTTGGAGGTATTTTGTGTGACGTTTCTACAGTGATGTATTAAAGCAGTTAAAGCTCACATGTTACAAGCAAATTTTAGTCTTGGTTTGTGTTTGGGTTTGAATCTTTGTCCTGATCTTGTTCCTTTCACTTCTCCCTGTTATTTCCTGTCATCATTTAATTTATATGAATAATTACAAATCTAAAAATATTTAAATGCTACAAGTGAATAGACAAAACATCATTATAATTTATATGATGAAAAATGGATGTTCATTCTGAAATTTGTTAAAGAGTACATTTAACATGGCTAACTTGTTGTTAGTTATTAGTGTTTTAAAATATTTGAATATATATATATATATATATATATATAATATGTGAAAGTTATATGACAGTAAATGCTACTTAAATGTAAAAACAGGGAAAATAGTCATGCACACTGCCTAATTTTGACCGATAGGGTTATTTTAGGATAAGTATATTGCTACTATAGAATTTATATAATTATTCATTAGCTTTTATTTTTATAAATTGTTTTTAATTTAATATTAGTTTGCATTTTAGCCATTTAGTAATTTGTCATTTTTTTTATAACTTTAAAAAACAAATTATTATTTTTTCTTGATTTTTCGAACTTTTTTGTCTCCAGTTTTTACTTATAGTTTGTTAAAAATAATACTGATGCATTGAGCATTCCTATTATCCTATCAATAAAATTGCAATAGCTCAAAAAATGTTTTGTAGTTCTTTAATACTAATTTATCATGCAATGAAATTAAAACAATAAATGATGTCCAAATCTTAGTTTATGTCTGTGTGTAATATATATTTTGTCTCTGACTCTGTTTGTGCTTGTAGCTTATGTTTGTTCATGTGTGTGTTTGTTGTGTTAGGCGAGTTGTTCGGAGGACATGGGCCGCTGGCTGGGAATCTTGTTGGCAGAGACCAGTTCCTCTGCCGACCCTGAGTCCCTTCATTATGACTATGTAGATGTGGAAACTATTGCCAACATCCGTACAGCTGCCCGTCACTCTTTCCTGTGAGTTGAGGGTGGAGGAGATGAGGGCTTTAGATATTAGTTTGAGTCATCTTGTTGATTTTGCCTACCTTGTTTCTTTTCCTCTTTATTTAGATGGGCGACCTCCACAGATTCAAGAACGTATGATGAGGTCCCTTTCGAAGCCATAGAGGTTTGTGGTCGCAGATGAACAAACATTTGGTCATGTGCTTACACTCTAACACAGCGGTTTCCAGCCTTTTTCTCAGAGGACACGTTTTTACAAGCCATATGCTTCACAGCCCTCCCTCCCAAGAAAAGTTTCCACAAAAAATCACTTCATTTTATGTGCACAGACAGCATATAGAGAGAAATGCACAACATGTACATGCATCATGGAGAGCATTTCTGTTATCCTTTAAGAACAGATCAGATGTATCCTTGTGCCTCTGTGTGCATGTGCCGTGACTAAACTTTAATGAAAGATGAGAAGTGTGTGATGACTCTGTGTGCAGTAATCAGGGGTTAGAGCAGGTTCAGTCGTCATGGCCTCTGGCCTCTGAGTGGCTTGTTAAACCCACACTGAACCTCTAGACACCCGCACAGAAGCTTCAGTTCTCCATCTGTGCGTGCCTCAAATCATGTGATCATGTTACACAATAAAAAATAAAGAATTTTGTTTTTTTTTGCTGTGGAAAATTAATTTTTTTTTGCCCATAGTTGTTTATGTAACATTGGTAATTTACGTTATTCACCAATAAAAATAGTACATTAGGTCACAACTACATTTAATAACAATATTAACTATGTTAACAAAATTTTGAAAAGTAAAAATATAATAATAATATGTTATAATAATAATCAATATAACCTTTTAGACTGACCCCTGCCCACCCACACACACAATGTTCAAAACATTTCTGCAATAATTTTGAAAGAACTCCTTGATTTTAATCTTTTTTTGTGGAAAAAATAGTCCTTGAGTGAGTTTGTGATTAAATTATTTTAATATGTTAATATTACTAAAATAAATAAATAAATTTGATTTGTTCATAAAAACACAAATGAACTATTCAACGTTACTCATTTGTAGCGTTGCAAATATGAGGGATATAAATGGCACTGGAACCGTACCAAGCAGCGTACAGTACATATATAGACAGTATCTGAGCTGGTATACTTTTTCTTTTCAGCAGGAAAACGAGAGATTGAGGGGACGAGCACAAACGAAGCGCCGTTCATCTTTCTCCAGCAGTGACACAGGAAAGCCCAGTCCACAAATCACCCTAAAGCGCCACGGCTCCAGTGAGTCCCATCACACTCTGCACTGTGCTGGCTGTGCTTATAACAAACACAGCTGTGGGATATATCTTTAACATAAAGTATGATAGTTTAAAGGGTTTTTTTAGCATCCTGCTGACTGCATAACCTTATTTTGGCAATTTTGACAGAAAAAATGTCTGTAGAGTTCTTGCACTGTCACATCAAAAGCGGTCAGAATAATGTAACCTGACCTCAACAAGACATTTTGGTTTGATCTACAGCTTTCTGCATTTCCACACTCATTCTCTCACCAGATAAGTGCTAAGAGCTTTGCCACCTTCCCACAGACCTCTAGGGTTTGATCTTTGACCTTTACTTGACATTGCAGACGCAAATCAATACGGGAGGTATGGGAAAACACGGGCACAGGAGGACGCACGCCGATACTTGAAAGAAAAAGAAGACCTGGAGAAAGAAATAGAAAGTATCAGAAGCTCCCTAATCTCACTGAGGAATAAGAAACGAGAGGCAAAAGAGAAAATGAAGAGTGCAACGGGTGAGACAGCAAGCTTTGCTGACTATTTTTAATGACATACTTAGGGGCTCTTTCAAATGGACTTTCCCACCAATTTTTCTAGCAAAATAACTTTTTTATTGCTTTTCTTTTTTCTTTTAGCATATTGCAAATCACGTAAACGATCACAGAATACTTTTAAATTGCAATATGGCTTTAAAAAAAATTAGGACAGCTAAAAATATTAGAACTGTATTTTACAGTACTGTTTTTTCTTGAATACTTTTTTACATTGAAAGGGCATTATTACCATAATGTTTCTTAGCAAACCTGGAGCTTTTAAAAATCACATTTTTTTAAAAATGGCAGGTTTTGCTACGTAAATCACAATCAATTTCCTCCCTAAATTGTGCAGCTCACTTCACTACTGTCCTTAAACTCATGTTTATGACATTTCTTTATGATTATAATATGGTAATAATGGATCTGCCAAGATATGCATGTGTAAATTGAGCTATGTACATGTTTTGCAGATAAGCAGAAGCTGGCTTTAGAGGAGCGTGTAGCCCAGCTGGAGGAAAACTGTCGGGTGAAAGAAGGAGAGCGTGTGGATCTAGAGCTCAAGCTCACTCAGGTGAAGGAGAACCTGAAGAAATCTTTGGCTGGTGGAGAACTGGGGGCACCTACAGAGTCTAAACCTACAAACAGTAAGGTACTGACTCGACCTAAAAAGCAAATATGAGAATTATTAGTTTGATCAAAATTGTTAAATATGCTGCTTGTGTTGCTGATAGACTCAGAGGATGGAGACTCAGTATATTGAGTCGTTTCTCCCTGTCAACTGTGCCTCTGAAAATCGGAAGCGCCCCCCCTCCATTTATGCATCCACTAAGGGAAATGTTATGCAGAAAGCCAAGGTAAACGCATCAGTGTTCACAACCTCATGCAGTGCAATGCATCAAAAGAGTGATAATGCAAACAGAACAGTTTGTTGCATCAATAGAGATCGATTTAAAACATTCAGTCTCATTCTAAGTCAGTCTCTAATGAGTTTCATTGATCAGTTTGGGTTTGCTATTAAGAGCTTTAATGTTGCAGAATAGGCATTTTGCTGTTTGTGCGTGTCTAACCTTAATGCTTTGTTTTTACCCAGGAATGGGAATCCAAGAAGGGGACTTAGACTGCTGATTAGGAAAACCCAGACTTAAGACTTTGTGCCATGTCAAGGTTAACATGAGGACTTTTCTACCAATTCCCCCCCGAGACAGATTGCTGTGTATGCAAACCTTTTGACTTCGAGGGATTCCACTTTTGGAACTTACAACGGAGCAGCTTTATTATAATACATTTCAGTCAAATGATTATGTCCTCTATCTTGTGAAGAACATTACCAGAATCACACAGAATATTGAAGGATTGTGGAGGTGTGAGGAATGTGTCCTCTGAAAGTCCAAGAGTTGTGGGTAGGTTGTAAAGAAAGAGCAATGCATGTGAGACAATCCACTTTAAAAATTGTTTTAAAAGGGGTGGTGATTTGTATAATTTTTTTTTTAACTCCATTACATATACAGTACTTATGGGGTAATGCCTGCTCTTAACCAGGTGGTGCTAATAACAGTGTAGATATGACAATTGTAAATAGTTTTAACATTTTTTCTGAAACTAGCGTCCATGTTTTTAACTGATACTTTCTGTTTGTAACCTTTTCTTTACCACCTTTTAATGTGAGTAACATTTGCACTTTGAGTGTCTTTAGACATGGAGATGGGAATATTCTTTTAATAAAGGAAACATTTTATTTTTGTGCTTTTATAGACTTGCATGGAAACAACATAGGCATACAGAGATTTTATACAAACCAGAGCTTAACCCAAATGAAGTGAACATTTATATTTACTAGAACAGGCATTTAATAACCCCAGTATGCCACTTAGCTTCCCCAAAAACAAATTATAAACCGGACTTACTGAAAGAACTAGTGATATCACTACAGGTGCTCAACACTGCTGAGGAACTGACCCAGTTATGTTTAAACCCAGACCCCCTGCCATAAAATTAACATACAACCAGAAGTTTTATAAAAACGTTTAATAACAAGACAAGAAAAGAAATTTAAAAAAAAAAATACAAAGTTCACAGTCCACATGAAAGTTTAGAGTTCACACTCAGGGGGCAAATCAATAGTCAGCTCATTGATCGTCTGTAGGAATGCCTCCATTTCCTCAATGTGCTCCACTGCTGTATGGGAGGAAAAATACATTTAACTGGGCATAAAGACTTTTGACAAATTTGAGATACGTGTCTAATCTACATCCATTACCTCTGGGCGTCTTTAAAGGCGAGAGAGGCAAACATGGGTCCATAAGCAGCTCTTCCACAGGTGAAGCAGTCGGCCATATCGGTCTTCCCAGACCAGCCAGAGAAAAACGACTGAGGTAGACTTCATCTGGAACACCGTAGGTCTGAAACTCTACAAATTTAACACGGGGCTGAATTATCAAGAGATGAAGTCAAATGTTTTAAAAATAGTTTTAAAGCCATTACACACACACACAAAAAAAAAAACCCACACAGGTCAGGCTTACCGCTTGGATCGTACGGGAAACACTTCTCAATCTCTGGCAACTCCTCACTAGCTGGCTGAGCAGGAACCTTACACTGAAGGAATTAAACGGTTATTCCACCTACAATCAATGTTCATATAGTTTGAACCAGCCTTGTCAAGAACAAACCTTAGCTTCAGCGGGTTTAGTCTTCTCCTCTGCTTTATGAGGTGCTGCTGGAGTGGCAACAACCTTATTTACGACACCCAAAGCTTTCCGGCTGGACTGCAGAGGAGCGCCAAGGCGCGTCTTTCCTGTCAGAGGTGTTCTCAAGCACTGATCTGAAAGTGTGACAGACGTAAATAAAGGATTCGTAAATAGTTCCTTTTTGGCTATGAAACAAAACCGGTGTTGGTCAGTGACCTGGAGCAGAAGACAGTCTGTTCTGGCGAAATTTGATGGCTGGAGTGGTCAGTATGCCGTTCTCCTGATCCCGGTAAACCATGGTGTCCATGTCTGTATAGCTTTGAAAAGTATTGACAAGCAAGACAATGAAAAGGTAATAACATTCATGCTTTGTAACGAAGCAATTCGTCCAGCTTAGAGAATTCCGCTTGTCCGTTTTACATACTGTGAGGTTAACTCAAACATAACTTGGTCTATTACATTTTTATAAGTTAAACATTGCCTTACCTTTCACTCTGTTAATCGTTCCTTCTCTACTCAAGCAAAACAATGTTGTTTTGATTCCGCTTTTCCCGGCCGAGTTTTAAAAGGCAACCTGCTTCCTGATTGGCTGATGGATGTTCTTCTTTGACCATGCGATGCTGTTTGTTCATTGAGCAAGCGCCACAGTGCCACCTTATGGCTAGAGTGAGTAAAGTAATATGATCATAGATGATCAGTGAAATGTTGGCGGTGCTGCATGAATTGCGTTCAGTCTGACAGTTAACCCGAAGGAGAAGGTGAAATCTCCTAATACACCTTTTAACGTGGGTGAATGGATCCATGGATGAGTAGGCCGGGTTATATGAGTAGTGGGTAGTGTATCGTCACTGCAATTCGATTGAAAATGTAAATATAACTACTGTTAGGTGATTATCAGTGAAATATTGCATATCGCAGGAGTTTTTTTTTTATTAATCATTTTTTTTAAATAGTAAAATGTATTTACAGGTTTTAATTGGTGGAATCAGACTGTGGACCCCACTATACAGTCATAGCTACATGCATACACTGACCATTAATGACCATTTTATTCAATGCCTTTTATTATGGTCAGGGCTATTGGAGTTTGCAGCATTCCTACAGCGCATTTTGTTTACCTAGAAAAACAAAGCAAGAAGAAAAACAGGTAAAGCATTGAACCTTTAGATCAGGGCCGGTGTCCTGCAGAGTTTAGCTCCAATCCTAATTAAACAAGCTCTTACTAGGCATATTAGAAACTTCCATGCAGGTGTGTTGAGGCAAGTTGGAGCTAAACTCTGCTAGACACTGGCCCTCTAGGACCGGGTTTGTACAGCCCTGTTTCAGATAAATCAGTAATGGGAAGGCAATTGCGAAAAGCATCATCTTTTGTGTCCTGCTGCATATGCGTCTGTGTGGTGATTTATGCGTGTCCATATAATCTTTCATTGTTTTGTAGAAACACTTGCTTCACTGCAACAACATGCCAAGCTCTATGTTTAGGACACTATTTAACTGTAATTGATGGGTAATCAACAGTCTTTTCACTTTTACAGTTATCTGTGCAATACGTTGTTCATTAATGGAGATGGGAGGTAGAGTGGTTTATCCATTAGAATAGAAGGTAGTAGAGCCAGTAGAAAATATTGACGAGGAGAAACACCATGGGGAAAAATACGCGTGCATGTCTGTCGATGTTGTTAGGATTTTCAACACTCATCATGGATGCTGCTCGGCGAGACATTTGCTTGACGGAGGACAAACCACACCCCTTCTCTTTCTTCTTGTCTGTGGCTTCATTCCCTTCGCATGTCACAGATTGCTCAGTCGTCTCCTGCTCAGTGGATTCTTCTGTCTGCATCTTTTTGGGCGACGTTGAATTTGCCAAGTGAGTTGTACCATTTGACTCCTCAAATTCTTTGAGTAGTTCCTGTGAAAATGTAATGTAAAAAAAATACATATATATATATATATTTTTTTTTATTATTATTATTATTTATTTATTTTCATTAATAGGTTGTAAACATGTGTAAATTTAAAAACTAATATTTTCTTACCCTTTGCACATCTAGAATGGTTTGGTGTTGCATGGTGCAGAAATGAGCACAGGCATATTCCAGCAGAGCACCAAAGATGAAGGTGAAACAGATGCCGAGATAGACGTCGATAGCTTTAATGAAGCAGTTGGCATTGGGAAGGGAGGTCCTGGCACCCATCATTAGTGTGGTCATGGTAAGAACAGTGGTCACCCCTGTCAAATAAATGGATTCAACACAGAATATTTAGTTTATTTCATCTAGGAATGTTTTGTAGCGTGTTTTGTAGAGTAAAAAGCTCTTGAAATCACTGGCCGATGCAGGTGCGAGCTGGAACGGAGGACTGACTGATCCAGAAAGACACCCATGACAGAACCACCAGCAATGTTGAGGGCACATACGTCTCCAGAATGAAGAACAGGACATTTCTACGCAAAGCGAAGTGCAGAACTAGCTTCGGGTAAAAACCTGCAACCAATCCAAAATATATATATTTTTTTGTACATTTTCTTTTTTTTACAAAAAAAGTACTATATGAATGTTGTAAAAGGTTTAAAATGACATTATATATATATATGTAATAACATGAATAAATGCATTTGGAAAAAAGTATTTTTCATTGTTCATGTTAACTAATATGGTTAACAAATGCAAACTTATTGTAAACTGTTTTGTGTTATGCCTATATTTAGCTGCTTTTTGCTTTACCACCTATATTATCATGTGGTTTTCAGTACATTATAATGTATTAATTAGTAATATTTACATTATATCACTTTAAAATGTGTGATTATAAGTTATAAAATATGCATGCACCAACATGCCACCCTGTATTAGCTGATAGATTGTCATATTTTGTTTGTACTCTAAATTTAACTGAATGTTTTTACACTGTATACAGCACACCAAAGTTATGAATTTGACTTCTATGCAACATATGCCGTGATTACATGTACAGTAAGACCGAAAAGTAGTATGAATTTTACTCCTTTAAAAAAAGCACACAATCAAACCAAGTGCAGAGAAATATGCTACCGAATGTTTGTTTTCTAATTCTAAACCTTAATCTATTTTGTGGAATAGTTGTGCTTGTCATAGTTTCTTTGAAATGTCATTCGGATGATCTTTTGTTATCTAATGCAATGGCATTCATACTGTACATCTTTAAGTCCGGCTTAAGTGTAGAAATTCTTTTGGGGGATTTTGTAAACCATGATTGCATTGTAAGCCGCTTAGAAGGAAGACGTCTGCCAAACGTGTAAATATAAATGTAGAATGTGGCTGAAAGATCAAGATCGACTGGTACTTTTTTAGTAAAAATCAACCGTAAAAGCGGCAAACACATTCACAGTGTAACTTGATGTTTTTACCTGTTTCATACACGGCTTCAGAGACGGTTGTGTAGTAGCTCTCCACGCTGTACTGGGCCAGACGCAGTGTATCTAACCCCTTCACTGAGTCATTACCTCGGGTCCAGTAAAACACCACATCCTGTAAATTATAGCCCCCTGAAAATGCATGAACATAGAGGTTTAAGGGTTTGTACACTCTGCTCTTGAATAATCAATAAAAGAAAATAAGCATTTGTTTTGAATCGTTTTTGTAAATGCTTACAGCTTTCTAATTGCAGTGTACACTCTTGTCTATCCATAGGATACTTGGTGAGGTCCATGTTGCAGGCAATGGTTGCTGTTATGCTGCGGAGAAAAGGAGGACTATTGATTGAACCATTTCAGTGGGAAGGTTCCCCAGATGCACATACATCTGCCCAGAGCAGCTGTTCAGTCTTTGGTAAGAAGTTGTAAATTCAGAGTCAGTGGTTACCGAAGAGCGTACAGCACAGTGCCGTTGCTGAAGATGCGGATCAAGCGGTTCTCCACAGTAACATCGTGAAGGAAAGAACGCTTAGAATCAGGGATGAACGTATCGGGGATCCACAGCAAAGAAACCAGCCTCCCATCCAGACTCAGACTTTCATTTCCAGGGAACACCAGGCGGGAATCTCGCCATCGTTGTCTTAGGAAGATAGTGGCCGTGTAGTCCTGAAAGTGCATGAACGAAGCAGATCGGTCTTATTAATCTGTCGCCTGAAGCCTCTTACCTAAGCAAGTTTATAAACGTAAATAGTACCATGTTAATCTCAGAGATGGCATCAATGCTGGCAATATCTAAACTCATTCCAATTTCAACAGGCCCCTCTGTGGAAACAAAGAAACGGAGTTTAATTATTTAAATAAACGAGGCGTTTTAATTCTCTGTCTATATTCAATTAGCCTCACGGTTAAAGTTTGGCCTTAGGTATCGATTGTAGCCTTTCATCAGCCTCTGTATGGTGGGCTGCAGTTGCGAATCATTCCACTCGGTGTAATGATTCCCATAAAATCCTCTTTCACTGGGAGACACAGAGAAATGTTAACAATGTGGATGCCCGGTGATTCTTAATCTCAGTGCATCAGATATTTATCTCTTTACTCACCCGTTTGTGATCAACAGAAATAGACTCATCCAGAATAGAAGATGGAGCAGCATTCTATGATGTGATACAGATGAGCAGTAGCTGTGAAGAGGGTTTAAGAAAAACATTTTGTTAAAATCATCCCCCATCAGAGACAAATTATGGCCCTATGACCCCCCTGAAACCAGCTGCTCTTACGGTTCTATCTCGGGACCGCACAAGCAGTTTTTTCAGAGGAATTATACAAATAAGAGTAAGATTTTTTGGGGAAGTATCCCTTGATGATACAACTGAGTGATGTAAAAATAGCTGCATGGTTCCTGCTGTATTTGATGATTAAATCACTTTTATATACCTTTTTGATCATTTTTGAATGGATAAAAATGTAAGTAATTAAGATTATTAACAATTTACTAGTGAGAAATCATTATATATACATATATATATATATAGCCTATATATATATATAGAACAATTCTTTTATAGAATTTTTTTTTTTTTTTTTGGCCTGGTAAACAATTTTAAAATGCCTTTTGCAGTACCAGATTTTCAGTGATTGTGAGATCTGCAATATCTTTTTGTAGTATAAATACAATAATCAATAATTCTATTAATACACTATTTAATGTCATTATAATTAGTTAATTGAGCACATTCAAGCAAGTTTGTCTAATAGTAATTGCACTGTTTCCAGGTGTCGCTCAGTTCAAGGTCCTGGGGCAGCGTTCCTTCTTGACCCTCAGAAGGACCCATAAACCACGCAAACTTTAATGTCCCAAAACGTAGCCACAAGATGGCAGCAGTCCTCTCTGCCCACACACAACTGCACCACCAACAGCTTTTTATTAATGTACCGTTTTATTTAATGCACAACTTCTCTTCTCGCTCTTTCTCTTTACTTTAAGCTTACGAAGCTGATTGCCTTGCCTCAAGACACACTGGCAATTACCACTGCAGTTATTGTCATGGGACCTGAACAAGAAACAGTCCATAATGAAAGGCGCTGGACCATTTTTTCTCAGATCAACCCCCACCAACCCTCTCTCTCCCCCTCTCTTTTTCTCAATGGATTCTTGTAGATGAGAGCAATCTTTCAAAATGTCATTGCACTCCTATTTCTAAATTAGTCACATAAAACAGACCTTTTTGCGCCCTGATGTGTAACAGAGTACAAATCTTGAGATTATCAGCAATTGCACATTTACATTTAAATAATTTATTTATATCTTTCCCAGCTTTTTCACAAGCCCTCACTATTGCAGTAATCTAAAATCACAAAATCTGTTACATATATTCTCTAAACAGTGTTTCCTTTTCTCGTAGGCATGCCCCTCATCTCATCATTCCCACTGCATATTCTTTCTCATTTCCATCTTCCCATTCTTTAATTATTCCTCTCCTCCTCCACCTCCTCCATCCATCAGATGTCTACATTTCTGTAATGCTGCATGCACATCACAATGACAGCAGTTACCTGTGGAGATATGGGATGGAGATCATTGTGGCTCTTCTTCTTGTTTTTTTTTTCTCTTAGTGTCCCATCAAAATGTAGCCAGGTGTTCTCAATCCTTTTCTTATGTCTCCTGTTTTTCTTGGGTCTTCTGTCTTATTTAAATATCTTATTGTTTCTTGCTCTCTCTCTGCACGCAATGTGTTTTCTTCATCCAAGCATGGCTTCCCTCACACTCGTCACTTCACTGGCTCAGAGAATAACCCCTCTCTGCGTCCCCATTCCCTCAGCCTCTCTCTCGCTCCCTCTCTCTCTCTCTCCCTCTCTCTCTCGTATATACATGTGCCTCTCGTGGCACCTGTAGTTTTATTGATGAATCTCTCTCAATGTTCTGCTCCCTATAAATCAATGTCATTAACAATCTCATGTGGCTTGTGACATGCTTCCAATCTCTCTCTCTTCCTTTCACTCAACTGTCCCCTTCCAGTTTCAATCTCAGTGCAATCTCAATTTGTTTCTTGTAGTAAATTCACATCACATTTTGCATCAGTGTCTTTCATCTCTATTGTTTCCCGTATAACTATCATTTTTGGCACACCTGTTACTTTTGAAGTTTCTGTGAACTTCAAAAGTCATTTTATTTCCTCCATTTCTCCTCTCTGTGTCTGTCTCTTGTCACGCTATTTTCTCTCCATTTTTCATCCTGCTTATCCGTGTGTTCTTTTAGGATTCCTCGGGAGAGAGTCATCCACCACAGGGATTTTCACTGATTTTACTATTGCCAACTCTTCTTTTGGCCAACACTTTACTAGAGGTCAAACCTGGCCCACACGAATATTGTGCCCTGTTGATCCACAGTTTTGGAACATACATCATTTACAATGATTCACTCTCCCCATGCACATTGTGTGTGCATTGTCAAATTAGATTTTAACTGCTCACATAAAAAAAAAAAATATGGTATATATGGTGGGTAATATGTTTTTTTTTCCTACAGCAGGTTTATATGCATCTAAGGTCACAAAACATTGTAATTTTCTCAAAATGTTTATTTAATATAAGAGTCGTTTTGCAATGACTCCGATACGGTTCATTTGAATCAGTTTGGATCATAAGGTCTGTAAACCCCTCCCTTCTATAAGCCAACTCTGCTCTGATTGGCCAGTTGAGTCTATTTTTGATAGGTCTTTTCGTATCTAACATTATTTTTAATTTTTAATTTCTAACATTATCATTAATTTTTGTGTTCAAAGATTTTTTTTTTTAACATGGCATCGATATTACCTTTTCAAGTCGAGCCAGAGTCTGAGGATGATACAAACGCGGTAGCTCAACCGGAAACTCGATTTGATCAGGACGTTTTTCAGTGGTAACGTTAGGTTTAAACTTTGTATGTGGTACTTAACGTAATGTGGCATCAATTTATTGCATTCATGATTATTATTAACTTATTTGAGGTGTGCGTGTGGGAACAGTGTCAGAATGCCCAGTGACTACATTCGTTATTACGGTATGAATGAATACATTTTAAAAAATCAACATTATTTGACAAATTCTTAATAAATAGTGGATTCAAAGTGCTTTATCAGAACTAACCTAACTTTAGTAAGACCGTAAATTCTATACCTGGAAACCTAAAGCTGCACTAGGCCATACATTACATATTACTACAAAATGCAAACATAACGTGTTCGGAGACGCTTGTTGGTCCAAATAAAGTAGGTATGAGTTATCTTTTATGGTCAAGCGTTGAACTCTACAAGATTAGAAAATCTGGTGAAATGACGAGCGCACATCAAAAGGCTCTCGTTGTACTGCTTTGGTATTGCAAAGCAAAACACACTTGCTTTCACTGCGTCTTCTTGACATGAAGTAAAGGGGAGGCGGGGATTATGCAAATATGTTACCTGGTGACGTACATCGGTAACAGGCAGAAGATTTGAAAATGAAACGTCTCGTTAAGGCGATTCTGAGTCGACTCTTTGTTTTGAGAGACAATATCTTTCTTAATCATGCACTTTTTAGATTAATAACTTTGCAGACTGTTTACATTGAAGGACAGCTACATTACAAACTGCAAATATGATATATTTTAAAAAGCCATATTACCCCCTCTTTTAAAAAAGGAAAAATACATTGGTTAAAGCAGTGTTCACTTACAAGCGCATAAGTGAATCAAAGCTAATTGTTATCCTATAGAATCTTTCCAATAGAATAATTTCAGTAGTGCTGCCTCCACAAAACAAGGTGTCATTATCAATTCAAGACGATTTCATATCAGCCAGAGCAACACGTGGGCTTTTGGATCTTTATGACCAGCGCTTTAATGTGATTCACAAATTTTCTTCCATCTTTTCTAATTTAGCCTGTTTGCCACAAATGAATGCAGAAAAAAAGGTTTGTTATCCAAATAACAAACCATGGTTACTTCACAGGCTACAGTTCTTAACAACTCAAGTAACATCATTTTAACAGCAGTCCTTTTTTTCCTGTCCATCCATGTCTGGACTGCTTTTTGTTCAGCTGTCTTTCATTTTCTATTTCAGATAGAAAGCTGCCGGAAAGGGACAGTAGACCTGCTTTAATCATACCCCTGCGGATTGACCGGCTCTCTATAATTGAAGCGGACTCCTCTCACTGTCCTCAGGCTTTAAGCCCACACAACATGGTAAACAGAGGCGCTAGATTCAAACCGACGGCTAAATGAATGTTTGACAGCACGGAGACACACAGGAGACGCCTCAGTAAGCTCAATTATATAATCTCTGCTCTCTGGCTCCGGAAAAGCCTGGTTTCCTTCTTGGAATAATGTTTATCTTCTGGTGCAAATCAGAAAGAAAACTTTTTCAAATGACGCCTCCACAGCTTTGAAACCTACACCGTTGCCATTGTTTTTGCGAGGCCTGTTTAAGAAGCTCCCAGCCTCTGCTAGCTTATTTGCAAGGATAATAGCATTCAGCTGAGAGAGGCACCAGGTGTGCCCTAGATGAAGGAATGGCCTGTCATCCTCTCCTTTAGACCTCTTTTAGGCTCTGGCTGTTGATCTACTACTGTGTCCCAGCAGAACAGCTTAGACCAGCTTCTTGTCTGAGGCACTGACTTATGCCTGAATCGAACCGAGGGTCTGAGAGGTTTATGGTAGAAAATCAGATGACCACCACCAATCATCTCAGCACGTGAATAGCTATTTCCTCCATCCTTCGTTTTCATCACAAACTGTTTGATAGATTATCAACATGCCTGGTTTCTTTTCTCCCTCATCCGCCACTCCTTTCATGTTGCCTTTAATTCATGCTACCTTCATCTGTCCTCTTTCCATTTTTGCGAAGACTTTCACATGCTGCCCAGGTTTGTAATTGTCTCCTATCCATCCACTTTAGTAGATCACTCAGACAGTTTTGTAATTACAGATCTGTGTGGCAGTGCAGCTCATACATTCAAATGACTTCATATGTGCCTCATGACCTCATTTGTCATGACATGACTTAAGGGCTGCATCCGAAAGCCTAGGCAGCTCACTTGTTGCCTCGCTGCCTTCTGAGGCAATGACTTCGAAGGCAGCATTTTTGCAGGAAGGCACCTTATAAAACTGATTTTGGACAGGCTTCTGGGGTTTAATGATATACAACTAAATCAAAGGAGTTTTTTTGATAACTAAATGAATATTTCTTTACTATAAAACTGGTTTCTTGCTAGAAATAGCAGCAAACTTTGCAAAAAGGCAGTCGCAAATCCACATTTACACACAAACTGGCCACCAAACAAAAATATATATAAGAAAAAGATTAAAAAATTTGAAACATTTTTGTATCAATGTCTGGTAATATCAATTATTTTTAATTAGCAGAAGAGCTGTTAAAAATGCAAATTCATCCTCTGCTAGCAGGTGGTGCTAGAATTGCATAAAGACTGAAACATGCAGCTCTCATATTTATCCAATGACATCATAGCCTTTTTCATTTAAATCGCCACATTAAACTAAATGCTCACAGTATAACAAATTTATGTTATGCTGTAAAATTTACTTAAACTGTTGAGGAGAAACATTAGACTGGAATGCATGAAAGACCTCATGTAAGGTGTACACAGGTAAAAAAAAGACCTGTGCCTTAAAGGGGGTAGAAAGAGAGAGATTTAGGCATGTAGCCAGGTCTGGTCTGGAGAGTAACGCTGCAGTCCCCAGGTCCTGAGGGAATACTGTCCTCATCCACTGAGAGTGCATGCAAATCCCCTGTGCACTTAGCCGAAGCAAGGGCCAGAAGCAAAGCAGCTTTGAGGGAGAGTCTCATAGCTATAAAATCCAAGGTCTCGAACAGGGGTAGAAAGAGACCTTTCAAAACCAGCACTAAATGTGGAGCACTGAAGGTGGGCATGGGGAATGCAATCTCTCCACTCCCCTGGGAAATAGACCACCGGTGCGTGCTTTCCACTTGCCCGTTAACTGAGGAACGGAACGAAGCAATAGCGACCACATAGACTTATAGTTGATTGTTATCCAAATTTTCTGCAGAAAATGTAAACAATCCAGAAGCTCCTTCCTTAGGGGGGATCTGCCAAAGAGGAGCCAAAGATCTCCCTGAGGTCCAGAAACCAAGGCTGATTCAGTCAGTTTAGATTTTGATTTTGTGCACAATGTGGTGGCAGTAAACAGTGGAAACGTCTAGGTTACTATTGTAACCCACGTTCCCTGAAGGAGGGAACGGAGACGTTACATATGGGAACTCGCCA
>JAUCMU010000026.1:17358262-17369994 GCA_032275025.1 Enteromius treurensis | reverse complement strand
CAAAGGCAAATCGGTCTCTCTGGCGAGTTCCCATATGTAACGTCGAAGTGATTCGACTGAAAGGGTAACTAATTATACACGAGTGAAACGGTCAAGATAACCTTGTGCTGTTGTGTGTCAGAATAGGAATGACAAAAATATGGCTTTCCTTGTTTTAGACTACCGTCGATCTAGATGATGCGGTAAAACTGCATAGCTTGAGCTTTTATTTCTTTGCATTCACATATGCAATTCATAGAGGCATACTGTAATGAAATAACATTTACATACACCTACAGTAGCAGCAGTAGTTCTTGTTATTTACATTTTTTCTAACATACATTAAACATTGAAAAGGAGTTAATACTAACCCAGTAATGCAGGTGCAGTTTGCCGTCAATACACAGTTGTTTACTCTTGTAAAGCTGTGTTTTATGTCTTTGCCGCTGGCTAGGCAGCACATTGGTCTGTAGTCTTTATGTTTTCAAAATGCTTTTAAGGTACTTTGAGTCAAAGCAATGGCCAGGACGTGTTTGTAAAAAAAAGAAAAAAAGAAAATATCGTCACCCTATCCCTTACCAACTCAGCAGTGAGTACGGGTCAGGTAACCTCACCCCGATACTAAGGGTTAGCTTGTTAGAGCTACCGGTCTTCTGCTGTCTGGATCCATAATAATCAGATTTTAGCACTCATATTTGACACCGCTATACTACACAATTGTCACTTTTTGCCACCAGTTCAGTACTGCCCACAAAATACATCATCACTGTTTACAAATGCCATAGGTCTATAGTCTGGCTGCAGCACAGATATACTTTCGCCTTTCTAAAGTGGTCCCGTGTCATCTGGCTCCACTCTTAATGAGGTATTCCCTCCAGTGTGTCTGATAAGCACTGCTCTGCTTCTTTCTATCACTCAGTAAAAGAATCACATTGCTCCATGTTTTGAAGGTTTTGCTACTGATTGAAGATTCTGGAACCTTACCCTTGCAGAGGAATACATCTAACCCTAACAGCATCTTGCTAGTTAAATGAACTTTAGCTATTGAACCTTTCAAAAGCATTGTTTAATTAAAAACCCTTCCAAAAGATAAATGTAGCACAACAGTATAGCAGTATGTCACAAACAGGCATGCAGCTGAATAGAACATTAGTGTCCCAAGAAGTACAAAAACTAAATTTTGATGAGAACCTGATTGATATCACATTGGTCTGGAGCGAGGTTTGCATTGTATTCGTGGAAAATAAAATCTTACCCATGGCTCAAAATTAGAGCACTCTGCTGCACTATATGATGATACATGTATTACCCACATTGACTTAAAATAGAAAATCAAAATATTTGTTGCAGAATGCCGATCATGATTGCAGTTTATATTGATACATTTTGCGTATATCTATGATTTATATGAATCATTTGAACGGACTCTGTCCTAACGAGCCACGGCTGAAGAGTGAAATATGATAAATTTATGTTGAGATTTTTAATAACGTTACATCAAGAATTTATCAAACGCTGTATTTTTTGGACCTGGAAAAACTTAAGGAATAGTATGTTAACTTCAATGTTTAATGTAGCTTTAATGTTGAGAGCATAGCGAGAACACTAGTCAGTTATTTTCATACTCATATTCTGAGGATGGCAAGGGCCTCTTTGCATAAATGGGCTACACAACTGAGACTCAAAGTCGTTAAACTTACCACGTTCCAGGACAAGGCATCCAGAGGTTGTTGTATTGGAATAAACGCAAATAGAACGTTTGAAGGATCAAAGACAACCATATGATTAGACAACAGATGGCTTAACGGTGTGTTATTCTTAGAAGGTATAATACAAACGACGGTCTTTATCGGCATAAATATTATACAGACTTATAATTATTAATCTATATGTTATGAAGCCCATCAGATAAGGGAGTTTTCAACACTGGGTGTAACTGAATGAGTCCGAGTAAAAACATGTTGTTAAATATTATCTTTTGTTGAAAAACGGAATTTTGAGCTTGCTGAGCTTGCAAAGATGGATGCGAACCGATCAGGGCACTCTGAAATCAGTATTGCACTTTACCAATAATACAGGCTACAAAAAATTGTTTAATTAGACCTTTTGTTATTTCTAAATCGCACATAACCACTGCACAACCTAGGTTCAAACTTGTTTATATCCCGAATTCAGGAAATGTTGTAATGTTTCTTTATTTGACTAAAATGAAAACTAAAAGGATTTCATATCACATGAACCAATATTTCTTTCAAAATAGAAGATGTATAACATAAATGTTTAAACTGAGAAATTTGTACAATTTTATGCAAAAATTAACTCGTTTAAAATTGAAAATGTAAAGCTAAAGGTCTCAAAACAGTTGGGATGGGGGCATGTTTACCGTGGTGTAGCAGACTTGAAATGGTGCATGACTAATCGTTCTAAGCACTTCATGAAAATAGGAGTAAGACCAAGTGGACGGTGGTTATTGAAGCAGGATGGAGACAGCTTCTTCGGGACTGGAATAATGGTGGTGTCTTTAAAGCATGTGGGCACAACAGCCAGATGTTGAGTGAGTTCTGCATCGTCTCTCAGTACACACCCAGGAATATTGTCATTACGTTGAGCTTTGCATGCATTGATCCTGCTGAAGGATCTCCTCATGCTGTCAGTGTCATAACCTGTTCGCTGGGAGGAAGTGGAGGCTTCTGAGCTTCTATGGTGCTGTTTTGTGCCTCGAAGCGAGCAAAAGAAAGTGTTCCCATCTTCTGACACGCTTTGCTTCTCTAAGGCATCCCTTTTATAGCTAATCACGTTACAGACCTGATGTCGATTAACTAATTACAGTAGTTGCTAGATATTCTCCCAACTGAATCTATTCAAAAATGTCTTGCTTTTTCAGCCCTTTGTTGCCCCTGTACCAAATCTGTAGCAGGCATCAAATTTGAAATTATCTCATTTAGTGGATAAGAGGGGAAACTTTCTTATGTTCTCTTTGTTCTGTTGTCAATAGAATATTGGCTCATGTGATTTGAAAGTCTTTTAGTTTTTGTTTTATTAAAATTTAAAAACGTCCCAACACTGGAATTCAGGTTGTAAATAATGCACTAGCTCACTAGATTAACACCATAACAAGAACAATCTCACAACAAGTGCTCACTCTGTAGACCCAACTGCCACAAGCTTATAAAACGTATCATTGTGTAGGCTGATGAAGGGATAAAGATGCAATGCTGAAGGACACTGGCAACCATGGTTTTGATAGCGGGCCTATAAATTCTTCAATAAAAGTTTACGTGAGCATTCAGACCAAACGCAAATATGAAGGGAAAAAGTAGAAAGCGGGATGCTTCGTAAGATATAGCTCTCCACCATATAAATTGGTGATTGAGATGCCAGAGTTGACATGACAGCTCGATGAGCATTCAGAAAGATAGCTGACATGAACTTAAAAGGCCCACTTATGTTTCAAATTTTCCATTGTTAGAATCCATAACACTTTTACAGTATAGTGACGGTCAAACAACTGTAAATGTTTACTGTGTGATTAGTGCTTTGGAAAGTAATAATATAGTGTGAATCGTGAAATCTCAGTCAATCAAGTTTAATTTTTAATAATATTTAAATAATTTAATGAACCAGAGACCTCCGACTAAAATTTAAAGTGACAGTTTCCCTGAATGACTAGACTAGTGAATGCCATGTTCGTATTTACAAGCACAGTGAGAACAGAACCTACTCCA
Source organism: Enteromius treurensis (assembly GCA_032275025.1). Lineage (NCBI taxonomy): Eukaryota > Metazoa > Chordata > Actinopteri > Cypriniformes > Cyprinidae > Enteromius > Enteromius treurensis. The sequence goes on along the minus strand of JAUCMU010000026.1, from coordinate 17,366,290 downwards.
AGTTTCGAGTGATGATTGGATAGATTAATGACATGACATTGCACTGGAGCTCTAATCTCCACAGATGACAGAAAGTCATACAGGTTTTGGAACAACACAATGAGAAAATGATGACAACATTTTCATTTTTAAGTTCCACTAATGAATGTTCATTCTCTGGTTCTATAGAAAATCAACGACAACGTACTGCTCCTTTTTTAAACTGCGTTCCACCGTACCAACCATGTTACATTTTGTGTTTAGATATATTTTACAGGAATGCTAAACCAATTATTCTTATCTTAAGAACATATAATAAAACATTGAGGACCTTTAATCATCAAAAAACCATATAGCCAGCTCAAATAGTGTGAATGGTATTCTTTTTAAGAATCCTAAGGACCCTTATTGCATCTTTCTGTTCACTTTCTTTTAACAGACTTTAAATTCTCACACTCATGCAAAAATTTCCAGTACTCACCTTTTTTAGTTTCTTGGTCTTGAGTCCGGTTGTGAACGGTAAAGGTGTGCTGGTTGTGAAGAATGGGCAGATTCCGTGCCTGTCTCTCTCTCTATATGTTCTCACTCTCTCTCTTTCTCTATATTTTATTACTCTGTCGCTCTCATTTACCCTCTCCCGGGCAGGATGTACTCTAGTGTTCTGTTTTCATCGAGGAAAGAGAATTTCTTGTCTGCATGCCAACCGTAGGGATGATGTGGATGAGCACATGGCATTAGCACGCCTTGGTCGCGACCCTGTGGGCATTGAACCAAAAATGGAGTTTATAGGATATTTATCATATTAAAAACAGTCATATCACTGGCTGTGTGATATTTTTGACCATTTTATCTTATGATCTGCAGTGTTTTGTCACGGGGAAATTTTTTTTTATAATCTCGAGGTAGTAATCTGCTTACATCCACTGGAATTTTATAAAAACAGGCTGCTCAGAGAACGCTGCTAAAAGTGGTTGAGGAAGGGTGAGCTATTTAGTAAATATTTTATATTTAGATGTCAATTTCAATTATGCACCTGGTTCTTTCTTTCCTTTTTTAAGAGGCGACAGACATCCTGAATAAATAAACAGTAAACTGGAATCAGCGGCACTCAGGGTGACCAAAGAACTGAACTGGCCAATCAGGATTCATCAGGGAAGATGATGTAGAAACCACTCCCACTTCCATCTTCAGTGATGGGAGGCAAGTGGGATTTTGCATCAGCATAAACAAACAACCTCTTCCCTTATTTAATATTCATCTCTGGACATATCTATTGTACTCATTTCCCCTGAGAGGTTTTTCTCCATTATCCTTTCCTTCTCTGTACTATTATCATTTTTTTCTGCATGTTGTGTGCCGTAATATGTAACCTAAAAGGATTTACGAGCACACACTCGTAAAACATGTGCAGACATATGACTTGGAGCAGACCGCTGGCTAAAGCATGTGCTGAAATACTGTCAATGTCATAGTTCCTTTGACAGCAAGTATGCCAACGGAAATGGAATTTTCTTATGGAAAGAATGAAATGAATAAAACATCAGTAAATAAAGAGGTGAGAAAATGAGCTGGGGGATTTCAGTACCTGAGTCCGGGAAGTGTGTGATGTTAAGCAGCTGGAATAGGACGTGTGCAGAAGAGCTCTATCTTGGGCATACTATTGACACATTCATTAGTGTTACATAGGAGATGCATGGCTCATGTATTTCTCTCTCCAGTGAACAATTTAATTGACCGACACAGAAAAAAGCTTAAAGTTAAGAAATGCCCATTAAAAATAAATATATTACGTAAAAACATGTACCACAAAACATTTTTTATATATATATATATATATATATATATGTGTGTGTGTGTGACCCTGGACAACAAAACCAGTCGTAAGTATTAATTTTCCAAAATTAAGGTTTATACATGATCTGAAAGCTAAATAAATAAGCTTTGTAAGTGTAGGGCGATATTTGACCGAGATACAACTATATGAAAATCTGGAATCTGAAGGTAGAGAAAAATCTAAATGCTGAAAAAATCACCTTTAAAGTTCTCACATTAAGATCTTACCAATGCATATTACTAATCAAAAATTAAGTTTTAAATTGACTAAATATATTCATGGAACATGATCTGTACTTAAAATCCTAAGGATTTTTAGCAAAAAAAGAAAAATCAATAATTTTGACCCACACAATGTATTTTTGGCTATTGCTACAAATATACCCCAGCGACTTAAGACTAGTTTTGTGGGCCAGGGTCACATATATATATATATATATACTTCATAATGGGTGTCATTTGTTTTTCCTTTTAATCATCCCCCCCATTCATACCAGCTTCATTTACCTGTTTTTCTGCCCTGTACACATCTATATTCTTCACATGCTGGCTGTTTCCTATCCCTTAGCCTGTACGCTACAGGCCCGGTCACTGGAGTAAGAGACGGTCAAGTCAAGTCATATTGACCACAAGTTAAGGTTAAAAGAACATAATCTCGTCCATTTTGTTCACAGTTTAACCTATTAGCTTCTCCCTGGTGAAATACTATTCTTCTGGTCTCTCTCTTGCGCTGTTTCAGTTCCTAGCAAATCCATTCCATTTGTAATGGTTTATGTGACATTATCCATGACTAATGCTGCAAAACTTAATAGCAGTATAATGAGGCAGTGCACTGCTTCCCTATAGCACTTCTAGTGTGGTCTTGGGTCTGTTAAAACCCCCTATTTTGGCTTAGCTATGTTATTCAATTATATAATAGATTTCACACCTGGAATTTGCAACCTTCCTCTAGATACCAGTAATTCTCACATTTTTATTAGATTGTGCAAATTGTTGTCATGAATTATTTAAATACTGATGCAATTTTACTTATGCTTTATCTGTATACTCAGCTACTGTGTAAGGAAATTAGAGATTAGTGATTTTACAATGTAAATAATAAACAATAATATTACAGTGATATTAGTTAATACTTGTTAGAGTAAATTTTTTTTATTGTCAGTCACATTAAATTTCTAATGAAATCACTATCATGAGTGTAACGAGGGAAGAGGGCTCAGAGACAGCCCAGGAGCATGAATCTGTTTGACATCTCCAGTAGCAGAAGCACACCATTTATTTCCATAGGAAAGTCCTTTTCAGCCCCACTATGTGGAGGCGTGTTGGTATATGCTCATGAATGCTGTATGTGGGGGCCACATCTTACCTTAGGCTAAGTAAGCGCACTAGAGTGAGGATACCAGCCTGATCAGCATGCATCAGTGCATACATGCTTCTGGACTTATGACGTTGTTAGATAATTTAAAGGTCAACAGGCATTGGTGAATACGCAACATGTAAGAAGGTGTCTTTAAAAAAGTGTTAAATTATATTTCCATCGATATGTTCTATATATATTTATATATAATTTTTTTAGATTAATACACTCTCAGAAATAAAGGTACAACAGCTGTCACTTTCAAAAGGGACATGTTTGTACTTAAAGAGTTTTGGTACCTTAAAGTTACTTAAAGGTTACATATTTGAACCTAATAGGTACAAAAGTGTACCTTTTAAAAAGGTACCACCCCAGTGAAAGCTTTTGTGCCTGTATTTCTGAGAGTGTACATGTTGTAAAAGCAATAAATGGTTAGTATTTTCCCATTCAGATGGTTTTCACACACAGTGCTATATTAAATAGCAAATTAGAATGGATAGGTGTTTCTAAAATTTAGCTAGCTAATTAAATTATCCCTCTTCGTAAAATGTTAGACTTTCTTCTGGTGGCTTGATTTATTAAAAATCCTACAAAGAGGTTTAAATCCCAGATCTTCAAACACATTATGGTCCAATCAATTTTAATATAATCATTAACTTTTTTCCTGAGAATATTGATTCCACAAAAAAACATTATGTTTCTTTAGCATTTAGATTTTTTATGTGCCTGTTGGAGCCAAGATGTAAGCGTTGTGTGTGAAAATTTGAGGGGAAAATCCTTTGTTTTACAAAAGTATAACTGCTGTATGTTGTTAATCTACATTTACTTACTTCAAGTGGGACTGTGTTTGTGGACTAAAACAGTGAATAGCGAATTAGAGTATAGGGGATGGTTTTTGAATACAGACTGTTTAGCATGTAAATTTAGGCTGCGCTTCCGAAAAGCAACATAGCCAAAATATGTCCACAAGTTCCACTGAACTGCTACTGAAAGAACTACTGGGAATTGGGAAGTGCACATACCCCTGGTAGATATCATAATTACACAATTTCGAAAACATTGTTGTTCTTTGAGAGACATTTAAAAGCAGTATCTTTTATCTGGAGCTAAGACCCAATGAGCAAAGACAAGAAACATCAGGTTGATTATTTCTGGCTCTCAAATGTTTGCTATGCTAACAAGAATGCTAACACATCCCTGTTGAAATAAACACCATATGATGTTAGGTATGTTTTGAAGCTGGGATGCTGGTTTAAGCTTGGGACTAGCTTAGGACCAGCACTTGACCAGCTAAGGACCGGGTTAAACCTGCAAAAAAACCAGTTTAAACCAGCTCAAACCAACATCCCAGCTTCAACAGGGATCTTTCTTTGTTATTGGACAGAATGGATTGCTAGATGTCTAATGTAATGAATAAATGTAAATGTAATGTCTGGTCTCTTGTTGATTGTGTGAAATCGGAAGTTTTATCTCAGGCAAACAGTATGCAAGTAAGACTTGTTTACACACTATTTATTTGTATACACATTATTAATTTGCATATTCACAGTGACCAAACCAAAAGAAAGTCAGGAAACACTTAAAATCCTAGCTAAGTCTATTTCCCACTTCTCTGAACTTTATTTTTATTGGACACGTCCGTCCTCGTCTGAGCAATTAGTGAATTACAGAAAAAAACACTCTTTTAACCACTAGGTGGAGCACTAGACATTCAACCTGTATACCACACTGACTGCTGCATGTCTCACTTCTAACCAGCTGCCGTGATCATATCAGATGATTAGATGAATATCAGGGTTTGAAGTCCCAACATCAACCATAAGCCTTATACACAAGGATGTGGTGAGGCATCTGTGGGACATTGTATTTGCTTATAAAACATCTCATCTGTTAGCTGTTGAAACTAATAAACAGCCATGATGTTTGAAACCAGCAGCCAGCAGAGTTGGGGCCAAATGCCTCTTAACACTCAAGAAGTTTTGTTTTTGTCATGTTGACATGTCAAATATTTTAGGGGGAAATAACAGAGAACAGTCCATTACACTAAAGTGTTTGTTGTCTCTCAACACTATTTTCACTAAATATTCTATATAAGCCCTGGTACATGTCAGTTCATTTAGAGCGCTGTGCTCCCCAGATATACAGAGGCTCGTATCATTTGGAACGATCCAAAAGGGTGAATGCTGTCATGTTCTGATGGAATTTGACTTTGAACCATAGACATGGAATAACTGTTGTCTTCTGTTGACATTATTCTTTCATCTTGCTGAATGCACTCAATGGATCATGGCTTTTTCTTCGGTCATAATATGGACTTCTTTTCGCTTAAGGACCAGGAAGATGGAAATGGTACCTTTTCTAGGCATGTGTATTTTAAATAGCAATTTTTGTTTGCTTTTCCTGATTTAGTCAGTGTTTGGATATGGATTGCTTGTCTTTCTTAGAATTAGTTTGAATTTAAAGTAGTTGAATTGTATAAAATATGTACAATTTAAACTAAATTTTGCTAATATATTATTATAATAATTGTTAATTAGATTAATGTCTACTCGTCATGATGGTAAATGTTTTTTTTTTCTTTTTCATTTTTTATTAAATAAACTAATAAAATACTTGTCCTGTTTTTTTTTACTTGTGCATGTTCCAAACTTTAAATGCTGTTATATTATTTTGAATATAATTGTATGAATGTGTGTGTGTCTGTGTGTGTATGAGAGAGAGCGAGCAAATAATGAGTATTTAAGTTGCATTCAAACTCAATCAGGTCAAAAGTACGTTAATGTGACTTTGTAGAAGAAGGTTAGCTGGACTTGTGTGTGCCGATAATCCAAGGACGGCCTCTTTATCCTTTGTCTCCTAGCATGCGTCTAAAGTGTGTAAGACTATTTACACTCAACAATAACCTGGAACTGGATGGTCTTTCTTCTGCCTGATACAGTGAATCAGAGTTTCATCTCTGTGCCTGACATCTTGACGTTGAGTTTACTAAACATTGCTAATCAGTCAATACTGTTTAGCTAATAACAGTGCTGCGCGTGGTTGCTGTTTTGGTTTTGGCGTTGTAGAAGTTAGCAGCAAGATGCTTTGCCCTTTGGGGAGGTTAGTCTCCTCCAGTGTTCCTCCATTTAAAATACAACCTTTAACACTGAAAAATCAACAGCCTTAAAGCTTAAAGCTTATCAGTTCTGTCATCACTTTTTAACAGTTCGATTTCAGTTCATCGGCCCCTTCCCCCGAAACATGTCATGGTCCTGATGGATTTGTTCATGTCTGTTTAGAGTTTACTGTATCAACACTGCACAGAACCAGCCGGAATGAGACTTGATCTCATCCTTGACATAACCCTCTCACACACTAACACTGCAAAGTAATTCTACGAATTTTACCCTATTTTTGGTTGTTCTAAGGATTAATTGTGCATGGCTTAAAGAATGAATAAGCATATTTGGTTTAACTGAACTAAATCCCAAGGCTTATAGTTTATATAGGCCTAGTTTATACCATGCACCTTGATTGGCACCACAAGGGTCTTTAACATTTTAAAATGCCTTCATGGAAAGAGAAATGTATTTTTTTCCTTTCTTTCGTTCTTTCTTTTTTTCTTTTTAATATATTTATTTATATTTATAAGATAATTGCTTAATATTTTTTTCCAAGTCTAGTGTTAAGTTTTGTTTTTTAATTGTTTGTGAATGTAATCAATGTAATAAAAAAATTACAGCAATATTGTAAAATATAATTACAACAAAAATAATAATAATAACTGCTTTATGTTTTAATTTGTTTAAAAATTAAAACATTTGATTTTTGAATTTTTAGCAGCCATTACTCCGGTCTTCAGTGTCACATGATCTTTAAAAAATTACACTAATATGTAATATGTTGGTGGTCAAGGAAAATCAAACTGTTAAAAAAGTTGTGCATTTATTTGAAATAGATATCTTGTGCAACATTATCAGTGTTTCCACTGTCAGTTTAAGTCAATTTAAAGTATCCTGCTGAATAGATGTAGTAATTTCTTGAAAAAAAAAAATGATGAAACATCACTAATTATTGTTTATCTAAGTTTATTAAAAAGACATGTCAGTACCACAACATTGTTCTTTTCTTGGAAGTCAGTGAAGGGTCCCACTACTGACTGTTATTTGCTGGTAATGTGTCATAAAATCTGTTCCTGGAATACAGCAGCAGCACCTCGAACACATTGTTTTGACAGATTCCGTTTGAAAGACAGGTGTGTGCCACAAACCAGGCAGCAGGTGTAACAGAAGATTTATAGATTTTAATCACATTATATTGTTGAGAAATAATTCTGCCCCAAGGCTACAGGAAAGATTGTGGTTGATGAGTGGATATTGAGCGTAGATCTAGTGAAATAAGTCAACAGAAAGCAAATTATTTAAACACAAATGTACATTTGTTATAGTCAGTGATTACTGACCTGTTGCCATAACAAATCAGAGGCAGTGTGCACTATATATATATATATATATATATATATACAGCTTATCATAAAATATATGATAATATAACATTCATATCAGAGGTGCATATCATGGGACAGACATTTTTTTTATTTGTAAATTGCCCTGCGTCTGCTAAATTAATAAATATTAAAGCAGACAGCTGACTGCAGCCACAGAAGACCTATATATATATATATATATATATATATTAGATCTAGAGACACGCATCCAAACTTTAACAGAGGACAGTCAGAATGCTAGGGCTGTAGGTACGGCTTTGGATGCGGATAGTTCAGCTGTTGTACATTGTTCGGTTCGGCAGCGCCCGCGCAGCAGGGCAAGTGGGTGACTGTGAGACGGCATAGTCGTGGGTCAAAAAACCGCTCTTCCGTT
>JAUCMU010000026.1:17327368-17356536 GCA_032275025.1 Enteromius treurensis | reverse complement strand
AATTAGGAATAGTTAATAGGCTAGTGGGCGACAATACTAATGAGCGTTAAAGGGTACCGGCTGTGCTGACACTCAGCGTGCTTTTCCCGAAACTATGTTAAAACATCCCTTATTTCTTAAATTTTGGTTATTTTTCACAAGTCCTAGCACACTGGAACTCTATTGTATTTCTATGTTTTCTTCTCTTCAGGGCCCTCTAACACTAGTGCTCTTTTTCTATTCCATCGATTTCAGTTTTTTATTATAAAAATGACCCTCTTACACTATTTATCCTTTTTCTAGTCTTTCGACTTTTTTAAACCTCACCTTCCAAAACGTGCACTCTCTATTGTATTTCTATTTTACTACTCGTTTATTTCTATTATAAAGTGCGCTCTAATGCTAGTATTTTCTTTTTTTTTCTGTTCCATCTACACTATTTATTTTTAATTTTTTATATAAAAACTAAATGTGTGCTGCTAAATACTGTATCTGTGAAAAATACATTTTATAAGGAAATAAAAATAAAAATGTGTTGAATCAACTTATTGACACGCATAGTCTTTAAAAAATAATCTTTAAAAAAACGGTAAAGTGAAATCACATCTATTTTAGCATATTTAATTTTTTGGTCCCATCTTTATGATTTCTACATTAGTGCTTATCACCATGTCACTGTCAATCATTGTAATTTCTTGAATTACGTGACTCTCTGAAAGATCATTTAGCAGATTCACTCCAGTGTTGAAATGTAGTTGTCACTCCCAAAACTTGGCAGAGCATAAATTGGCTGTTGGTCCTTTTAGCAGCATGGAAAACAAAAAAAAATATTCAAATCATGAATACAGAAAGCTTGTAAAAGCACTTGCTTTATAGTCATGCGTTTCAGCATGACTGCAAAAGCATGGTTATCTTCTGGCATATACCCTTAGTAGAGCTGTGGTAAATCACCGTATGTTTATATTTGACCACCAGAACTTTTATATTACATGTGTAATTGTTTTAGAATTTCAAATCTACAATTTCAAACCTAATCTATTAATTGTTGCATTTTTGCATATATATTCAAATACTTTTTAAAGCAACTTAATAATAAATTTTAAGAATAAGGAACTTTCCATCATCTCTGTGTCTACACATAAATGTAACAGAAATCATAGTAGCCTAGGACATAAAGGAATTTGTCAACTATCAATCAACTTCTGGCTGTATCATATTTTCTGTTAACTAAACAAAAATATCAAGCTCTTATCTCGAGCAGCCACTGTGCTGTCTTAGATATTATCTCTCATGTCCTCATCACATGAATACAAATGCTGACAAATTTTAAGTATAATTTAAGCGCTGCATGCCAAAAACATGGGCTCAGCAGTAAAGCCAACATAATACAAAGTGAAAGTCTCCAGAGAAAAAAGGGAGGAGTGATGACAGTTAGTGTGACCTGGTGAAACTAGTTTTAGTTCTTTCAAGGTCATGTCTTTTTTTTCCATGGACACTTCAAATCTGAGCTAAAAACTTTTTTAATCAAATAATTTGTTATTTATACAGTATACATTATTTAACTGAAAAACATTAGTCAGTTTTATTTTAAATATATTTTATTAAAAATGAAGCAATATACACCCTTAAAGACCTCATAGTAAAATAAAATAATATACACTCCAACATTCACACATGCCCAACTTTACAACTATACATAAAACACATAAAATACAAAGACTGACAACATCATATGACAATATCAGAATACAGCTGAAGATAATCTGCTTCATCATATGTATTTTCACTGCCCACATAAGAAGTGATTCATCTATTCTGTTTCACTACAGGTGCTTGAATTCAGTGTCGGTAATATGAGTTAAGTAAGAATTAGATAGGTGTGTAAAATGGCTTGGTGTCAGCAGCTGACCCCAGGTCAGAATGCTGGTAACAGGGGCCTTTGCTAGAGTCAGCCTGTCATATCTCATGCTGACTTGGCCATTCCTGTGGGAATTCATTTGTATCTTGTGCCCACAGAACTCAAAGGAGTTAAGTTAGGCCAAAAGCAGTGTACAGTTTCAGGAAAACAACTGTTTTTTTTCTTGTGGCGTCACTTGATCATTCAGTTTTTTTCTTTTTTGGCTGTCACCCGCTTCCCTTCCTACACCTCTGTGCCCTCCCGAGGGTAAAGAATGCCTGTCGAGCTCAAACCAGGGTAGAAATGCCCATTAAACTGACTGAGAGCCGGCCCACTGTAGCCTAAAGCGGAGTGGGAGGGTGACGGGGAAATGGGGGGCGGCGGGGGCAGAGGTGACGCCCACTCGGACACCGTGGAGCTGGGGGAGTAAGTGCCAAACCCTGTGGGTTGCGAAGCTCTGTGTGCTCCATCCACTGGCATACTGAGTGCAAAGGGACGACTCAGGGGATCTCCTTCCATGTCAATAGAACCAGCTACACCAGACATCTCAGTCAGGAAGTTGCTCAAGCATGGTGATGCACCCGTCGATGCGGGTGAAGGGCCCTTTTCAGGTGAAGTGGAAATGTCAACAGCTTGATTTTTTGGGCTGCCCCTGCCATTACTGTCTACAGACTCAGAGCTCAGATTCCCTCCAGAACTGATCTTCTCTGGGAGACTGTCAGACTTTCTCTTCCTCTTGCGTCTAAAGTTGCCGTTGTCAAACATTTTTTCACAATTCGGATCTAAGGTCCAGTAATTACCTTTACCTTTAAAATGAGAGATAAATTACACATTAAAAACAGTTCGATTATCCATAGTATTTTTAGTATATAGTGTTATTAATTATTTATAAATATATATATATATATACATATACATTAATATTAATTTAAATATTGTTTAACTGTGTAAAAAGAGTTTTTAACTTGATTTAATAAGAATCAAAGAAACACTCACCTGGATCATCTTCATCTCGTGGAACCTTTTTGAAACAGTCGTTTAGTGAGAGGTTGTGACGAATAGAGTTTTGCCATCCTGCTTTGCTCTTGTTATAAAAAGGGAAGTTGTCTGCAACGTACTGATAAATCTGACTTAGAGTGAGGCGGCGATCTGGTGCACCATGTATGGCCATCGCAATGAGAGCTGAGTATGAATACGGTGGCCTGACCAGCTTCATAAGATCCTCCTGAGAAGGCATGGAGAACCAGCTCAGTTCACCAGCAGGACCACCTGGTCCCCCAGGTCCCAAGTACGGCCTTTGCATACCATAGTGCTGGGGGACAAAAGGAGGTCCTGCAGGGCCAGGCGTTCCACCCAGATAAGGAGTGCTGTTCATCCCTGGGCTGTTGAACCACAAGTAGGGGTTAGGCGATGAGGCGGCGTAGTCTCCGAGCTCATACGAAGAAGGATTTGTTCGCTGTGGACTCGGAAGTGATGGTGGTGGATAGTAGCTGTCGCTGTACAGACTCAATTCTGGAGGCTCCTGTCCCAAGCTTGGGAACTGAGGGCCACATCTCGTCGGAGACTGACCTTGAGATTCATAGGACGTCATTGTTTAGAGATCCTGATGTGTTCCACTTGGAAAATCTTTCTCCTTCCCTTGCTCTCTAATGACCTGTACTTCTTTTTTACCTTATTGTTCAGAAACTCTAAAATGTTTCCAGCCAGATTTGTCCTGCATGTGTCCTCTTGTACTGGTATTGTGCTTCCTTCTGCTGTATCAACATCATCACCTGTTGCACCTGTTTTATTTACGCATATGTAGCACCGCCTAAGTCCCACCTTATTAAAAACCTTCCACGTGTTTAGGCTCTTCCTGACCCAGCCCCCATAAAACCACCCACCCACCTATCCACAAACCAGCAGCACCACTATCACCTGAAGGCATTCACAGGGTTTAGCCTGACACACTGGAATTTTATGTTACAACCATCTAAGACTTCTGAGAAAAATTAAATAAAAATAGGCTATATATATATATATATATATATATATATATATAAATTAGGCTATATATATATATATATATATATATATATATTATTTAAACTTTTAACTTATGAAAAAACTCAATGAGCAACAAGCACTTACTTGTTTGTAGAATATTTATAAGTAGAATGGTGTTTACATTATTTTCATTCAACCGTTCTGTGTAGAACCACTGCTATAAATTGATTTCCCTTATAGAAAATGTTGGTTGTAATTAATTCAGACATGCAAAAACATTTTAGACAAGAGATAGTGCTTAATATAAGTGCAAATTGTATAGCATTTATTATTGTATAACATTTATTTATAAGTGTTCATTGTTTCATTCATTCAATTATTTAGCTGGCCACGCCAGGACGACGGAGATGACGTCATGAGATAAAATAATAAATTAATTGTTTTATTTATATTTTATTTGAAACAAACACTTTGAAACGAACTCATATTCGTGTAAATAAATTTCCCACCGCCAAAATCAAGTTGACACTTTAAAACAAGTTCTGATTCAGCAAAGTGTACAGTTTTTGAGCGTGCACGCGCCAGAGCCGTTAAATCTACGCACCGCGTGTCTTGCTCTATAGCTGTCTCTCAGCGGTCGTAATACAACAGCAAACATTACAATTGTCTGCAGTTCGCTACATTACCAAGGTAATTTGTAACTTGAGGTTTTTTTTCACACTATATGTATATTCATTTTATTAGCGCAATGTAAAGCAATGTCGAGTTGGCCTGAGGAAACGTTACATTTAAATGACAGAAAACGAAAAACGAGTAGAACTGATGAATGTTATGCACGCGTAAAACGAGGTCGTATTTATTTCATCGTGAAAAACGAGTTTAACGTTAAGGATTCAGGAACAACAGTCCAGCGGGAGTTAAGGAGTTTGCTGGTTTTTAGATGTCTGGCAATATTTCAAGTGTCCAGTTATGTGAGGACGGTCGTGAGATCTTACAACTGAATCAGCATATGGAGAAGATGACTGAACAAATGGAGAATGTTTCAGGTAAGTTAAAGTTGGATAGCAAACACCTAGCCTACTGCTTTAAATGTAATAATAATGCTGTGCCAGTAATCATTTTCTTTGTCTTTAGTGAAGTTGTCTTGGATGGCTTATGATATGGTTGTACTCCGAACCAATCCAGATCTTGCTGAATCCCTCAAGAGCCTGGAGAATGAGTTCCTCAAGTGCAAAGCTGTCATTTGTGGTCCCACTGATGGACAAGAAAATTCTCATCCTGCTGCTGAATGAAAAAGAAAAAAATTAGTTTCTTTGTAGAACAGAGTCTTCTGATAAGATGATGTTAATGTTGTTAAAGTTAATGGGGTTAAATCTGAGTGTTTTGGTGCTACCATATATTTGTAATTTGACATGGTTTATTCCCTTTTTATATGTCAACAAAGCAGACATGCTGATTGTGAATCTGATAACTCCAATGCCATTAAAATTGCAAAAAAAGAGGCTTATCTCGTTGCATCATTTTGTATGCAGATATCAGTGTTCTTCCAAATGAGTTTAGTGATTTATTGTGTTACCACATCTGTAAAAAATGTAAACACAATAAAAATGTATTCTTACCTTTATGTGTAATAGACTTACAGATGGAGTCTGAGGGAATTTCCACCAAGAACAGCGAACATGGTACTTCAGGTGGCCTGGATTATATCTTGAAGCAGTTGGATTTAATGTCGGAATTGATTGACCAATTGGAAGGTAAGTTTGCTATTACATGTTCTTTTTCTTTGCATAATTCAGTGGCTGTTAGTGACTGTTGGACCTAATTCCATCTTATTGTCTTAGATTTTTCAACAGTATTCTAAAATGACCTTTTGAAATGTAATAATAATAATAATAATAATACACTGTACAGTTTGAAAAGTCATCTCTGCACACTTATGTTTGGACAATTCTGAAATGTGCTGGCAGTTTAATAGTTCCTCTTCTTTGAGTGTTGGCAGAAATTCTTCTGGTGGCTTTGAAATGGGTATTGCATGAACAAATTGTGAAGAAAATGTGGCACCCTTGCCAAGGGTGGCAGTTAACAAGGAGTCAGCGCTAAGACATTAATCTGTGCCCGCCGTCAATGCTAACACAAACTCAGAACATCACGCAAATCCTCCAGGGCTGTCAATAATGAGTTTATTATGTCATAGAGCCATTCGGTTTGGCAAGAAAACATGTTGGCTGCATCTATTGCTGAGCCCTGCATATCCAGTTAAGTAGGACTACACATCGTTGAATATTCCGACAGTTACTTATGGATTAGACCTTCTGTAGTCGTATAAAAACCTGCTATAGCTGTAATTTAGATTGATTACTGAAAAAACGATAATAAACTGATAGATTTTCCTTTTGGGTGTACGTTAACAGTAACCTTTGCATAATGCATAACAGAATGCTTCTATTTATGCACTTTGATTACAGTAAACATAACCTGTTGGTGCTGGTTATGTTTCAGTCATTCAGAATGGAATGAGAGGGTCTCTTCTTGTGTTCTTCTTGCTGTATGTTCAACCACTTCACCCTTTGTTTTCAGTAAAGATCCAGCTGCTGCAGTGTAACCTGACCGTGTGCTTCACACACCCTGATAACATGGCTTGTCTCCAGGCTGACGTGGAAACCCCAGCGTGGTTAAGCCATCAACAGATGATGGAAGACTAAATATGTTACTCCAGAGAAGTTCTTTTTCTCTTAAACATCACCATTTATTACAAAACATTAGGTTCAAACACTAAAAACATTAGGAATTTTTCATTTAGAGTAGACAAATGTACATTTTAAGAGTTGATAATAATAAGTAAAATTGCCTTTAGGTCTTACTTTAAGTCTAAAAATGCTTCTTGATTTTAACATTTAAAGTGTCTTGCCTGATCAAAACTGAATACAACTGGTTAATTTAGTCATGGACTTAGATATCCTGTTGTTGATTGCCAACATTGCAGTTGTGCTATTTCACCAGACCAAGTATCTGAATTCCATCAAAGTCTGTTTATTGCTGGAATCCAGTAGGCATTATATAGATTGCTCTTCTGCTTTGTGGGTCAGAAACCTGCTGGGTGCATGAGGCAGCACTGCCGATGAAGTCCGGCTCCACGCTCCGTTCCGTCTATCAGAATCAGTGGGGTCTTCATATGGTGCGAGACCATGTCCATGACGCTGGAGAAATTCTAGGACACACATAAAGTCCATTGAGGGAATCTCACAGAACAAAAATCACCACTGCTGATAATCTTAAACACAGCATTCACTCTAATCCTAGTAAACTGTAACTAAACCTAGTCAAAGCTGTTGTACACAATCTGCGACATGCCGTCTGTCTTCTTGGTTTTTCCAACAAGCAAAATGCCTTCTAAATAAGTATAATTCTAAAAACATCTTTAGGTTGTGGTACGCACAACATTTTCTGTGCAACCTTTATAATTATAGTAATATTTCAAGAACACTTAATATACTGAAGCAACTTATTTAATTACTTGTACACACACACACACACACACACATATATATGTATATTAGAAAACATGTATCAAAAATTATGAGGTATATGTATTTGTATGTCTCTTAATCATCTTTGGATTGTATATCTATGTATAACAATATATCATTACCAGGACATTTTAGAGTAACAGCATTATACTTTGCATTAAAAAACGCTGTTAATATTAGTTGCATAACAAATATCTGATTTAATTACATTACAAGCTATCAGAATTTTAGCTTAGTTTTCTGACTATTATTTTACATGCAAGGCTTTACAGGGTTAATCAGGAGATTATTCATATCAGAATCAACAGATGCCATTACCTCAACACCATTTAAACCCGTGCCCAGGGAATATCCTCCGCTGTTTCCAAGGAAACGGATCTGAATGTTGTACACTTTTTGCTGGTGCAGCACCATAAGTGTGTATGGCTGCTCTGTGCAGCCCTTTGAACTGTCCCTCACCAAGAAAGTGGCATCCTAAAAAAGACAATGCATGTGTTTGTCGTCATACACTTGTTGTCTGCTTTTTGCTTTTTCTGTTTTGTCTTTCTCTTTATATACAAAGGCCTGGATTTTATTTATTGATTAATACATTTTTTATTCACATGTGCTAAGAATTATTAAAAGGCAGATGTGCATTTTAGATTATTGTAAAACATTCCAGTGGTAGAACTCACTCTATTCATTTTTCTGAGTGAGACTTCAGCCTCTGATCGTGACATTTGCCCAACATACCACCGTGGATCCATGTCCTGAGTGCATAAAAACATTCAGCCTTTACACTGTGGACTAGTATGTGTTTGCTTTTATTATTACATCAGGAAGGACATTTTATAGTTTCTATGATTTAAAAAACTGCACAAGGCATGTAAACAATACTCTTTTGTTCAGCTTCATTGTTAAACAAACCATAGGACCACGTGTAACAACAGTGCCATCTTGTGGTTGTCCAGTCTTAACTGGAGTTGTTTTAAGTTCTTGGACGGTTTGTGGGATTGTGAGATGCTTTCATTTATGTTAGAGGTAATGTGATTGAACTCACCTGCTCCATCAGTTCTACAGGTGGAGGAGGAAGGTCCAAGGTGTTTATGCAAGGTGTTTGTTGCATATTATATCTGTGTACAAAATGCGTAGGTAATATACTGCTCTTTGACTTTAAAAGAATGAATGCAAATTGTTGATAAAGATACAGACCTTTGTGTGGGTAAACTTGCTGATTTTGGAGCCATTTGGTTTATTGCTGTAAGGATTAAAATGAAATAGTTTAAGTTAAAACAAATGTTTAGTGATATGATTATACAATACAAAAGGTGACACAAATACAAAAAGAACGGTACCTGGTTTCCCAGTTCCTTTTTTTTTTGGAGCAGATGTGCCAGGTTTCTTACTCCGATCAATCGTTGGCGCACCAGGTTTGCCTGTGGATATGATTTTCAGAACGTTCAGAGACTATGCTATTCATATTAGGGATTTAAGGTTAACTTCACTTACATTGATTGGGGGGAATGAAAGGCCTGTGTGGAGAGGGATCCGGTCGTGATGGAGGCTTAGATATCTAAAAGTAAAGATATGCACAACCACATAGTTACAGCATTGTTAGTAGATGGAGCCATTGAGATATATTTATACTAATAAGATCTTGACTTACATTCAAAAGCCCTCTGGGAAGAGACACTGACTTGTCTTGATGTGGCCTTGCAGAACCACGTGGGCCGCTGTCTACACACCGCCATATGACAGAATGGGTGAGTGAATTTACTGATTGTGATACATAAATTCTATCATTTAAGTATATATCAGTGATTTATGAATTACCTAAATAATCGCCGTCACCAAGAGGCTTGGCAGCACGAAAGTGAGGCGGGAATTCAGAAGGTATTTCAGTAGGAGGTGGTTCATAGTCATCATCAGCATCTTCATCATCCTCATTATCACATGACGCTGCGCATATGTAATTGTCTTCAAACTCATTAGGATTATCTGGCTCCTCATAGTCGTTGTCACTTCCTTCTTGGTCCTGGAAATATAAAATACATATTTTGCATTTAATACGAAGATTTAAAAAAAAGAGTGATTTATTTTTAAAAAGTAAAACATGGGGACTTACAAATTCATCAGAATCCCAACCTCCTGGATTAGGTTCTGCATTTATTTTTTAAAAGAAAATAATGTAGAGACATTTTAGGAAGAGCGCATAATGGGTTAAGTGGTGTAACCACAATTGTTTATGTAGCTGCACAAAAGTTACCTGGATTTGGAGGCATCCGATGATCTGATCTAGTTAAGGCAAAGGATTAAAAGTCACAAACTCTTCTGCATGTAGAGACAATTCAGCTTTGTTTATGAAGTGTTCTAAAGCGTGATCTTGCTTACCTATTAAACAGACTTTTCTTTTGTTTGTTATTCTGATTAATATCTCTGCAGATCTTTGTGATAAATCTTTCAAATAGAAAAACAGAAGTAAATGAATATAAAGAGCTATATAACAAGAGAAAGATTTTAACAGGCCCGAAAGATGAATTGAATATGTACTATAAAACAGTATTACAGATAAATTGTGTAAGCAGTCTTACTGGTGATTTTTAGGTTATTCACTTGTCTTGGACAGTTGCTTGCTATAATCTAAATTAGTGTTTCTGCAACCCAAACAGTAAAGCATGGTGCAAGCAATGCCATAACAATGGGTTTGAATCCCAACTAAGGAAATAATCTAATGTAATTTCCAGCCAATTGCCTCAAATATAGACATCTGCCGATGCAGACATAGCAGAGCCAGAAGGCCCGTGCCCTTTATCACAGCCAGTATATTATTTTTTTGTTCTTGATGTTGATCTTAAAACTCACGGTATATGTGCTGCAGGGAACTTCTTAAGGTCCTTATCAGTCATGCTCTAGAACAAGATAGAAACAGGAATGATTTGTTCTATATTGTGATTTGGCTTGTCAGAGCGTACTTTTATACAGTACTCTATGAATGTGTTCGATTTTTCACCAAAAATGTTTCAAGAAGGATGTGTCTACATCTCTTTACATTACCAAACATTGATTTTGCCATTAGTAGTAACAACAACAGACCGTAAGAGCCACACAGACATGTGGACCATCTGTGAGTCCATATTTGAGTGATAAAAAAATTCTTAGATTATTATTAATATTAATTTAAATGTAAACACATATTTCCTTCTCACTTACTAAAGCAAACAATGTAAGTCTTTTTTTTTTTTTTTGGTCAATAATATAATGTGCCTTCAACCTTTGTATAATACTGTTTAAATAGTTCATATGTTACGAACAGTACAGTACAGTGTAGTGCATGAAGTATAGTTTAAATTGGATGTAAAATTGAGTTTTAGCATATTTGTCATAGAGAAAAAAAACAAATTTACCAAGAACTTTGCACCATTCATATTGCTTTTCTTCACAACTCTGTCACACCCCAGCAGTTTCATCTGAAAAAAATGTGTGATGGCTGAAAACTGATCTGCAGTCACACTTTACATTTAATGAACTCAGTCAAAGGCATTTAATAAACACTCTGTATTGTGTTAATGGGACAGACACAGCAGGCTGTTTTAATGTAACATTACAAAGTTCAAGATGTGATATAAACACCCAAATCTAAACTAAGTTTTTTATATAATAAAACCCAATTTCTCTCTCTCTTATGAATTGCTATCTGTTTTGGACAGTTTTGATATGACAGTGGATTTTTGCACTTGCAAGAAAAGTCAATATATTAACTGGGTTCATTAGATAATTGTAACTAGGCAGTTCAGAAAACCACATTGCGTGGAAATCAGCTACGCTTGAAACGCTGCGACTAAAGAACAAGAGTGTGATCTTCAGAAAGAAAAGAGATCGCTAAAGATTACACTTTTTTAAAGAACATTCAGTCACATTTGACATTTTACCACTAAAGGCATCATTATTATAAAAACCTCAGTAACTTCTTTAGTCAACAATTGTGCTTAATTTCGAAATGAACACAGCATGCGGGTTACATGATAAACTTACACTGACAGCTGCGTTTTAGACATATAAATAAAATGTGTCTTGTTTTTCGTCGAAAGAAAAATAGGATGAATTTTACATACTTACTTTTTTGAGATAATCAGCCAAGTTTCCAGAGTTCCAGCTAAGCACCTCTGACTTGGACGGTACACTTTCAAAACTCATTGTGATTGGATTGGTTGTCTCCCCAATGCAGTGGAAATAGATTGTTCTTCAGTTGCAGAAGCTTCTCACTGTTAAGTCAATCTATGATGATGGCTTTTAAAGTATAGAGCTTCGCTGAAAGTTGCAAGGCGCTTTTGTTGCTTGTGGCTAGTTGGTCTAAGACTGAGTGTGATGATACTGTTGACACAGAATAGCAGGCTCTCAGCTCTCTCTGTTTCCTGTAACTTTGTATAGAGGAAGTGCCTCATCACCAAAGATGTGAAAGTCAAAAACTTTTTGAGCATATCTAGGACATTATATCTTTTTATATAACCACACTTTTGAGGCCCTATAGCATTAATGTGTCAAACCTACCATAATAAACGTAGTGTGCATGTTTAGTTACGAGCAAATTACACTAAAAGCATTGCATAGGTTACAAAAGGACATTGTCTTACATGTTTTTGGCATGAGCAAATTACTAGGCCATGACCGCAAATAAACGACGACAACATTAAAAAGCAGAAAGTGCAATGCTCTTCATCAATGTAGATCAGCCACCAGTGCCTATTCACCTGTTGTGCAATTCATTTTCCAAACAAAAAAGGAAATATCCCTTTTGGGACCCGAACAGCATGCAATCTGACACCAAGGTGAGAGCTAAAGTCCCTCATCAGTCAACCGCAGGCCAGCAGGCCAGACAAAGTGAAGTAGCTGCTTCCCCAGGGTGCTTTACTTAGTGCTGGCAGCTTGTAGCCAATAAAAAGCAGAAGGAACTTTCGTTGCAAATGTTTTAGGTGTTAAAGATCTTTAAGATGACCACACTTAATTTTCTCACCATTTATGGTCAACCGTATAATCATTTTTGCGTAGGTAGATTTTTCAGAATCTTCCAAACTTGATGCTATACATATTTTAGGATAAATAAGAAACCTCAGACCCAGAAGAAACGTTAATGATTTTGGGAAGTTGTAAATAAAACAATAAAAGCTAGTTGTAGTAAACCATAGAAACCAAGAACCATATTATTTCAATCTTTTTACTTTAGAATTTTACATTTAATACAGTGTTACTTAATGTTTCTCAGTAATCATTTGTTAAATTTACTAGCAATTTATGAGTTATATTAATTCTGCACCAGTTGTTGTCTAGTGTAGGAGTCACTACACAGTGACCTGTCATGTAAAAGAAAACCAATAAATGAAGTGTCAGAAACCTCTAATGAATGACAAATAAGTCAGGGAGTCAGTATGGAGTGATATAGAGTGTGGAAGTTCTTCTGATGAAGAAACAGCGCATTCCTTGTCTTTGTCATGCGCAAGTGGAATCCTTAAGCTAAAAGGAAATAGGTCTTTTGTGGAGTGGAACAGACTGGGATCACTGTTAGTGCTGGAGTTTTGAAGTGGCTAAACCAAAGGGCTGCACTAGATTACAACCTGATTCTATCCATATGAAAGGTTGGTAAAATAAGAGACAAGGAGGGGTTGGGAATGGGGGTCATGGCTGAGATGGCAACAACATGGTACTGTATTTGAGGGGATGGCCACTTTGTTCCTTATTCATCACAGCTCAGCAGGGTGGCCTGGGAAAAAAAACATGGCATCCTGAAAGGCATTCTGTGGTGAGTGAAAGGTTTGTTTCTGTTGATTGAAGTACATTAAGTAACATTTCTCTCTGTTTATAAATAAAGAAATAATATATATATATATATATATATATATATATATATATATATATAATAAAAGTAAACTACTTTTTTGATATCATAAATGAAATGATGTTTGTCTTATAAGCAGCCAAGGGAAGTAAATGAACTCACTGTAACATCCATATTCTGAGAGTCCCACCCCCTGTCCTCTATCAGGACCCCCACTGGAGCCAATATCCCATCATTCATCAGGCCAGACAGTTTGGCAGATTTATGGCATGTCCCACTGAGTAAACTGACTATGCATCAAGTAATAGGCAAACCAAGTGAGAAATCTGCTGATAAACTATATGAAAACAAATGCCACGATTAGGCCATAACATCCAATTTGGTAAAACATAATCACTCTGTGTTGACACAAAAAGTAGCCTAGGCCTGATTTTACAATTTAAATGTGTCCTCAACCTCGTAACGTGACTAATAATGGAATTTAGCTCCTACCCTTTGATTTATTTACATGCATCGCGGTGACTTCCGCAGGTGTGAGTATGTACACCAACACAGCGGTAGCGCGGATTAACACCTTCCAGCGGTGGCGTGTTTCCTACGGGCTTTGTCTACACTTTTGTCACCGGGTAGCATACCGGCCGTGCTGGCCGCATATCAAAGTAAGGAAGAGAGGCGCCAAGGATCAAGTGTGACAAAGTTAATCCCTAAAGA
The DNA here is from genome assembly GCA_032275025.1 of Enteromius treurensis. NCBI lineage: Eukaryota > Metazoa > Chordata > Actinopteri > Cypriniformes > Cyprinidae > Enteromius > Enteromius treurensis. The sequence goes on along the minus strand of JAUCMU010000026.1, from coordinate 17,342,627 downwards.
GTATTCATTAAGTAAACGCTCTTTACTGTAGTACTAATTGAGACCCCTATTATTACTTCCAAAAGTTTTTTTTCTCAAAGTCTCTCTGACGGCGCGTGTCTGGGATACAGCGCTCAAATGACTAGGAACATGATAGCCTACGTGATAGGAACATAGCAACCATCATAATTGATAATCACCTTTATTTAATTAGGCTATTTATTTCGTCCCCGAGATTCTGTGCAGCCGTTACAATAAGGACGTTTGCACACAGTGCAAAGAATAAAAAAATGTACCTGTTTATATTGTAACCTTGTTTTAAAACCATGCAAAGCTTTGAAATCAGAGGGAAGACGGGAGCAGAAAGAGAAGTCGACTTTAACTATTGTGAGTTATTAATAATAATAATAATAATGATAACACTTCACACTCAAGTAGGCTAGTTTTTAGTATGCAACCAAAACCGTGAATGACAAGAACTAAACACCCCCAGAAGCAACAAATCTAAACTAGCCTATTTTTTTTTAGCATTTTCATTCATATCTACTATATGTTCAAGTTTCTGTCTTTATAATTTATGTTACCTATATTTTACAATGGATTTAAACTGCATTTTTATATTTCTAAATGTTATGTTACAGAAATAGCCACTGTTCGTCATTAGTTTATTGAATAAACGAGACCACAAGCATTTTCATTTTTTTTTCAGTTTTATTAAAATACTTTAATATATAATTATATACAAAAATAGCAGATAAGAATAGAAAGTGCAGGAGCAGGTGTTCTCGTGAGAAAAGGGTTCGTTAGGGGGTGTTTATTTTGGTCCACGATGTCTGCGTCTTTGGTGTCCGTGGCCTCCGTGTCTCCGCGCGCAAACGTGTTTGACAGTGACCTGCGAGCAGTTCTCGCACTTTACTGTGCAGCACCAGTGGAACTTACAATTGCAGCTACTCACTATCTCTGTGCGCCTCTCCTCCACCCGCAGACCGCACTCATGGCACAGCCTGCGGCAGCTTCTCCTTTCCCACTGCGTGAGACTTTCCCCATGCTGCACGCACTCTCTTCCCTCCGTGCCAGGAAGCCCGAGGCTCAGGTTCTTGGCACAATAATCCGGCGAATCCTCCAGGTATATGAGCTCAGACCGGGCGATGGAGCCGAAAGGGTCCGCCATGGCCACCCGGTTGTCTGCGCTGTTGCCCGCGCGCATTCGTCTCTTGTCCATTTCGAGTTTCTGAGCCTGGTCGTGCTTCACTTTAAGGTAATTGCCAATCTCACGGAAATCAGAAAGCTGCAGCCAGCACGTTTGCATTGTGCAACTGTCTGACATGCCATGGCACCTACAGATCCTCTTCATGGTAGCCTTTACAGCCTAGAATAAGTGGTATTGTTAATTAAAAGAGTCTATATGTGTATGCAGGCCTTTTCTATAAACATGTCAAAAATATTTTCAAGCAACGTCTCATTAAACGTTGGCAAAATAAATAGGCTACAGTTCAGAACAGTAGGCTACAGAGGTATGGAATACGCCTTTTGTGAGGAGATAACATAAAAGCTTCGTTGTGTAATATACTTTCGCCATATCACTTGCGTAATATAAGTAGCCTATATTTGAAAAAATAAAATAAATAATGATGGCGCCCCCTAGCGGAGCTGTATGATTTCGTTTAAATTTGAATACCATAGTATTAAAACTTTTATATGAAAAATATGCATCAACCCAACTTACCAAACGTCCAGCTTCATTATTATGGAGATTAACTGCAGCGCGAGAGTCCTGTCCAGTCTCAAGCGCATCCACGTATTGTTTAGAAATTCTCTCGCCAAAATCCACATTGTCGCTACATCCTCCCCAAAGCCAACCACGGCCCCCTGAAATGAACGGTGTTTAACCCGTTAGATGAAGGCGTCGTGACTGTATTAAAAAGGTATTATAAATGTTGTAGTGTTTTCTTTTTATTATATGATACAGTTCTTACCGAGTTTTCCGTTTCTCGAACTGTCACATCCGCAGTCTTCCAGATCTCCAAGACTGCAGTTTCTGGTTAAAGTGTACATGACGCCAGCTGCGCTTATTGCGTGAACAAATGACGTCTCCCTCGTTGCTAGAGAAGTTGAGAGAATATAAGAGTAGCCTGGTATTTATTTTTATTTTACATTTTATTTAGAGTTAAACAGCTCTCATTTATGAAAACATTTTACCACTTCTGAAGCCTTTGTGAGTAGAAAGTTGAAGCGCGCTGTCTGGGCAGTTCCACCTGTCCCAAGCAAACTGATGTTTGCACTCACGTATTCCGCTTTGAGCACCCACCTGCACACTGCTTGCATAGGTAAGATAAGCCTATAGGTAGAAGATGTAAGAAAGATATTAAGGAATTTGACAACAAAAGCATCACAAAACCTGATTATATTTTTTAAGCTAAGAAAATAATTACCTTTGGTCCAGTCATCAGCAAATTGTTCATTTTCCTATGGAAGCAAAAGGCAAAATACGCTTAATATTAACATGAGCAATTATGTTTACATTACAACAGCTGGTAATAATTCGCTAATAAAGCCTCACCATGTGTGCCCAGGGAGAGCCTTGTCCCATATAAAGAATAAAAAAAACCAAAGGAAGCAATAAGCCATTATCTTAGATCCACTGTGATAAAGCAGGCAATGTACTGTTTCAAGAAAGTGATGTGCCTTCATGTATTTTATACTCCTCCCAACAGGGGCCAGAACACCTTTTGTTACAGGATTCCTGTCAAGCTATTGGTCTACAGTCACCAGCCAAGTCGAGGAAACGCCTCCAATGCACTTCAAAGGATATCAATACACTACAGCTTCTTCTCTCTCCGCGGGCAGGGTCCCAGAGTCGTTGGAGCTGATGCATTATTCAAGTGTGATTGGGAGTGATTTTACACCGTTTATTCACCAATAAACATTTGAACCAGATGTCAAACGTGCGCAATGAAATTGACCACTCGGAGTCTGGAGTTTAGTTTTAAATATTTAATGTGCTTCCCACGACAAAATAAGTCATTTTAATATATATTTATATACACAATGTGATAGTTAAAAAAAATAATTGCCTTAAATAAGTTCCATAAAAACATAACATTTCAAGCCCCTTGTGAAAATGTGAAACATACACACTGTCAAGTGATCCGTGCGAGAGAAAAAAATATGATGCAAATATTCAAAAAAACCTATTAACATAATTGCAAGTATCAAAATCTGTGTTCTAATGTCGATAACGAAAAAGTGCAAACAATGAACTTAGGTCTACGTGAAATTAGAACTTGGTATGTGATCAATTCAATTGACAGTGGGAACGAGAAAGCCTTTGAGTCTAACAGAGGTTTGAATTGACTTTTTTCCTTATAGAAATGTGCAGAATAATATACAGCAAGAGAAAAGCTTAATCTCATATAAAATATATTTACATTTGAAATGTACAACTTAATATGTTTGTAAAGATGAGTTCATCTATTACGCGCGTGATGTCTTCTTCGTGAATTGTTGTGCGGCCGACGGTTTTTGTGCCTTTTTGCGCAAAAATACTTGGTCACAGTCTGAGTGCATGTTTCGCATTTGACTGTGCAACACCAGTGAAATTTACAGTTACAGCTGCTCACAGTCTCTATCTTCCTCTCTTCAACTTTCAGGCCACATTCGTGGCAGAGCCGCCTGCAGCTTCTCTTCTCCCATTGAGAAAGATTCTTTCCGCTTTGTAGGCATTCCCTGCCTTCTGTTCCGTGTAGTCCCAAGCTGAGGTTTTTCACGCAGTAGTCTGGAGAGTCTTCCATATAAATGAGTTCTGTGCGCGCAACGGTGCTGAATGTGTCCGCGATTGCGCCGCGATTGTCCGCGCTGTTACCAGCCCTCATCCGAATTTTATCCATCTCCAGCTTCTTTGCTTGATCGTGCTTGATTTTCAGATAGTTACCGATTTCTCTGAAATCAGCCAGCTGCATCCAACAAGTCTGAATACTGCAGCTTCCAGATACACCATGACACTTACATGTCCTTTTCAGAGTTGCTTTGACAGCCTGGAATATAGAAATGTTCACATTAGCCTTACGCACCCTCAATAAAAGAGTTTCGTTTGATTAGAGAAAGTAGATAAACAAGAGAATACACTTATACTCACAAGTCGACCAGCTTCGTTGTTGTGCAGGTTGACTGCAGCGCGCGAGTCGTGACCATTTTCCAGCGCGTCCACGAATTGTTTAGCGATTCTTTCTCCAAAGTCAACATTGTCACTGCAGCCTCCCCAAACCCAACCGCGACCACCTTTAAAAGAAGGAAACAGTCTAAAGTACAGACATTACATGTGAGTTCATATTAATAAATAAATTAATAAAATATCTTACCAATTTTTCCTATCTTGGAGTCGTCACAGCCACAGTTATCAAAGTCCCCCATGCTACAATTCTTTGTCAAAGTGTACATAACTCCAGCAGCACTTATGGCATGCACGAAAGCGGTCTCTCTGCTGGCTAAAAAAAGTGAATAATAATAATAAAGAAATCATTAGAACGTGTGCAATTCGATGCATTTTCTATATAAAAAGTGAAAAGCTGGAGCTGTTATAGTTTGCAAATTTTTGTTGTTGCAATATAAGTTTGTGCATATGTAAAAAATAAAAAATAAATCACACATACAGATGTAAACCTTAATTTTTAAGAGTGACAAATTTAAGCAGAATGCATAATCTGATTTTAATAGTGCTTACCACTTCGCAGACCGTTATGTGTAGATAACTGCAGTGCGCTTTCCGGACAGTTCCATTTGTCCCATGCAAACTGATGTTTACACTCTTTAATACCACTCTGAGCTCCAGCCTGCACACTGCTGGTGTATGTGAGGTAAGCCTGATGAATGTAAAAGACGAAAATTAATTAGACCGTGTCCGATCAAACGTTTTTATACAAGTAACAAAGTAATATATTTGTTTAAAAAAAAAAAAAAAAATTATAATCGCTGACATAGGAAAAATTAAAATACCTTTGGTCCTGTCATCAGGAAGTTATTCACTGACCTTGAAAAAAAAAGAAGAAAATACGTTAACATAAGTTTTGTAATTAAACAACAGTGAAAAACAACGGAAATATTGTAAGATATTATGAATATTCCATAAAAATGTCTGTACCAAGCTGTTGTCGACAGTACGTGACAGCACATAGACATCACCAACGATGCAAAAAGCTGGCAGGGGTTCATTGCTGCGTGAGCGATCCCTGATTCTTCAACACTCCCTTCTTGTGGAGATGCAAGGCACAAACACTGAGATGGATACCCAGAAAGAGACAGAAGACAAGTGACTCAGTGCTCGAACGAGCAAGGCATTTATACCTGTCCCCAACTTTGAGTGACAGGCATCTCCCCAGCTTTGACAATTCGCTGTGAAAAGTCGTCGAGGAGGTCACTGGAGCTGGCCTGAACCACACTTCAAAGCATTAACACTTTTCACTGAGCCCTTCATTCTGTCTTTCATCAAGCGATCGTTTCAATACGTTTCCAGATAAACTTTTTTATTTACCATAATATTTGTTTATTTAGTTCAAGTTGCTGTCCGTTTTAAATCATTTTTGAAACTTTAATGTGCTAATGTTTGTGTATTTGAAAGACTATTTAAATTAATTGGACTGTCCAAACCCATCAAACTGTTCGTCTAATATCCACTCATTACACTCGTGTAAGGTGTTGTGTAGTATAGCTATTCATGAATAGGCTTTGCTGAATGTTGATTCCGTATTGGACATGTTGCACACGACTGGACATGCATTTTTGCATCAAAATAGACCCTTTGTCTTCCTTCTTAAATAAGGGTTTGTTAGTCCAGAAAGAATACTAGACTATCTTGAACCCTACTATAAAGTACACAAATGGCCTATAACATAGCCCGTATAGTCACATACCTCTTTTAACATTATAATTTTCTCCCGTTTTGTTTAAGCTTCTTGAATTTATAGATGCTCTTTATTTGAGTCTTGGTTTTTCACGTTTTGGGAAAGTGTTTTACCGGGAAATGACACTGAAATGTAAGGGGCTGCTTTACATTGTATACAAAAAGCCATAAAATCATTCGGCTCCGTTCGCTAAGGGCCATGCAAATAACATGTAACACTTCTACGGCTCCGACACTCTGGTGTTAATAGAAGACCAGCTGATCCCCTGGGAACAGCTCTGGTGTGAAAAATGTCTGGAAACGTAGTCGGATGTATTATAGAGTGCAACATATCATAGGTAGCCTATAGTCTGCTAATAAAGAAATTAATTGATCATTTGACCCTGTAGCACTCGAGTGACAATGGATATATTTTAATTTGCCAATGTCATTGGTTTAACGAAAAAGGTACTCTTCCAATGCCTAAAAAAAGTTGTTGTTGTTTTTTGTTTAGAGAGACATAAATCATAGTTCTTAATAATATGATTTTTTTTTCATGGCTTGCGGTTGACAATTCAATCATATGTCATAAGACAATACACATAGTCTAAACAAATTCCCACAAAGTTATTATTTGTCACAAGGGGAACAATAAAAACAAAAGGATAATCATGAGAACGATTATATTTCATCATTTTACTTTCGATGACTTTTGCGATTAAATAATACGCTAAATGGAGATGTGATTTTTATAAATTGTTGCTCGTGGAAGATTAATTGTTGAAACCACGTATTGACATCTTCGAATTAAATCGTTAGCCACTCAAAATCCCTTTTCAAAACAGCATTTATTTGATGGTCGGATAATGGTTTAACCAGTGCTGCTGGCTCGAAGACAATAGAGGGACGCGCAAGTGAGGATAATCCCCACTAATTGGACATCGGCATCATCAAGTCCACAAGGTGCCTGAAACCCAAATTCCCCACACCTACTTGATACAAAACAAGCCTGTATTAAACAATGATCTGGTGTAAGCAGAGCTAACCTAAACGGGACCGTCGCGCCATAAACGTTGAGTCGCAGGTATCTCAGAATGGTTTTATGGAACTGAAGGCGATGATACATCGCTTACTTTCACGCTTTAATTCACGTGACTAACAAATTTGGGCAATGGAAGAATAATCACTAAGTAAACACTAAAATGGCTAGAAGATCATCACCACAGCAGTTTAAAAAGACTAGAAGATCAGCACAGCTTTTACTTCCCTGATACCAGGGAACATGGCTCACCTTGCTGCACAGATGATCCATTTTGACGAGTCACTCACAGAAGCTCAGGTGCAGTTCATTAGCCGTGTTAAGGCTTTTCGCCTTGTTTTTTCGATTACTTTTGATTTGAAATTTAGTTTTTGAAACTTTTTCTTTTTCAAATCATAAATGGTATAATTTGACATGAACTGCATAATTTAAAGAAACGTAAAATGGTCAAACATTTATTAAGAAAATGACATAATTTTGTCACATAAAACCGCTGTAATACCATTGTGACGCTCTGCTGATTTAACACTAAAACATTTCAATTTTCTTCTCAATAATTTCTAAATTTTTTAATGAAAAAAAAAAAAACCGTATAAATAGCACGCCAAATAAAAACAAAAACTCGTGGTATGCAGGAACTGACTTTGGCATGCATATGATACGAAATTTGTTGACGTGCATATTATACGCACCACAACCCTAATTCTACCATCACGTAAGTTTGTATGAGTTTTTGGTGTCATTTGGCGTACTATTTATAGTCACTTTCATGAGATCTGGTTAGTTTATTGGGTGTTTGCACAAGCAACAGAATGTTTAAACCAATTAAAGACATTTTTTTTTTAATACTTTATTAGCTTACTTTATTGGTTTTAGTTTTTTCAGATTTCGAGAGCGATAAGTTGGTCATAAAAGACGATAAGGGTCGGAGAAGCACTGTGGTGTTCGGAGTGCAGTAGATGGGTGGCAGGAACAGTGACGCCAGAGCGCAGCCGCGTTTCTCAATAACATCTCCGCCATAATTAAGTTCAAAGGAGATTTAGGTGCGTCCTCTAGCACCCCATCAGCAGGTGTTAATTGTAAAAACAAGAATAGCCTTGTAAAATACACGCAGTATCGGATAATCAGCGATGTTTAAGCCGCGGGTACATGACCTGACGTGAAGATGAACTTTTCTCAGCACTATTTTAACTCATTGGTTGAATGATCTCATGCCATCGAGCATATCACCAACGACTGCTTTAACTCGGTGAGCAATAATACCATAAGGGGCTTCAGGTGTGACATAATCAGGCTATTATTAATAGTGGCGCCCCTGCTGGCCACAAGACAAAGCAAACTCGTTTATTTTACTCTTTTACAATACACATTTGGTTGTCAAGATTATGCCAGGATTAAAACCACTCTTTTTTTTTTCTCTCTCGAAGTAAACACGTAATTAATCCTGCATTTATAGTACTACTACTAAACATGTTATGATCTCTAAAACATATTTTAACTAAGACATGCCATAGCATAGCCTAGCCTATATATATTCATTTCAAGTCAGGTCTGACTGCAATATGTTTTAATTCAAAATTATTAAGCATTATTAAGTATTTTTCTCAAACCTGTTCACATTGTGACAACTTACCCCACCATTGGTGCCTGTAAGCGTGGCGTACAGTACCGTTAAAGGTCTGTATTCAGTAGGATTTTTGGCAATGTGAGTAATACTTTTATTCATCAAGGATTTGTTAATTTGATCAAATGTGACCGTAAAGACTTTTTACAAAATGATTTTTACCAATAAATACAGTTAACTTTCTATTCATCAGTTGTGTTGTTAAAAATAAAATAAAAAGGTTCCCACAAAGACAGTAAGTAGCACAAATATATAAACACTGACAATGTTACTTTTGCAAATGCAATTGTTACTTCAGATTTCTGAAGGATCATGTGACACTAAAGAATAAAATAATGGTTGCTGTACATCACAAAATAAATTGCATTTCAAAGTAGAAAAATGAGTATTTTAAATAGCAATAATATTTTTACTGTATTTTTGATCAAATAAATGCAGCCTTGGTGAGCAAAAAATACTTTGTATTTTGAATAATCATACTTGCACCTAAAGAAAAGTCTTTTTGAGAAGAGGAGTCGTATTTGGTATTTTATTTGATTTACATTTCCTTGTCTTTATTTCATGAAGAAACTTTTTAAAAAATAATAAAAAAACAACAACAAATGCACTCAACAGAATTTGGTAAAATATCAGTTTTAACCCTGTCTCAAGTCTTCCCCCTTCATCACACTCCCATTCATAGGCCCCAGTGACTCCAATTGCAAAGGTAACCATGCATCACATGGGGCAATAGCACCCTTTAAACAGAAATAGGAATTGTAATATCTGCCATGTTAGAAGAACATGGCTTGTGCTTGTCTTCTCCTTGTCTCTTAGGTCAGGGGGTGGCGTCTCCTTTCCTCTCCTGCTCGATAGCTGAAAACAGAAAAAGTTTAAATATAAATGCTTAAGAAGACTAAATGCCTCTATGGTGCCAGTAAAGCTTCTTAAGAGAGAGAGAGATGTGTTTGATGGATGCAGGAGCGTGGCATTATTGGAAATAAGATGCTTATTCACATGGGAAATACTGCAAGCAGGCTTAGGTCTGCACTGCAATGCTGATGGAGGACTTTGAGCTGACACCCATCTGCTGACATAAGAAGCTGAAAAAACAGACTGAGCAGAGTGAGAGTAGAGGGAAAACAGAAAAAGGGATGTAAGATGGAAAAGAAAGAAATGGCTGAAACAAGAGAATAAATAAAGAGAGAAGGTAGACAGATCACTGCAGATGGGGGAGAGAAGAGAGACCTACACCACACCCAAACTGATTGGACACACCGAATGCTGTAATGTAACAGACACTCACTCTCTTTGGTGGGCAGAGGGTTCTTCTCTTTTGTCTCGGTCTTCTTCAGCTTGGTTTTGTCAAACCTGGCGATTTCTGTGAGGTCTGGCTTGTCAGACATGATTGCTGTCAGCAGAAATATGACATGTGACTCACAGAGCATTGACCTTGCTTTTGTCTTTTGCAGCGTTTCATAAAGCAATCGTGCATGCTGTGTATTCATCTATTATTTTAACCATCCCACAGCAAGATCTTAAAATCTTTTTTATTTCTTTTCTTATTAAAAAGGCTAGAAAAGGCTAAAATGATTACAAATGTCACATTTCAAAAGCACTCTGTTTTTGAGAAAAGTCAGTCGGATGCTAAGGGAAGAAATGCTTCAGTTCTCTCTGAACATGTGTGTGTGATGGTAGCATGCAGCACACGTGTGTTCCAGCATGCATGAATCATGTTCCAATGCTAACCGCCCACCTAGCCAACTCTCAATGCATCTTAACATCAATCCTCCCCCTTTACTTTGACCAGATGCCCTTTCTTCCTTTTATGATGTCTTTGTTCTTTGTTCCATTTTAGCATGCAGTCAGCCTTTTTTCTCACATGCAAGACTGCAGTGTCTGCTTCACGGGAGAAATAGCCATCCATTTTTCTATATCCGTCTATCTTTCTTCACTCTGGCTACCGCACCTATAGTCAATGTGGGTTTACCATCGCATTAACCATGCTAAAACCCACAAGCCACATGCAGAGAAAGGAAGATGGTTATTGTTGTGATGGATAAAAGGCTTACCGTAGAGCACAAAGTTGCTGTATCCACTGGCTGGTAGGAAGAGAGGAGGACGGCGTGTCTGCTGAGATTACCCAGGCTGCGTCTGCTGGTGTCTGTATGTCCGCTAGGGCGTGGAATTATGAGGAGAGAGGGAGGGAGGATGCTGGAGAGCTTTAGTCAGCCTATCGCTTCCAGCCCATCCAGTTAATATTCATGCTCCTTAAAGAACAGACATGCGATGCTGATACGTGATTGAATGATGAATTAATAAAGATGGAATATGACAAATAGAGTGGACATAAGGACATGTGATGTTTAGTTGGAAGCAGGGTCCTGTCACACCGTGTGGCAGCTGTCGGGGGCTGACTGAGACCCTGAGTCATGTCTCATTTTAAAATGTGCCATGGGGAAGCACCATTTAACTGTTCTATAATAACACATGTATCTTTTTAAATGTATAAATATAGCTGACGGTTAAATTAAAGAAATTACTAATAAAAATGGAAATATGGTTATATGCATGTCTTTGAGGCTGAAATTATCATTCATTTCTCATTAATTTGCTAGGTATGATTATGCAGACAGTTATCTACTTAGTCATGAGATCTCTCATTATTGTGACATCATTTCACTTTTCAGTCAGACTAGTCAGCAGTCTTGTTTTTTAGATGGATGTTACGCAATGCTGTGCTTGTGACAATAATTCAACACTGATAATAATAAGATTTCTTCCCCCCTCTTGAATACCCCCTTGATTAGCATTTTAGAATGATTTCTGAAGGCTCATGTGACCTTTGCTATCACAGGAGTAAATTACATTTTAAAATTGTATTAAAATAGAATAGTATTTTTGGTCAAATAAATGCAGCCTTGTCATTCATACATTTATGGGCCTACATGCTGACAAATATACACAGAATGCTAAAAATAATAAATAAAAAAATAAATAATTTAAAAATGAATATAATACAATTTGAATCTAAATTTAATTACTTAATTTTTCACACTTTCTTTATGTTTGCTCATTTATTTTCTTTATCCCACTTCTCTGTTCTTGTCCGTTCCCATTAATCAAATCATTTTTCTTAATTCATTTAAGCTAGATTTTTTTTCCTTCATCCATTTGTTAATTTACTTACCTGTACTCCTTATACAAATATTCACATGCATCAAATGAGAACAAGCTCAACTTAAGTTCATCTGTTCAGAGAGAACACTGAAAGTTCAGTGCATGAGTGCAGTTATGAAAAAAATACTGATTTTCTGACAATACTGAAACATATCCGTACACACACAAATTTGTATATACAAAAACATTCATATGCATTCATGTGTACAAACTGGTTTAAGATATATTTACTATACTCTATTGTAAAATGAGGTCGTATTACTTGTAGCCTTCGAGCACAATATATTTTGAAGGTTCAAGGTAGCTGCTGGCGTGTCACTAGACCAGCAGATGGCGATGTTCTATTTTTTTCAGCTTGACTGGTGCCTTCTTTGGCAGCATAGTGCAATGCAGGAATATCATTCAAGACATTCCGAAAGAATTATTAATTTAATTAGAATTTAAAATATTAATTTACTGGCCTTCCATCAAGGGGGCCTTCAACATGAGAAGCTGGGATAGGCTCCAGCATCCCTGCAACCTTATATAGGACAAGTGGTTTTAGATTAGATGCATGTCTTATAATAAGAAGACTTGAAATAGTAGATCTTGACTTTAAATAAAACCAAATACGTATCTGAATTTGGGACTGCACCTGGTGCTCTTTTTATATATCGAAAGACGCATTTCTTTTCTTCTTTTCAACTATACAATTATTATTATTTTTGAAAATGATTGATTTGAATATGAAATCAAATCAAGGATTCAAACTTAAAAATACATTAATAGTATTTGTATCTGCAAAGCTCAGACTAACTCTTTTTGAGAGATTGCCATCTGCTCTAAGAGCTAGCCTATTTATCATGCTAAATGGCATTTGTATTGTACAGCTACATGCAACCACTGTATTGTTGCAATTCCGAAGATAAATATCCTTTCACGACTCTCATTAAATCTCATTTAAGTGAGTTTGCAATTCCTCTGAGCTGGAGACATCAGGATGTGCTTGTTGTCTGAAGTCTGAGCTGGCAGGAAGCACAGAGCTCCATCCATAACCTTCAGTCTGGCTCCAGCTCCTTCCATTAACCTTTGAGCTGTAAATGCTAGCATTTAGGAGGTTTGGGGCCAGAGTCCATTGATAAGGTCAGTCAGACATCCAATTTACCTCATGAAAAGGCCAGAAGCAAGGCAACAGACTTTCCTCCTCTTTAGTGTCTTGTCAGCTTACACTAGTTCACTGTTGTGTTCCTCGCTCAGATCAACTTCTCTCAAATTCAAATTGCTCTCGAGATTTCAAGATTTACAGTTGTTTGTATGGCGTGTGACCACATGGTGGCAGTATAAGTACGCGTATTATAAACTCAGCATCATGTGGCCTGTGAGATGCAGGCGTCAATCTTTCCCTTCCGAATCAAAGAACTACATGCTTTATTGTCACATGTGTGATGTTCTTATGACTCATGACCTTTTATCATCCCTCTCAACATATATTATTTATTTATTTTATATATATATATATATATATATATATATATATATAATCATGCTAACCTAGGCGTATTTTAGGTGTATTTTACTGTCACCTGTCAAAGCACATGTAATTGCTCTAGTAACCAATATCCAAACCATGTCATAAATCCTCATGAGCAGTGGGTGGCTCTTTACAATGAGCTCATTCAAACGGAGGCAGCGCTCAAGAGCTCTGTTAAGTGGATTTGAATAATGTATTACTCATTGACGCCCTCAAAGGCGCTTTGCTAAAAGTTGTGATTATATGATTAGTTGTTTAGATTTTTTTTTATTATATAAATCATAGAAATGCCCAAAGTTGACCCATGATGACATTTTTGGCCCACTGTTCCATATATGGGAAGTAGCCTATATATTACATTTTATTTATTCATTTCTTTGCTTTTTTGTCCATAAAAATATAAAATAATTTTGTCTCTCTGAAAAGGCCAACATTTAATTTTGTTATGCAAACTTTCATTTTATCTAGAAGCATTTCTCCATTTCTATTTTATTATTATTTTGTGTTTAGGCAATATTTTTTTATTTTATTTTTTTTATATATATATATATATATATATATATATACAATAAATGTTTTTTAATATATGGAAATAAAACAAATATATATATTTTGGCAAGTTCGATTTTCAGCCATTTATATTAAAAAGTTTTGGACATATTGTGATGCATTTGGGTTTGATGATATTGATGCACCTTTTTGTTTCGAGGTAAAATCTTTGTCGTGTCACTGAGCGCTCATGCAGTGTTGAATTTGACTTTCTGAAAAGGCCGAAACTGAAATTGTTATATGATCTTTTTTTGTTGTTGTTGTTGCAAAGTGAAGAAAATGGCTCGTTTACTATGTTCAGGAGTGTTTTTAAGATAAATGAGACAGGTGAAGTGTACTCTGTGCCCTAAGTTTCAATCGCGTACAGCTGCAAGGCTGTGCCCAGTAAGAGAATTATGATGTGCTGACCTGACAGTAGTCAAGGTTACGATGGAAATAGAAAAAGGCCAGTGGTATTTACTCATGAGGTTTAGAAACAATAAAAGCCTGGCAGCGTTTAAGAGATTATAGACATCCCCACACATCAATGGACAATCCTCTCCCATTCTCTTTCTCTTCTCACTTTCCCCTTGATTTTCTGCTCTTTGACGCTGGGTTCACATGACATACCACTGCTGGGATCACTAGAGCGAAGCTTTGGAACAGAGCAATGTTTCCCACATCAGTGAGTGCAGCCTGCGATCACACACACACATACCAAAAACCAAGCTTTCATTGTTTTGTTGTCAGTTAACTTAATATATTTCTTGTAAAGACATTATTATGAATGGTGACACAATGATATGCACATAAACTACAAGTGCACTCAACAAAAGAGCATGAAGATGGATAAATAAAAGGCCCTGGAGTCTCAGAGGTGATCTGAAGACTTTATCTTGTGAAATCTTTTTAGTTGGAGGATGCAAAAAGTGCTGAGTCTGTTGTATAACAGGTGTACACAGACGTAAACATACTTTAGCAGAAATGTCTATTTTTCTCTGCATTTCTAGTCGCTTTCTGCCTTGTGAGTGTTCACAAACTGACATTAAGTGGCACTTGGACACTTGTTATGCCCGATACCGTAGGTGTATTTTTCCGTTCATTGGTATGTTGTCAAGCTCAAGGTTAGAAAGATCTGGTACACATGGACTTTGGATATATGACTGCACAGCAGAACCCAAGCTGTTAAAATATTGCAATGAAAGAACACATGTTCTCTAAAGCAGATCGATGGGTTTTTGTAAAATATTTCTAGTTTTAAAATTATAACGTAAATAACTGACTTCCGATAATTTTATATCATACGTCGAACGTGGAGTCATAGGTCAGCCAAGAAGCCAGAACTTGGCTCTCTCACTCAAAAAAAAAAAATGGGTTAAACTTCTTACGATAATCAGATGGTCTCATAGGCCGCTTCTCAAACGGAAGGATGGAGGTTTATTGTTACCCTTTCAGTCGAATCACTTCAACGTTACATATGGGAACTCGCCAGAGAGACCGATTTGCCTTTGAGCTTTTACTAAAGGCCAATGAATATTGGCGTGT
>JAUCMU010000026.1:17308635-17327328 GCA_032275025.1 Enteromius treurensis | reverse complement strand
TGGCGAGTTCCCATATGTAACGTCTCCGTTCCCTCCTTCAGGGAACGTGGGTTACGATAGTAACCTAGACGTTTTCAGGAAGCTATAGAGATACCTTCTACTGACATGTAGACATCTCTGCCATCATGTAGAAACATTTCACTTTTTAATTTACATGTAATAAACCAAGACAGAATTAATTTGCAAGCTGTGACATGACTTATTACTTTAAATCAATAAATTTTTGGGGGGAGACAATAACTTTATTTATAGTGAACTTTCACATTTACATCTTTGCAGAAAAAAATATGTATTAAAGTCAACACATCTGTAAAATGTCTTTTATTTAATTTTTTTGTCACACTAAAATAACGTTCAAACCCAAATTTTGTAAAAAAGGAAAAAAAATAAAAATAAAAGACAAAAAATAAAAGGTATTTAGCGTTATAAGTAGGCTACTGCTGACTGAGCTTTATACTGAATATAGAATATAGCTTTAACCATAAATACAGATTCTGTGCAACATGATTTTCAAAGCAAGTATGGCACTGATCTTATCAAATAGTTGCTTTGGAACAGACGGTAAGTGGTGCATAGTTTGTATATAAGGTCTTTCTGAAGAACTGGACACACATTCTTCATGTTCCACCCAGATTTGAGTTTATCTGGCCCAAGCAGCCTGTGAGCAGAGACAGAGATAAAGAGGAGGGGTGGGAAAACGAAAAACAGGGAAGACCATGCACCTGTACATGAAGAACACACACTCTCAAGGTACCTTATCAGGTTCAAACACAAACTACTATCTGGAGCATCAGTGTATACTGCTCGTTTATTTTGGGGTGGAGAGAGAGACAAACGATAAAAAGACAGAGAAGAAAAAAAAAGAGATGTGTTGGCATATTCTGTTATAGTCTCAAAGTGTTTTTTATTTTTTTTATTTTTTGCTCATGTTTGCAAAAACAGGAGACCACTAACTAAGGGTTGAAGATGAATGGGGGAAAAGAATAAACTTTTATCATGTTTTGTCACAAATGTTCTCCGGTGTTTCTATAAAAATCCACACATTAATGTTGCAAGAAAAGAGGAATGAAGCATGTTTATGTGTATTCTCATTTTTATTGCACACCTAATTATGATGCTCACCAAGGTGCATTTCTATGGATGAATGTGTTTACACTGTTTTTGCTGACATATTCATTTCTTTTATAACATACACCAGTGGCTTTATGAATTAAGAACCATTGCTTTGTGTATAGCGTTATTGCTATGTATATTTTGCAAATGCCTTATATTTTTCTACATAACTACACAAGTGTATGTATGTATGTATGTGTGTGTATTATTATGGTAATACTTTATTTCGATAGTCCATTTTAGACATTTAAGTAACTTTGCAATTACATGTCAACTAGCAGTCAGCAGAGTTTTAGTAGACTGTCTGCTTAATAACTTCTAACACTATTTTTATGGGTCCACAACATAGTGACAATAAGACATTTTTCTGGGAATTAGACTAGACATGTAGTTGTAAATTAATGAGAATTATTTGACGTGGTTACAAAGTTACTTCTAGTTAGTAGAATGTCTAAAGTGGTCTATCAAAATAAAGTGTAACCATTATTATTATTGTACAGTAGAAGATTAGCTAAAACACACAACAACAACAAAAACAAATACCGGTCTGTTCTGTCTTCCCGCATAAAGTAATTAAATTATTTTTAAAGCATTAGAGCATCCAACTGCAGACAGCAATAATGCAGTGTAATTAGGGGTGGGCGATATGGAAAAATATCATATCACAATTTTGTTCTGGGGAAATCACGATTCACGATTTTTATCCCGATTCTTTTTCAAGTTGAATTGTAGAAAAATGCACTGACATGCAACGATTCATTGAATTTACTTTTTTTTTTTGAAGGTAAGTGGTTATAATAAATTTATCTTACATTTAGATACAAAAAAAATTATTAACTATCATTCAACAAAATATGTTTATTTAAGTTTAGCTAAAATAAACTGATAGTAATTTTTTTCAGTGTAATAATTGACTGTATATTGTGTGAAAACACAATTGTTGTGAATGGTTTGGTCACAACAGATGGATGTTGTGCTAATTGTGGTTAGAGTTTTGAAAATGTGACTAGAGATTGGACAAAAGGATGTTAGCAATAGAAAAAACTGTGCTGCATGTCAATTTTAATCTCCATCTCCTTTGCTTTTTTATATTATTAGTGTTTCTGTAAAGTTAAAGGAACTGTTAACCTGAAATGACCTCACATTGTTTGAAAAATAAAGCGTTGCATTGCAAATTAAATAATTGGTTTTATTTATATGTATGATTACATACAGCATTTGTACATTTATTTTACATGTGTGGTAAAATCTAAAATGTAAAATGATAAGTTGAAACTGAAATGGTTTGATTGTCAAAACATTTCGGTCACATAGCATATTCTGATGCCCCCTTTAAATAGATTAGTAGCTTGTTTTTGTGACATCAGCTTCATGAACATTGTTAACATTTTAAATTGGTTTAATAAGCCAGCATTTCTAAACAAAAATTTCACGCAGCCACTTATTTCTATTTTTATATATTTCAGAATTTGTACAAAAATAGGGAATTTTTTTAATAAAAAAAAATGCTTGTTATCAATTGAAAAGTATTAGAAAATTAATAAATACAATTTCGATATTGTAACAGCTGTACTGTTCATAGAGGAAAATTATTCCCTGGTTAGTCTATAGTTTAGGCTGGAAGAGTATAGTAGGCTATAGAAGAGGTTGCACATTAGAGCTTTGAGAAAGCAACTTTTAAACGTGCTATATAAAATAAATGCATTATTATTATTATTACTGTTGTTATTATTGTTACCAGACCGTATTGACTCGCTCATACAGTATGCACGGGCGTCATCAACCCAGACGCTGTTTACATATTCTATCCAAACATTGACAACAGCGCCTACTAGAGTCACAGAATATGATGGTCACAGAATTTGGTGTAACACCGGTGTAAATTTGATTTGAGATTGGAACTCAAATTTGATTCGGATGCACAGCTCGCTCGCTCACGCACGCAAGCACGCACGCAGTTGTGTGTAGGAGTTTCTTACACCGTAAAACAAGTTAGTTTACAAGTAAAAATAAATTGCTGGATTAAGTGGATATTTATGGACAGTCTCTTGAAACTAAACCAGCAAGCTGATCCTGTCGCTTATCAGCAATGACGAAGATAAGCACCTGCGCGTGCAACTTGTGAACATCTCTGTACAGGTAAAGATATTTTATGAAAACACTTATAACACAACATAAATCACCTTCAGGACTGAAAACAGACATGATAGTACCATGGTGGTCTTTGAAACAGGCCAATAAGGACCCTGTTGTTCAATGTAAATATTAGTTAATCTGTAAATAGCGTTGCAGTTAGGTGTAAAGTCCCAAGGCGTTGTCATAAGAGTATTTGTTAGCACCATTTGTTGTTGTAGTATAGTGTTTTAGTATGTGTTCATAAATGTTTTACGTTTTTCTGTGTCGTTAATGACTTTAGTCGGAAGTTGGGTGCATGCATTTTATTTATTTATTTAGAAATCTTTGAAGATAAACATTTTTAAAGCCGTTTGGATAATTAAAAAGCAACAGACTAACAAATTCAAGGACTCCAGAAATTGACATGATTATTAAAAAGAAGCCCGACACAGATCATACTAAAGAAAATAAAAAGAAAGCTTGGGCCGTGGCAAGGCTGTATGAGGAATTGAGACTGAATCCTGGTGCAGGGGTTCTGCACAGCTGGCAGATTGTGGGCTCAGTGGAGATGAGCAGCGAACTGACCATCCTGTGTGTGTGTGTGTGTGTGACTGTGCTGGTAAAGACAAATGAATTCAGTTTACAGAGCCTCAGGTGCTTAGACTCAGCTCACCATATCGCTGCTCCGGAATTTTCCCTCAGCCGCTCACAGGCCATTCCTCAGAGAGAGAGTATTGATTTGCCCCCTCCTTTCCAAGAGCATTGTTTCAATATTCTGGGTGAATGATAAAATGCATCTGTTTTGTAAAAAAGGCTCTCCGCTTGCTTTTTGCTGTGATATGACATTTATCCAAATAAACTTAGATGTAAAATTGGATCATTAGAGGTTCCTTACCTTCTTACTTGAAGAAGCTGAATATACATTTGGCAATACAAAGACATCTCCCCCTGTAATCCAGTGATTTAACAGAGGCCTATATTTGAACACTGCCATAACATGAAAAATCAATGCAATTCTGGCATCATACACAATGCAAAGTGCCAAGGTTTGTGAAGCATGTCTTACTGGGATGGGATGGGGAGGTTTCTATACAAGCAGGCATCTATTATAAAAATACATACTTTCTATAGGCTGTTGGCTGCCTTTAAGGCCTCAGACACTATGGCCCTGAGATGTGCTTATAAGTGGGATGTTAAGGCACTCGATAGGATTTATGTGTTACTTGTCGTCTTACATTTGTACAAATTGGAAAGCTCTTGAAGATAAACACTATAAAGCATGTTAAACTGTGTGTGCATGTGTTTTGTTCACATGTTGATGTGTTTGCTCGCAAGTGTCGGGGAGTAATCGCAGGTTTTGAGATGCCGGCCCTCCACACATTAAGTGACCACACACAGAGCTGTGTCTCTTACTCTCTTCTCTCATCCATATTTCCTTCACTGGCCGCATTCCATTGCCGAGGAGCCTTATAATTGGGTGAAATTGAGCATTAATAACACTAAGCAGAGCATTATCTGAAGAAATAAGAGGAAGAAGTACACTTAGTCACACTGAGACTAAAAAATAAAGACCAGCAGTTTGGCAGCTCTCTGTCAAGGTTCAGTTCTGGGTTCTTAAGTCTGGTGCCATGCAATGTTACCATGTTTCTGCTATTGTTGTGTTAATTTTTTTAGCAATAGAGATGAGCTTTGGCCCCTGTGATTTTTTTTTTCTTCTGTAGAACATTAAAGGTTCAATTCTGAAAGAATGCATCGGTTGTTTTTTTTGCTGTTGTTGTAACAAATATCAATGAGGAATTCTAGCTCAAAGATTATGCAGAAGCTTTAAAAGTGGTTGGTTGGACACATTAAGTTTGTGAGTAGAAATTCAAACCATGTTTCACAAACTTCCCCTTCAGTGAGCATTTAACTGTAGCAGCTGATCAGAGTCAACAGAATGACTCATTCATTAATCAACAACTAACATTAAATAAAGACTTCAGAATTCTTTGATTCATCTGAACTACTTTTGTGATGCTCATATGCTGCTTTTTTTGTTGCTTGTTGCTGTATTGTTATTGCATTTCTTAGCAGAAATGGTCTCATTGCTTTTGAAAAGACACGAGTAAATGATGACAGAGCCAGTTAACGTAATTTTATTGATGTAACCGTAGAAAAAGCTTTGCTTTTGTTAGTTTTGATCATTAGGGTGCTTTTTACCTGTTATCCAGTCATATGCTTATATAGGCAAAGTTTTATTGGGTCATTTGCAGTGCTGGCTAGTGAAATATCCCCTTGTTAAATACATTTATTGTTAAAGCAGTCAATGACAGGAACTAATTGTGACTATGACGTCTTGTCATGTGCTATTTTATAGGTCCTCTGTTGAAGTCACTCTCTGAATGGATGGCAACTAAATACCCTACTTAAGCTAATTAAAGTTACTTCAACGTAAATGACTTGGGACATATATCACTTACTGACAGAACACTTTCGATCATGGCCTTGGCCCAGACTTTTCTTACAGTAGCATTACGTATTATTCTTTGCCTTTAGGTTAATATTCATTGGTTAAAATTCACTTCTGCGTTTACAGTCCATGCACGTGAAGTTTCACCTTCCACAAAGTTTCTATAAATTTAGAGTGTTTGTATCTCCACTAGGAGGCCTATTGATTGGATTAGAAACGAGAATGAGACAGGGGTCACCTCTGAGGTTGCAGGTACTACATTGACAAATTACCTCCGTTGAGATCATTTTACCCTGTTCATTTTGTGCCAGGTCTTTGTTTTAATGGGATTACATGCTGGCCAGCACGTTTGAAAAAAAACGAGCCAACATACATATATCCTGAGCAAGAAGGCTTGTGATAGATACTGTAGATAGTGTTGATTGGATTCTTGGTTGAACCACACCCATGCTTTCTTACTTTTGTGGTAAAGCCCTCTTGATAAGCTTCGCTATGTAGTATCGTGAAAGAAGCATTCTCTCTATCTCATTTGTGATGCCCCCCTCTAAACTAAAAGATCTTCACCAGTGGTGGTCGTTTGTTATCATACCCCACTGTTACTGCATGACCTCAAAATGTCTTCTCCACAGTCTGGACCTCCTGCTGTAGGAGGAGCGAGCTTCCTAACAGATGCACTGGGTGGAGCGCCATTCTGCTTCCCACCACCAAACCAAAACTAGCAGCTGATAAAGGCAGAAGTGGGTCAAGATGATGTTACCTTGTGCTTCAGCAGAACTTTTTACACCAGGGTTTCCTGAGGAGAAATGGATTAGGCAATTACACATCTGAGGCTGGGCTCTATCTCCTAAGCCTGTTAGCTTTGCCTGTGCACAGGTTTCTGCAGATAAGTGACCATTCTTCTTTCTCGCAGTAAGTGCTGTCAGTGCTACAGGAGTCTCTCAGCAAACCCAGCTCTCGGACTGAAACAGTTTAGAGAATTTTTTGTACATATTCTTTAAAGAAAAATTTCACCCAAAAATGAATATTCTGTCATTCATTCACCCTGATGTTTTTGCGAACTTGCACAGTTTTTCCCCCACAGTTTATATAATTTATGTGATGCTGCTAACTATCAAACTTTGCCATATGATGTTGTTGTGACGAATAGACCAAGATTTAAGACTCTCAAATCATTCATGCTATGGAGAACATGAATAGATGACACTAAGGTGCAGATTGAATGTCAGGAACATAAAAGGCCGTATGGTCAGAAGAACCAACATTATGACTTTTTGTGCACTGCCATAAAAATACACATGCATATATAGTATATTTGTAGTCCAGCCTCATGTTTAATAAAGAAGAGGCCTTTACTCTTTAGAATCTATTGAAAGTGTAGACTTAGAGTAATGATGAGATTTTAATCAATATGTTATTTTTTTCAGTGCTAAGAAGAGCATTTAGACTTTTTCATATTTTCGAGCATTTCATATTTTTACGTTTTTTATTATACTCTGCTTTATTCAATAAATAAAACATTTAAATACTCTGAGGAATTCAAAGTGAAAGCAGTTCAGTGGAATGAATGGGCTTTTTGAATACCTTGCATCTGAAGTCATGGCTGAACCGTCAAGAAACACAGCAAATTCAGCACAACAATAGCATTACATTATGACCACTTTCCTGAGAAATTAAACTTGGCACA
This sequence comes from Enteromius treurensis, assembly GCA_032275025.1. Classification (NCBI taxonomy): domain Eukaryota; kingdom Metazoa; phylum Chordata; class Actinopteri; order Cypriniformes; family Cyprinidae; genus Enteromius; species Enteromius treurensis. The sequence goes on along the minus strand of JAUCMU010000026.1, from coordinate 17,319,967 downwards.
AAATGTCTCTTTAGAGAAAAAGGAAAAACATGACTAATCCATAGGATTAGTACAATTGGCTTTCTCTAAAGTATCCACTCAATAATCCTCAATTTCTTTGAGCCTAGTGCTCTTTCAGACAGCTGTGGAGGTAAAAAAAAGGCAAATTGCTTGGCAGTGGGCAGAAACGAGTAAGTGCGTCTGTGCCGTCTAGATTGGTCTACATGCCAACAGGAAGTAAAGTCTTAATGGCGCCTCTCCGTTTATCTTGTCCCCTAGCCTATTGAGACCAATTACCATGACCAGCCGAGCCTGACAAGGAGATTTCATGCATCAAGGGGCCAGGAAGTCAAAGGTTTCCTGTATTTTGGGGTAAAGAAATGATTCGCCGCCACAAGACACAGAAGAAAACAGGAGTAGGGATGGAAATGGAGACAAAGCGAGGCCATAATTTTGCCTCTGCTTTTATCCTTACTGTCAACCACTAAATGTTTATATTCTGAGACAGTTTTAGGGTATTCATAACCACTGGGCTTTCAGAAACAATCTAATGCTTTTAATGGGAGAGATGTTTCCATTCACCTTTGTTATGCACCTAAAGATTCCTCTGAAGCAGTCACACACTAAGACAGCCTAGAGATACTTTTATACGTGCAGTGGGTGCAAAAAAAAAAAAAAGAGCAGATGTTGTTTATGGCATGAACAAAAGCCCTCAGAGATTCATTGCATCAGAATTCCTGTGTGTCCCCATGTGTTGTGCTCCAGCCTTCAATTCAATGCACTCCATTCTGTCCACAGGGGCTATGTCAGGTCTCCCATATAGATGTTATCCTTTGCTGCCATGAACCCTTCACCTGCATATTGACTTTAGTACTGACTGACTGGAATACAGACAGGAGTATTAAGTACTTGAGTGATTATATGTCATTGCATATACTTTTCACATATTTTTAGAGTGTAAAAGCTTCATCCGGAGTCTGTGTGTGGAACATGCTTGGCATCTCAGTCAGGGTCTAAAATTGTTACTTGCCATGTGCCAAATGAGTGTCACAAATCACTGTTGTGGATTATACGAAACTGATACTCATCCGCTGGCTGACAGAGTGAAACATGGCACTGTGTTTGTTTACACACATGCAGCTCAGTGTCTTGGAGTGGATCAATTCACAGTAAATGTGGCTCCACACAAACTGTATGTCATGGCAAGCACTGAGAGTTTAGGTTGCTTGTAATGTAAAAACACCACACTTGCCAACAATCTTTCCAAATGTGTAGTGAGATTAGTTTATTGGTCAAGATTAGTTAGTTAAGATTAGTTAAGTTTCTAAAAAGAGGCTTTAAGGTCTTAAACAGTTTGCTGACAAAACAAAAGCAAAAACAAACAAACAAAAAAATAGATTAATGTTTAAAAAAGCAAAGAAACTGAGACAGATATAAAATATTATGTTAAAATATTTTCATTATTTATTTTGTCGTTGTTGTTAATTTTGTTGTTATTATATATTAAATAGGGAAAAAATCCCTGGTTTTCCTTATTTATTATTATATTTATTTATTTATTTATTTGTTTTATTTAAAAGAGCCAAAAGAAACCATTATTTGTATCTGTGATAGTGTTATCATGCCATGGAGCCCATTAACAGTCATTATATGCCAGGCTTCTAAGTTTTGAGATAAAAATCATCTTTTGTGTTCTATTTTATTTTGGGGTGAACTATCCCTTTAACATTTTTAGGTAGCTTTAATGGGGGAAAAATATATTTAATAAAATAAAAATTAAATTATAAATAATAAAATTATTGGTCACACTTTATTTATTTTAATTTAATTTAATTTATTTATTTTATTCGCTATTAACAAACCACTCACTAACTTTTGCCTCTGTTAACTCCTAATTTGCTACTTATTTGTAGTTAATAAGGTAGTTGTTAAAAGAAAACACCACTATTTTTGAAACTGTTATGTTTGTAAACTGTTAAATATTACCTTTAGCATCTTGCTCAAAAATGACTAAAGAGTTTCAATATGTTTGCCTAGTGATCTTTTTTCAGGCAATGCGTAAAATCATTGTGCCTAACTACAGAAGAGTCAAGATTTAAACTGGAAAAATATTTTTGATGCTACTGGTCTAATGATCTATGCTAAGCTGCAGCATAAAAGGTTTCTTGAAAGTGGATCGGCTGAATGGATTCAAAAATGGTAAAACTGCTTAAATATTGGGGAGTTGGAAAATGAGCCTGTTTTCAAAAATAGCGACGTGTTCTTTTAGGTTTAGGTATTGGGATTAAGGATTTTGGATATGGTCATGCAGAATATGTCCTTTTATAAGAACTAATAAGCAGCCAATATCATAGTAACAGGCATCTTTGTAATGAACACAGGGCCCTTACATTAAGTATAATTTCGCAGAACTTTTTACACCTTTGAATACAAGCACATACCATTCCCAGTGCTGATACAAGAGCTATGACAGATGCTTCCATCGTCAGGTCCATCTCTGACTCACACACTCTTGGCTCACTCTATGGTTGTTATGAAATATCGAGACAGATCTTCAACCAACTCGCTGTTGTTTGTCAGTTCTCACAGTGGGCTCTGTTACCATGGTAATTCAGATGAGTGAAAGCGCTGCGCTAACGTTTGTTGGTGTAGCGGAGGCGTGGAGGAAGAAGGAAAGTAATGATTGTGGCCACAGATGTTTCCAAATGACCGGTTCATAACCGATTTCCTCTTTGCCAAAAATTCAGATAGGCCGGATGTTTGTTTCTCTGTAGAGAGGGGCAGAAGAAGTGTGAAGTCTGCAGGGAAAACCACTTCCAGCGAGTCAACACTAGATTTAATATTCATCCGTTGAAGGGGGGAAAAAAGAGCTAAATATCTTGCTTTTTGACAGACAGCCAAATCAGAACAGACAAGTCCAGTCTTTCTGTCTCTGCACGCACACACACTCACTCCCTCACAAATACACTTACATATCGCTTTAGCACCTGCCTCGGGCCTTCTTGAGGGCTTCCAGCCTGCATAGCAATGGGAGACTGACAGTGTGTATCCACTAGAGGAGAGGTGAAGCTGAAACTCTCAGAACTGACTTAGCATGAATCACTAAAAAGACTTTGTCTTCACATGCACCTCAGTGAGAGAGTGATTCCTTGCTGTGACTCCTCCACTGCCTCCCACATATGTGAGCAGATCATTGTCAAAAGTAACGACGCTACTTCAACTGCAATTAAACTACAATCTTTCCAGTAACAAGCACATTTTTTTGTGTTACTGGTTTTATTACCATATTTGCATACTGTATTTATTTTGGTTAAAGGTAAAAAGAGGATTTTTAAAAATCAAATCTAAGTTTAATACAGCTTTAAATTAAGTTATTTTTACCATGTAAGAAAATGTCATGTTTAAGTTCTTTTTTTTCTGAGAAAAAAATATTGATACCATGATTTACAGAAGACACCTGCTAATATGTCATTCAGTTTAGCAGTAGTTCATATACCAATAAATATTGTCAGGCAAATTAGGGACAAGAAACGTTAGATTATATTAAAATATTTGATAAAACAAACAAATTAATTAATAGTTAATTGTTATTGTACATTTTTTAATCTTTCTATTCTTTTACCCATTTGTTTTAAATCATTTAAGATTTAGTGTGATTACTTTTTCTTTCGTGTATTAATATGTTTATTTTTACATAAATGTCTGTTATTCTGAATGACAATGGAACATTGTTTACACATTTAGAAATATTATTTTCACAAAAGTTGATACTTTGCATTTAATATGCTGTCTAAAAACCCTTTTTTTTTGGTGTAGACATTATAATGGGATGTCTTGTCTTCGACCCGGTATTGAAATGTTTGATTACATCAAGTGAATGGGTTGTGTCTCTAGCTTCCCTATCATATGTCATTTGCTCATTTCTAACCCTGGAAAGACTTATTCATGTTCTTTAAATAGCTGTCTCTTCTTTACATGGCCTTGTAAAGTCAGATTGTTTTTTGTGAACCAGTTCAACCTGAATGCTCCCCTCATATGTAATATAATAATTTGAATCATTCTAGTGAATTGATTCACTTTGTTTTACTTTGTCCTCTCTCTCTTTTATTGGTTTATTAGTGAATTGTTTGAAACTGTTCTGACTATGCATATGTCATATGTAGCATTGAAAAGTTGCAGTCTAGTGACCCAGTTTGTTTTACTCTGTTTACTCTTCCTCTTATGTAGGCTTAAAAATTCTGATTTATTCTAGAGAATCAGTTCATTTAACTTGATCACTTTCCCTCATTTAGTACTTTCTACAAGCCTACTATTTATATAATTTGTGGTGCTGTTAATTCAAAGCTTTCCACTTTTATATATATTTTTGTAATTAGCGTGAATTTCTGTTTGATGCTTTTTCTTACTGTTTTTGAACAGAATTTACTTATGCTTTTGAACCTAAGGATAGTGAAGAACTGCTATAATTTTTTTTTTTTTTTTCAGAGGGCATCTCAAAGAAGCAGTAGGTGCTGGGCTGCAGGTGGTGACCAGATAAGATGCTAGATGGGATTTAAAAAAAAACTGTATTAGTCAGAGTATCTGCTTCCAGTCAATGCACCACATGATTTCAGCCTGAACCGCTTGGAATTGCAGTCATGTCAGTTTGATGGGGAAAAGTTTAGGAAGAGGACAGATTTTTCGGACACATCGTATTCAAGGCTACATAACATTCTGCTCAGAGATTCGTGTTCAGATCAGTTCTGTCTCCAATCCATCTGTCTATTGCAATGTAAATCGAGTAGACTAAACTGAGAAAACAGTTTAGACTTGAGTCAAAGAACTTATGAGCTATGCCTGAATCATGCACACGAAGAAAGGAGAGAAAAAATTAGGGTTTAACTTTTTTTTTTTTTAAATGGCAGTTAAAGGAAAACCTTGTTTTCATTTTTGGCATTTTAGCATTTTTGACAAATATTTTTACGTTACATCCATGTTTCACATCACTATTTACTGTAAGACATTTCTAAACCAAAGAACTAATCGATCAAAAAATCCTGAATCAAGGTTTCCACAAAGATATTAAGCAGCACAACTGTTTAAAATTTGGTTTTGCATTACAAAAATAAATTGCATTTTAAAATATATACAAATTATATGCAGCTTTAAATGGTAAATTTAAAATATTTAATAATATTTGTGTTTTTGTATTTTTGGCAAAATAAATGCAGCCTTGGTGAGCCTTACTGACTTGCCGTAGTTTTGTATATAGGCTATATACACTGCTCAAAGAAACTAAAGGGAACACTTAAACAACACAATGTAACTCCAAGTCAATCACACTTCTGTGAAATCAAATTGCCCACTTAGGAAGCAACACTTATTGACAATCAATTTCACATGCCGATGTCCACAGATGGGGGTTGTGCTTACAGCCCAACACCGTGCAGGACGTTTGGCATTTGCCAGAGAACACCAAGATTGGCAAATTCGCCACTGGCGCCCTTTGCTCTTCACAAATGAAAGCAGGTTCACATTGAACACATGTGACAGAGTCTGAAGACTCCGTGGAGAATGTTCTGCCGCCTGCAACATCCTCCAGCATGACCGGTGTGGGGTGGCAATTCTTTGGAGGGCCGCACAGCCCTCCATTAGCTCGCCATATATTTAGACAGAGAGAGAGAGAGAGAGAGAGAACATATAAACTTGTGTAGTTTTGTTCATGATTTTCAAGCTTCAAGCATGAAACCTTGTCACTATCTTCATCTATCTTTTTCCTAGTAAAAGAGTTACTTTTTCACCAAAACAATGGTTGAGAAGCTTGTTTATTGAGTTATTCCCTATATAAAATATGACAAGCAACTCAATTTTGGGTTGTGACCCACCAATAGAGAGCCACTGGTTTAAGTTATATATGTCTTCATTTCTTTGTGACAACAACTTGCTTTTATGTAGGACTTTTTTCAGCACGCTGTGTAAACACATGTGTAACGTGTGTAAAACATATGTGGACTCGGAAGAATCTCACAAGTTTTTTCAAACCTGGTTACATAAAACAAAGTCCTCAATGTTTGTTCTCAGCTCAATTAAAGACACCTTTGAATGTGTATAATATTATAGGACAGCACCAAGTGCATGTATTTGGCAAAACTTGTCTTCTACCCTAAAAATGTAGATCTACTCACTGAAAGTAGATTGAACTGTCTAGCAGTTGTGACATGTATAAATTTATTATAGTGCCTAAACAAATGCTGCTTTGTGAAGAAAGTCTCCTTGATATGTTTATCTTTAACACAGCATATTTTATCTACATTTTTACAATGTCCAGGGAAGTTTGGTTTGGTTAATTATGCTTGCTAGACTGTAACTCGTCTATCAGCATGCTTTAAATATGGTTCTTTCAGACCTTGACAGCTTGACAATGAAATATGAACTTTTTCCCTTTGTTTCCCCTGTTACGCTTTAAGAAGACAGCTGCAAACGGCACAAAACTAGCATGATTGCTTCCTGTGAAGTTTCTCTGTGTTGTTGCACGTCTTTAGGTCACGTAATTACTCTCTCGACAACACAAGCTCTATTTTTTGGTTCTCTGTAGTATTCTTTCAATTAGATCTGTTTTGCCTTGTCCCTGAGTGGCCATGACAGTCCTTTCAAACTTTATCGACCCTCTTTCTGCTGGCATTCTTCAGCAGTTCCCTTCTCTTCAGCTCCTGTCTGCATGTGTTCTTGAAGCCATTAATCGTTCCTGCCTGCACAATGTGAACCCCAGCAGATAATAACAGTAATTAAACCAATTAGGCAGCATATGGAATGAGAGTTAACATGCCCCGAGGACACTGAGGTCTGCTATTCATCCCCTGCATGAGCCTCTGCTGAGGTGGTCCCCGTATCTGGCACTGCTTAAGGAAGGGGCCGGGGAAATTGCTTCAACCCAATTTTGGATTAAAGCAATTTCCTTTTAGCTGAGCCTTGAATACGGTGTTGCAGATGTATGCTGCTGGCCTGCTCCAAGAGGGGACTTCAAACAAAGAAAGACAACTTAAAAACAACTGAGAAGAAGATAATATGAAACAGTGCTGTAATTCTGAGTTGTGAACTGAAGTGTTTTATTTGTCACCCCTTAGTCATTTAAAGTGATTTTTATGAAGAAACATGAAAAAGCAATAAACTGCTGATGAAATTGAATGATTCCTCAGTTTTCAGCAGCATTGTTTGTTTATGCTTCAAGCTCTGATAAATATTTCTTTTATTACGCGACTCAAATGATTATTTACATAATGTAGACACATTATTACATGGCTCTCTGAAATACTTGATTCGGATTCGTTTTCTGTCCTTAAATTTGATTGGTCGAGCAAGCGTTCCAAAATGTCATAGTTTATGTATTTTTTAGTTGCTTACATCGTTACGCACAAGGTGACAGATTCAAAAACACAGATACACTCAGGAATTAAACTAGTGAGTATGAGTTTATTCATTTCGATGCTTAATGGCTTCTTTTGTTGTTGTCCTGGTTGCTGCTCTATGTTTGGTTAAACCAGCGTAAACCAGCCTTCTGACCAGCTTAAACCAGCTAAGACAAGGCTGGGAGACCATCTAAAGCAGCCAACCAGTTTTAGCTGTTTTTTTTTTTTCAGTTTGGTCATAAAGCCATTGCAATTTTTGTGAATCATTGATGTATTCTTAACCGTTTCAATCAAAATGCATTTATTCATTCAGTGAAAAAAATAGCAAATAAATGAATCACCTACTCAGCCGATTCTTTCAAAACATTGAATCATTCAATAACCAAACACCACTAGAGTGTGTTTTGTGGGAACAACTGATTTTTTAAAATACACAATCCCTGCATCGCGGTGCACATGCTATCCACCCTGGATTCTATGTGATATTAGTAATTAGTAATCAATACTATTTAGCGTATCAATCAATCACTTTTATTTATATAGCGCTTTTCACCATACAGATTGTAGCAAAGCACTGAACATTATCAAATAAGGAGAACAAAATGACGGTAATGTAGAATGACGAGAATTAAACTATTTATTTATCAAATGCAGAGATGGTCTCTGTAGTCAAGACGACGATAGTCACTAGAAATCAGGTGTCCCCAACTAAGCAAGCCAGAGGCCACAGCGGCAAGGACCCAAAACCCCATCCGTGAGAGAATGGGGAAAAAACCTTGGGAGAACCAGGCTTAGTTGGGTCCAGTTCTCCTTTGGCCGGACAACAAACACCTAATTTCCAGTTCAATTTAAACACATGTCAGATTGTGTAGAGGACTTATAGTGTGTGTGTGTGTGTTTGTATGCATCTGGTTCCGGCGATCTGTCCACGGAGCTCGGTGTTCTTGTCTCCAATGAAGATCATCTCTATGTGCTGATACACCATCTGATCTGGATACGTAGGGGTAGATTGGATAGTATGCACATTTGGACAAGGGGCCTTGGATTGTGCATTAGCCTACATGTTCTCAAACATTAATATAATTAAAACTAAACGAACATTTTAAATTGTATAATTATGCAGTTACTTAGGCTGTCGTTGTAAAACAAATCCCTTCAGGGCGATACAAGACCTCAGCTTCTTGTCATGGGACACATGTGATGTCACTATCTTCCCATCATATTTCTGTTTTTATTGTGAAATGGCACTAGTCAATACAATTACACTTTTGTTTAACAAAAACACATTGGCTTTCTTGTGCTGATATTATAATCTCTATTCTTGCATGTATGGGCCTCGTGAGCTGAATTTTTGTGGTGCTGCAACACATTTGTCCCGAAGCATTCAAAGCCCTTGCAAATGAGATATGTCAAGTTCAAGTTTTCTTAAGTTTCAGCACAAGATTTACTGCAGTAAAAACAGTTTAGGTTAGCGGTATTAGCCAAGAAACAGGAATGAACTGGAAACTAGATCCTTCCTCTGCTTCTTCTCTTCCTGACAGGCACTTACAAGCACTGGACCAAACCCCTGAGGCGCTCAGCAACAGTAGAAATGACAAGAAATGCCACATGCAGATCATATCTGTGAATCCACCTTTCAGCATTTAAAGAATGTGGAGGGTTTTCTCTTCGCCAGTAACAAGTGGGGGGTCTCAGAGGATTTGCTGGCAGCAGCAGGTGAGGCGGGTGAGATTATCTTTGTCTGAAGTGTGAGAACAGCAGACAGTGGGAGGGAGTCAACAGTAGTGGGAACCTGCTGGGCTGGTGCTGTGGAGCAGGGATGGGACTTTACAGTAGAAAAACACTGGGCAGGAAGAGCAGATCAGGTTTCTTTTAAATGCCGATGGATTGAAGCTGTAAATGCGTGAGATCTTGATCAATAGTGACTAATGATGAATACAATATTTTGAACAAATTACATTGCATTTATGGGTTTGTAGAGATTTTTTACTGTAAGAATGTGCTGTTTCACAGCATTGGAAATCCCCCTTTGTCACAGTGCAAGGCTGTTGATGAATTTTAGTGACATAAATTGTTCATGTTTTAACATGCTCATAAAAAGAAGAACAGGTCTTGTCTAACAGCTGCTTTGGTGGAGATTAAGCTTGTTTCATTGTCCTCAGATGACTCAAAATTCAAGCAGATTTTTGATTGATAAATCATGAAATATCATCATGCATGACTTGAACCTTTGCTTGTCACCTGTTTTCAGTTTTTCAGGGGTGCATGTTTTATTGTAAATGGATTAAAAGGAGTCATTATTTATTCACCCTCTTTTTGTTCCAAACCTGTATAACTGACTTTCTTCTGTGGAACATAATAGAAGCAATTTGAGATATTTTTTTTGTGCTTTCGAAATAAATCAGTGGTAACCAAAATGGTTTGGTCACCATTTGGTCAGAACGAAAGTCATACGGGTTTGGAACAACATTAGGGTGAGTAAATAATGACAGGATATTCACATTTTCGGTGAACTATCACTTTCCTTGTTTTACTTTTGGTTTTCGATTAAAGTCAAATTATTATTATTTAGTAGAATGTAGTCCTTTTAAAATATACACTTTTTTTAATTAAAGCTAGACTGCAGCAAATATTTAGACATTTTAAAAACATCCCCTGATTGCATTTCTTCTTAAAGGAGTTAACCTTACGTCCCAGGCCACTGAGTAAAGCGTTCAGTCCAGTCTCTCCAGGGGAATAACCACTGACAACTCATAAAATGGATTATTGCTTTAGTTATGTTATTTATGGTGACAGAAGTATGTAAACTGTATGGAGACATGAGAAGAGAAAAACATTCAGCCAAAGACCTCCAAAGTCAGCAGCCAAAAATAAAGTCTGTGGTGTTGAGTTGTTGTTGTTGTGAGTGACGGGATCAAACTGACAAGTCCCACGGGAAAGGTTTTTTTTTTTTTGCCAATATGAACAAAACATTGCTTTTTATAAAATAATGTTGTTTTTTTTTAAATACAGCAAAGCAAATTTATACATCGTAATGAAGCTAATTCAAAATTTCCCTGCAATCATTCAAACAATATTAATTTATACAAAATTTAATTTGATTGGCCGAAAGCAAATTAATTTTAGAATGATTAATTATTCTTACTAATTACAATCCACTGCAATACCACAAACCTTAGTGCATTGAACATAAGTCATCTTCAGAAAAAAAGTCCCTTTTTTATTTACTTTCAAATAAACGACAACAAGAGTTGGTTTTCACTCATACGTCATTAAAACTGTGCCATTGGCTGATTTCAGTGTGCTGTTGTCATTCATTTGTAGAAATCTTTTACCGTGTCCTGTGTTATGATTAATTATTCATGATAAATCTGATTCCTTAGGAGAGCTAATCAGAAAACAAAACGCACGGATGATGGTGGAGGTGAGGGGAAGTTGTTGAGAAGACCCTGTGGAGTCCATGATCTGTAATTAAACTGATGAAGCGCACAAGCGTGGATCAAGCGCTCACTCAGATGTTCAGTTAGGCTACACAAAGCCCTGTGCCCTGCTCTCCAATTATAATTCATCAATCATATCTCAGTGTCATCAGCAAGAATATATTAGCAAATCTCCAAGCGCAAGACAAAACCCTAAACACACAAAAACACGCAATACTCATAAACAATGTCCTCTCTATCAACCTGACTATCTGAGAGTTGATTGTTTTGTTGTTGCTGCTTTGTTTCAAGTTTTTTTAATTTAAAGTGCCTCATAACGGGTTATGAAAGGTTCATACAAACCGGATTCCAAAAAAATTGGGACACTAAACAAATTGTGAATAAAAACTGAATGCAATGATGTGGAGATGGCGAATGTCAATATTTTAATCAGAATAGAACATAAATCACGGAACAAAAGTTTAAACTGAGAAAATGTATCATTTTAAGGGGAAAATATGGTGATTCAAAATTTCATGGTGTCAACAA
>JAUCMU010000026.1:17284098-17299336 GCA_032275025.1 Enteromius treurensis | reverse complement strand
CTGTGTCGTAAAAGTAACATATTTTATTGATAATTTTAGGTTTTATGCACTTATCGAAGTATCAAACCCAAAAATCGCATCGCAATCGCAATATTTGTCAGAAAAACCGCAATTAGGTTTTTTCTCAAAATCGTGCAGCCCTAGTGAGTGAGGGTGTCTTGATCAATAATCAGGAGATAGTGAGCGCTGTGGTTGGACGGTGGAGCCTGGTGTATCTGTGACATTACCCCCTCCTCCAGGGCCCCCTCCAGAGGCCCCTCCTGAGGCGGGGTCCCTCCGACGTTGCGGTGGTCTGCCTCTTCCATGAGGTGCAGGTCGGTTTGTGTGTGCTGCATGGAATTCTCGCAGGAGGCTGGGATCGAACACATCGTCACGCGGAACCCAGGATCTTTCCTCTGGACTGTATCCCTCCCAGTCCACTAGATATTTAAGACGACCACCACGACGCCGGGAGTCGATGATGTCCCTGATCGAGAAGATGGTTCCATCCTCGTTATCCACTGGAGGAGGAGGGGGTTCCTCTTCCACACCAGGCTCTGTGATGGGAAGAACAGGATCATGATAAGGGCCACCAAAACCGATCTTGAAGGAGTGGGAGAGTTCTGTTGGCCCCTGGGTACACGGTTCCCAGTGAGGTATGAATCAGTGGGATCCTGTCCGGTGGAGGAATGAAGCGGAGGTGACGGGGACAGCCCGTTGGAGTTTCGGGATCAGGATGGGGATGGATGGGGTTTACAAACAGGCCCATATGGCTTGTCTAGGGTTAAGTCTCTTTGTTTCCCTCAGATACTGAAGATTTTTGTGGTCCGTCAGTACAGCGAATGGATGAACCGCTCCTTCCAACCAGTGTCTCTACTTCTCGAGGGCCAACTTGATAGCTAGGAGTTCCCGATTGCGTAGTTGCATTCCGCCTGGCTGAGCTTCCTGGAAAAGTAGGCACATGGATGGAGTTTAGGAGGGGTCCCCTGCTGCTGTGAGAGAATGGCTCCGACTACGGTGGTGGATGCATCTACTTCCACGGTGAATGGTCGTTGCGGGTCAGGGTGAGTAAGAAGAGGTCTTGTTGTGAAGGCCGTTTTCAGTTTCTGGAAAACCTGATCGGCTTCAGGTGTCCAGGTGAGGTTTTTGGGCTTGCCTCGGAAAAGAGATGTGAGGGGGCTAGCTAAGGTACTATAGTTTTCAATAAAACGACGATGAAAACCCTAGAAACTTCTGAAGTTCCTTCACTGAATTAGTGATAGGCCAGGAGGTCACTGCATCTACCTTTCCCTCATCCATTTTCACTCCTGTCTTATCAATATGATAGCCTAAAAATTGTACTGAGGGCTGATGGAAAGCGCACTTCTCCGCTTTCAGGTAAAACTGATGTTCCCGGAGACGTTGAAGAACTTTTTGCACGTGTTCTATGTGCTCTTGCAGGTTACGTGAATAGATTAAAATATTGTCTATGTAGATTACTAAAAACTGATGTAGAAAGTCCCTGAATATCTCTTGCATAAAATTTTGAAACCCTGAGGGGGCGTTTACAATCCCATAAGGCATCACTAAGTACTCATAGTGCCCTGCGTGGGTGATGAAAGCCGTCTTCCCCTTTTCTAATCCTGACTAAATGAAAGGCGCTTCTTAAATCTAATTTGGAAAATATGGATGCACCTCTACATTTTTCAATTGTTGCTGGCACTAAGGGGAGTGAATACTTAAAAAGGATGGTGGATTTGTTCAGAGCACGGTAATCTATACAGGGCCGGAGTCCTCCATCCTTCTTGGTGACATAAAGAAGCTTGAAGCAGCAGGGGACGTTGATGGGCGAATGTAGCCCTGTTGAAGGGCTTCCTGAACGTACTCCTCCATGGCCTTGGTTTCGGGGATCGAGAGAGGATATATCTTGCCTTGGGGCACTGGGGCTCTGGGGAGCAGATCGATGGCGCAGTCCCATGGTCTGTGTGGTGGCAGTTTGGCAGCTCTCTGTGGGAAAAAAATATCTTGAAAGGTGTTATAACCAGAGGGGATATCGGTGGATCGTTGTTCTGGTGGACTCTCGATGGAAGTGGAGCAAATCTCGACCTTTGATGGGATAGAGAGAGGAAGTGTTGGGAAACATTCAGGCCAACATTGAGAGCCCCACTTTAAAATCTCACCGCTTTGCCAACAGATGATGGGGTCGTGCCTTGCCAACCATGGTCGCCCTAGAACCACATCCGATGTTGAACCCTTCAGAACTAATAGATCGATTTCCTCCTTGTGACATTGTCCCACTTGAAGTTGAATGGGTCCTGCATGCCTCCAGACACAGCGTTTAGTGAGTGGCTTCCCAGTGATAGAGCATACTTTGTAGTTTACCTCGGTGGGTGAGGTTTTGAGCTGGAGTCTTTGGACGAGGTCATCGGATATAAAGTTACCCGCCGAACCGGAGTCAATGAGGGCGGCCACTGTAACAGATATATTATGGGCAGTAAGGGTAATGTGATACGTGAGTGGTTTCATTTTCTCACCGACAGGGTCCTCTCTGGCTCCAAATAGTTTCAGCCCACTGTAAAGCAGATCCGGAAAGACATGAAATTACATAGGCAATTTTATTGTGATCGGTGGGAAAAACCCCGTGAGATATGTGGCAAAGGCGATTGAGCACTGCAACAGAAATCCCCTGCATTCCCCCGCCACGCCGGAGTAGGGCGCCGGACGGACCATGGGACTGATGATCGCCGGCGGTGAAGAAGTGCTGACTTCTGGGTTGGATGCAGGTGCAGCGGGCGAAGCAGGTGCTGGTGATGGTGGTGGTGGTGAGTAATGCTCGCCGAAGGGTTTCAACCAGCTCCTAAAACGGATCCGGTGTACAAATTTTGCACCGCTGTGTTGGTCCAATCTTCTGTCAAGAAGCGGAGAGACTGCGGAAGGTAAGTAGAACAGTGCTCTTTATTTACAGTGCGATTCAATAACAACAGTCTCTGAAGAAGTATAGCAGTTGAGTAAATCAGGATATGAGAGGTTGCTGGCAATGAGAAGGATGCTAATCTCAGTCTTTGTCTTTATCTGTAGGAATCACTGGAGCCAAGGAGATCGCTGGAGTTGTGGAGATGACGAGAGGAGACCAGCACACACCACACATACACTGGATGGAGAATACGAGGAGCTTGGGAGAAGTACAGAGGCTGCAAGGAGTTTGGAGAGAAGAATACAGGTAAGGATGCAGGTCAAACGGTTTTATCGAATGCTCTTGCCTGGGATGAGTCCACATCATAGAATGACGAGATCGGACAAGGAGTGCAGTGTGGTGTGTGCTTTTGTATCGTGAGTGATGGTGTTACAAACAAAACTGCTGTTTAAGAAAAACTCTATACGACATTCGAAATCTTCATTTTTATTTATGTTGCATATGTGGCGACTATGAGTGGTGACAAAATTAAAACCAATTAAAGTGTTCCAATTCTGTCAATCAAATCCTGCATTCTTATTATGCCCTACTTTTGGGTTGCCGAACAGAAGCTAGCATCTGTGAAGCGCCTGACTCAGTGTTTCAGCCTTTTGCTGTGATGAAGTTATTTGTGGCAGAGCCTTTGTTTCCATGCCTGAGCAGCACCGCGAGCAGAGGGGAAGACTTTCAAGAGCACATAAGCTTTCATCTCAGTTTCACTGCGAGAGAAAGAGGGAGAGAAAGAGAGAGAAGAAGAGAGAGACAGACAAAACAAGCCCGAATGAGAGAAACTGCAAGTACTTTAGATTGTTGCATTAAAAACAGTGCTTCCAGCCAAATCGATCAAGTTTACATCACAGTAAGGTGGAGTGTTTTCATTGGTTGATGTTTGCTCTCATTTTTGTCATTTTTTCCTTATTTTATTCATTCAGTACTTCATTTATTGTATATTCATGATGTCTGTATACAACTATTGTTGTACCACATGACATATTACAATCATTAACTTTAATTATTAACATTAATTTTTAAAGATTATTACCGACATGTTTGTTTGTTTGTTTAAATATTTTTACTGACACATGACTGATTTGGTTGGTTAAAACTCTGCAATTTTCAAGTAATAATATAATAACAGTGAAGTAATTTTTCTATAATTATATGTATTTCTTAATTTAAAGAATTGTAATATTTTGTTAATTGTATTCTTTTGTTTTATTTAAAGAAATAATAATAAAATGTTGCCAGAGTTATTTAGCAACTTTATGCCACACACACAAACACCCACAAAAAAATGTAACCTATTTTATGTATGTATTTACACATGAATTAATACTTTTTAACAGTCAGATGGTGTAGTTGCATTCATCCTTCCACTAGTGAGCCAAATTCTAAGAAATACTGAGCATCTCTGTCATAACAAAGTTGGTCTTCAGTGAAAAAAAAAGTTTTTGAAGTAAAGTAACAGCTTTTATGAAAGAAAGGAACAAGAGGGATAAGAGGGCCAACTAGCAGAAACACTACAAAGGACAGAGGAGATGAGGCTGCTGTTGTTGCTGTCCCTGTAATAAACCTCTTCAGTTTCTGTCGTCTTCCTTCTTGTTGTATTATGCTCCATTGATGAGAGTTGAGGACTGTACAGCAGCCACATCAAAGCACCAGGCTAATGTGGAACTCCAATAGTAAGGGATCCAGCATAATGGCTGATCAGATCCAGGCTACAGTGTGCAATGAAGGGTTTATTTAGCCTCTGTTTATTTTCTTCCCAACACAGTGTTTTTTTTACAGCAATCACCTCTGGGGTTATTCAAACAGGCTCTGGAAATAATGAAATGCATGAAGAGGAAAATGAGACTGAGAGGAAAAGTTATCTTTGGAGGGGTGATGTTTCTGGAAACGCGGCTCTATTCCCCCGGAGGGTCCTGTTAGGGTTTGTTCACCCCCACTTCCACAGCTGAATATCATCCTCATGTGTCTGTCTTTATCCTGACCTGGAATTCCTTCTGAATTATTTGGCGCCTACTTGCCTTTAAAACCATGGGGATTATGGCGAAGCCTGAATTTTGATATATGGAATTAATGGCTTGAGGAGGACTTGCTGTGAGCAAAGCAGTCGCCCTTATCCCTGTTATTAGATGACAGAGGAGAAGCTAATTTCACCCTCTCCTCCAAGTGTGATCTGGGAATGGATTTGAGATTGAACTGTTCTCAGGATCCCAGGGGCGCTGTTTATGCTCGTATGATGAGTATAAAGAAGCAGACAAAGTGACAAAGAATATTTCTTTTTGAAGCAATCTAAAATTAATTCTTTGGAGTTCAACTGATCACCATGACTGTTTTTCACAGGGATGCAAAACCAGAAATTATCTAGTTTCTTATCACCCTAAAATCACCAATTTTAAGGTAAAATTTCAGTAATTTGATGACCCATTGACATGATTGCTTTTAGTTACAGGAATAGTTCACTGAAAAAAGGAAAATTCTGTCATTAATTTAATCACCCTCGTATCGTTCCAAACCTGTGAGACCTTTTTTTATCTTCAGAACACAAATGTATATTTTTTATTAATTCCAATAGCTTTCTGACCGACCCAAAGGCAGCATGGATCCTACCATGATCATGACTCAGAAACATAGCAAGGATATAGTTAAAATAATCCATGTGACATCACATATGTATGTAAAGTATGTACACGAATAAGCTGTTTAGGATTTGATCTGAACTTAAACAATGGAAAATTCTGGTATAGTTAAATAAAATAAAAACTAAACCACTTTCTAATCACATGAGCCAATATTTTATTCACAATAGAACATAGAGAACATAACAAAATGTTTAAATTGAGAAATGTTTCTTTTTTCTCTAAATAAGCTCAAATTTTGTGCGGGGGCAACAAAGAGCTAAAAAAAAGGAAGCAATTTTAAAAAGATTCAGCTAGGAAAACATCTAGCAACTAATTATGTTAATTGACATCATGTCTGTTACATGATTAGCTATAAAAGGAGAGAGGCAGAGTCTCTTCGAAGCACTTTCTTTCATCAAACACAAAAAATTCAAATATGGACAAATTATTTCTTTTTTTTTTTAACTGTGTTTTTATTAAACTTTTTTGTAAACATAATATACAAATTTAAATAAAACATTAACATTTAAAATTAAATAAATTAAATAATTAGATAAGTAATGGTTAAGTAACCATACAGAATGAAACAAGCAATGCCAACTTAAATAAAAAAAAATAATAAATAAAACTCAATTCAAAATACAATAACTTTAGCAAAGCCCCTGACAACCTTTTTAAAGATCAAGCAAATAGTTTCCAATAGTGCCCAGGTCTGTTGGAAAATGTCTGATTTCAGCTGCAAGTCTGCAGCCATTTTCTCAAAAATATTTATCTAAATCAGTCTGTGTCCGTTCTGTCAAGAAACTGTTTTCACAATCTTTTGTGTTCCATGACATAAAGAAAGTCTTACAGATTTGAAATAATTTATAATGAGAAAAAAATAGCTCTGAAAGAAAGGACTACAAAACATTAAAATTTCAAAGCAGGTCTCATATAACGAATATTGAGCTGAATCCCACATACACACTCATGCATACACAGATGTATAAAACCCACTCAAGAACGCCCACCTGCATGCTGCCTCTCTACTTTCAAACACACATGCACACATGCTCTTGGCTTGTTGATGTCTAATTCCTAATGAATACATGGAAGTATGTGTTCAGCGAATGCACTGGTGCCCTAAGCAAAGCCCCTCATACAGGTCCACTGCTCTTTCCAAGGGTGGGACAGCCTGATAAGAGCTCTTACCCTTCCTGTGACTGGGTTCTGTACATCGGAGCAATGCAAGAAACTCATCCTGTTCCAGGCTCCAATGGTCTGATAAAGTCGAAGGGCAACACTGGAGCCTAATAAGTTAAAGCCCTTTATTTCAGTGGAGAAGCCAAAACCGTGCTGGAAACTTTGTGTTTTAGCATTGCTGCACACAGAGAAAGGCCATTATATTTGCAGCTGTCCATGTTGCAGATTGTTTAAGCAGATCTTTGCGTCTGTGATAGTTAAAGAACACTGCTGATCAATGCAAAATGCTCTTTTCTGCTGCTTGCTTATAACTTCTAAAGAGAGCTGAGTCTTTTAGGATAATCTTTTAAAGATGTCACAAGATCACAATCTCACAGTTGACTTTGTATTCCATTACATTGTACTTTGAACACCTTTACCCAGTTATGCCATATCATCTACTTTGGCACTAAAATAGCACTTTTTGTTTAGTACTTTGAGAACAAAAAGTAAGATCAGCCAGCTTTGAAAAGGAAATGTAAATACCTTTGATAGTTAATTAGTTAAAGTAGAGATTTTAAATCTGCTTTTACTTTAATCAGGATGTCACAAATGTGGGCAAAACAACATAGTGTAATGTTTGAGATCTCTTAAATAAATAAGAGAGTTGAGTGCTTTTAAATGTATGTTTAAATGTTTTAATATTACAATTTAAGCAATAAGATACAAGAGGTTATTCTGTATTGTAAATGTAATCACTGCTGAAAGATTTAGCTATGCATAATGCATGTCCTTTAACAAAACTGCAATTGTGAATGCCTTTTTTATGAAAGGGTTATTAACTCTTTCCCCACCAGCATTTGTTGCCAGCCACAGCCAAGATTTTTGATGATTTTCATCAAAATTTGACAGTCTTCTGAATATTTACTGCTATATGAACATATTGTACATCAAAATAAAGAACCAAGCGTCTGCTTTTAAACAATTATTTTATGTGAAATTTAGTTTATTCCATCTTTATGTGTTCGTGTTTTGTCACCACTTGAATGCAGATAGGTATCATGAGAAAAACAACATTTTGGACAAACAACTGACTAAAAAGCATTTTCAAGCTAAATATTTATTCAGATATCATATTCTTTCACCTTTAAATAATTGTATGAATAAATTAAATTGCATTCAGTAAACAGACAACACACAAGTTTTTATACACACACACACACACACACACATATATATATATATATATATATATATATACATGCATTTTGTTTGCAAATGCACACAAATACATATGGTTATAAATACATACACATATACACCCACACACATTTAGGCTACACAAATATACTTATATTTACACACAAATACTCTGTTTATATATAGATCATGCAAACACACACACACACACACACACACACACATAGATACCCATATTCTACACAGGTTATTGATCTATCCACGACATAACTAGAGATGTTTTGGTGTCTGTAAAGGCATCTCCCTCACTAACTAGCCTACTTCATCCCGATTAGATTAAAAATGGTCAAAACATGATCTACATACTTGATGTACATATATGATCTATGTCAAGGGTGCCCAACCCTGCTCCTAACAATCGGCTGTCCCGCAAAGTTTAGCTCCAACTCTTATCAAACACTCATGAAGCAAGTAATTACGTTTTTAAGGATTGATTGAAAATTAAAGGCATATGTGTTTGATTAGAGTTGGAGCTAAACTTTGCAGGACAGCCGATTGTTAGGAGCAGGGCTGGTCATCCCTGATCTATATTGTCTCTGATCCTCCTGTTTATGGCGATCGTCTTTTTTTTGTTTGTTTTTTTGAGCGCAAAGAATTCAAGCCCCATAACTCATTCAGGACATGTGCAAGGCTATAGCTTTCTTCTAACACAGAATATACACTGATCTCTAACATAACAAAAGAAATAAAAAGAATTAATAAATAACAGCCATACAGTAGGTGCTACCTAACCCATGACACTTAGGATACATATTAAATAAAAAATTTCCCAAAAGGATAAGGCTCTTAGCACCACATCAATGCTGCATGTCGATTCTGACCTACCAGCATTAGCAGACATTTCAAAAGCAGTTCAACTGACACTGTGACAGAAAGGTAACAAATTTAGCAAAAGATCAATATGGACTGATTGATTGTCCAATGCCTTAGACACAGTGCATTGTGTAGGTACAGTCTACATAGGCATTTCCCTCCCTTTCTTGTTCTTTCACATCTCTCTTTTGCTTTTTTTAAATTAAAAATACAGTTCTGCTTCATAGAGTTCAAATTCTCTTCTCTAACTTTTCATGGATTGATGTTAATGTAGGAAGTGTCTCTCTTTAAGCAAACCCTAAAGATTTAATTTAGATTTTGTACTATTTCCTTTTAGTTAAAGTCTCTCCATTGATTACAAATGAGCCTCATTACCTGCGGTACACTCAAACTGTCAGAGAGAGAGAGAGGTGGAGAAAGAGGTCAATTTAACAGACTTACTGGAACAGCGCAAAATCCCCTAATAATCACTCAGTTCAATCATGCGTCTGAAAGCCATAAAGAAATAACAACGATAAAAAGGACTCAGGCACTGAACTGTGAAAATCCTTCTAGTGTTTAAAAGATAGATGCCAAACAGCCTTCCCGAACGTATTATCTAAGATCTTATCCATGACAGTATTTTGCTGGTGGGATTACTGAAGCTTTCTCACAGGAAGAAATTTATTAACACCTGTCAACATCATGAAGAGACCGGAATCGATCAAGAATGGCCACAAAAAGTATTTGGAAACTTAAGCCACATTAATAAATGTCTTTGTGGTATGTAAAGTCTCGCTTACGTATGTAACCCTGAAGGAGGGAATGGAGATGTTACGTCCCTTTTTCCACAAGGTTGGACTGCGCTGGGTCGGTTGCGATCGGCTCCGAAGCAGAAAGCTAATGGTGGTTTGCCCGCTGCCATCTTATATACCTGTATGTACGGGGGAGTGGCTAGGTATGCGAAAACCACTGGCCAATTCTCATTGGCTTTTTCTCCAAAGATCAGAGTTGATTGGTCTCCCAGACGGGATCCCATGACGTCAGTCAATGACTTCTCGATTCCACCTTCAAGGAACAAGGGTTACATACGTAACCGAGACGTTCCCTTTCAGTCAGTCAATATGACCTTACGTCATTGAGTGACATCGTAGGGACTGATGCCCAAATGCTGACAGGCTGTGACTAGACAGCGTGTCAGTTCAAATGGAAGCTCAAACGTAACCATCTCAATGCCCTGGAGGCCAGTACTCAATCAAATTTTTTTACCAGAAGCAGAAGTTAGGGTCGGAGCACACAGGGTCCTGTGTGGAAGAGGTCTTACTAAAGTGCGGAGAACATGGTGGGAAAAAACATGGGATAAGAGACCAGATCTGAAGAGGGTGAAGGAAGCCCTTCATCAGACACAGTTCAAGCTTCTCCGCTAGCAAGAACTGTGAGGCGACGGGGGACCCAGGGTGAGGGCGAGGATACTCAGGGGGAACTCTACCCTCGTGCAGTTCTTTTAGTGCCTTGGCTTGGTGGACCTGCAGGATGGCCATGGCATGCAGGGCTGAAGCAGCCTGGCCCGCTGTTCTGTAAGCCTTGGCAGCGAGAGCTGACAACAGCTTAAAGGCTTTGAAAGGGGGACGCAGGTAAACCTCCAGGTGGTGGCGTTTTGGGTGCACAAGTGAATTGCCGCATATACCCCCTGGCCACTCCACCATCGAGGGTAGTGAGGAGCTCAACCATGCTCTAGATGTATACAGTGCCATGGTTTAGTGAGCTCCTCTTGAACCTCCGGAAAGAAAGGTACTGGAAACCAATCGTCCAGTCTCAAGCGTTCGGGGGTCGGTGGGGGAATCACCTCCAGCCCAATGCACTTGGCTGCCCGGCTGCAAGCTCTGCCTCAGATTTTTTCTGAGCAGCCACTGCAGTGGGGGGCTACTCAGTTTCCTCTTCGGCTGATGTTGACAAAAGGTTTGCTGCGGGTAGTGCTAAAGTTTAATGCACCAAAACAAACATGGTATAAACACATTTACTGAAACAACTGGGCCATTATGATTGTGAGATGGCAATTCAGCAAAGTGTCCTGATAGACCCAAGATTGATAAAGAATGGCTGCGTAAAGTATTTGGACACTTAAACTTGTTTTTGCACACTGTAAAACTCTATTATTTGTTACTAGTATTTCATGGGACTCTTATGCGAATGCTGCGAGGTTTGCTGCGAGATGAACAGGCACCATCTTTCAGAAGCTCCACAGGACTTTGCATTGGGAGTCCCGAGTGGATTATTTCTCCTGAGGTCTGAGGTCTGCCAAGCCACTAGCCAAGCAGCCAAAGAGCCTTTATGGCCTGCTGAACTGGAAGGAGTAGTGGATCAAGCTAGCCTTCTAATGAAAGAAAGCCATGACCTGAGCGAAGCCATGGACATGCGTTCGCAATGACGGCATGAGCCACCCGCAAAAAGCGGTCTCAGCATGACTGAGGCCCAGACAAGTGAGACAGCGATCATGGCCATCATCAGAGGTGAGGACACTCCTGCATCCAGAAGCACATGTTCAAAAAGACATCCCGAAGGGCATTCTTCGCGACCGTGTAGCTGTAAGAAATTTGCTCTTTTAGGCCGAGACTGCCGAGGGGAGGACCGAGCACACTGGAACGCAAGAACACTCAGACCGAAGATCTAGAACACCAGGGAATACTTTTCTTCTTTTTTTCTCCAACTTTGTGAGAGATCTAATCGCAAGAGAAAGCTAATGGTGATTTGCACGCTGCCATCTTTTAAACCCATATGTACGGGGGAGTGGCTAGGCACACAAAAAAACACTGGCCAATTCTCATTGGGTTTTGGGGACTCGATTGTTCTCCCAGGCAGGAACCTAATTACTTCAGTAAATGACGTAACGTCATAATGAATGAAAGGGAACTAAATATCAACTCAGCTGGCATTGATTTTAACAACAACAAAAAAAAAAATATATATATATATATATTAAAACACTTCACTTCACTTAGTTTCAAAAATATATATATTGGTTCAAATCTCATTGTATATTGGTTGGTAGAATTAATTGGAAAAATTAAGCATGAAAGTTTAAGAAAAGCGCTACATTTGTGTCAAACCTGAAGGGTCCAAATACATTTTGCAGCCACTGTGTTGAAGTATTTATTGAATATATCTCACAGTGTTTTTACCTTCAAAATGCAACTTCACTTGGCAACAATCAAGTAGAATTTGATCATAATTAGGAGATGTGTTGCTCTGTGTTTGCTACCTATTTTGTGTATTCCCCTGACAATGTGACAGACATTCACAAACAAAGTGTTTGAAGGATTTCTCTGTGATACTGTTTTATAATGAAGAAGGAGCTATTTTTATTGGGATGTTTAGTTAGGTGTTTTTTTTGTTTATCTGTGTGTGCAAAGCACACAGTTGCCCTTTGGTTTTGTGATTCCCTCACTAGGCAGATGCTAGATATAGGCTACAATGCATTTCTCTCTCTCTCTCTCTCTCCCTCTCCTTCACATTCTCTCTGACACATTTAGACACATACATGCCCTACAGGAAAGGTTATTTCATTCATTATTTCAAGTTTGTTTCCCTGTATCTACTGTTCTGCCTTTTTTTTGCTGTGGTTTCTGCAGGTTTCTAGATGCTAAAAAGGGAAATGACATTTGTGCAGCTCTTCGCCATTGATTAGGCTATCTTTACCAGACCCTCTTTGTAGATTGC
The DNA here is from genome assembly GCA_032275025.1 of Enteromius treurensis. NCBI lineage: Eukaryota > Metazoa > Chordata > Actinopteri > Cypriniformes > Cyprinidae > Enteromius > Enteromius treurensis. Next base: position 17,286,871 of record JAUCMU010000026.1, on the reverse strand, counting down.
ACATCATAACCATTTTATATATCAGCAACCACCCCACGCTCAACATCAAAAATATTCTTCAGAAAGATAGATGAGATAGATACGTAGCTTTTTTGTATGATTCGCATCCGTTTCAAAGTGAGTGGCACTAAATGCATGTTAACATTGTTAACGTTGGTAGTTGTACGCATCGCAGCAGCTTGAAACAGAAATGTCTACCGAGTAGTGCTAAAGGTTAATGCACTTAACCAAAACAAACATGGCTTAAACACATTTACTGAAACAACTGTGCCATTATGATGGTGAGATGGCAATTCAGCAAAGTGTCCTGATAGACCCAAGATTGATAAAGAATGGCTGGATAAAGTATTTGGACACTTAAACTTGTTTTTGTACACTGTAGAACTCTATCACTTGTTACTAGTATTTAATGGGAATCTTATGCGAATGCTCTGCATTGTCAAGTCAAATTGTTTTCTTGTTTTTTTTGTTTTTTTATAGCCTAGCGCTTCATATTATACAGATTGTGGAGGCTGTCCTCCAACACAAAACGACCTTATAGGTCAAAATCATGATGTGCGTATACATTTATGACCACTGTTTGCATGATTACTTATAATTATATCATCGTATATGCAATACGCTACCATCTGAGCAACATTAAAACCTGAATTATGGCGCAGATAAAAGAGTACAAAATTTGAATATGAAAATGTCCTGTTGCCGATGGGGGCACGATTAACATTTTTACAACCAATTTTAAACTAAGTTTCTTTATAATTTTACAAATGTAAAAGTTTACTGATATTTTACTTGTAGAAATTAATCTAAATTAGTAAATGCTTTTAAAGAATTGTTTATTATTTCACATTAGCTATTTCATTAACTTTGTGCAGTTTGGTTAAAAAACTTGACGAAAACTGTTGATGAAGGCAACACACTAAACACCATTCATCTATCACAAGTTTTTCTTCACCTCTAAAACTCAAGTGACATTGCTCCTCAAGCCATTCACAACAACATTCTCATAATGCACTAGTACTAACGTAAGTGAAATGGATGGGATTACGCTTTCGGTCTGTGACTGACTACCTACAGCATTCCCTTCCCACCTTTCCAATCCATCTGTGAGCTGAAAAATTCATGAGGGCATCCACACCATGTCTATGAAATATTCAGAGCCTTGTATTGTTCCCAGATTTCCCCACCGTTCCATCCTAACCACCCAGCACTAGGAATAGCCAGGTGAGCTTTTCAGAATCCATTTCCTGCATGCTAATAGAAGCTCAGGAATGAAGTTTGTTTTTTCCATTGCCTGAGGTGGCTAGTGGAGTTTTATCCATAATTCCCCATGTAAAAGCATAACATTTCCCCACCAGGGTTGGCTGGTAATAAAAAAAACTATAGGAAGCGAGATGCATGCATATCTGTCTTGCTACACCGAGTGTTTGTGTGTTTCCGCTCATGCCTGGAGGTCTAGATTAGCTCTAATCTGTGCAGTGTGAAAACCTGCTAAAATGGAATACTATTGATGTCATTATTCCATTGAAATCATGTCTCAAAGCTTCTTTAATGCTGTGTAAACATGCTCAATCTACTCAGACAGCCTGTCTCAGATGCATATTCGACCCGATGTGAGGAGGTCAGCATTCAGAAGCTATTATTACTCCACTGGCCTTTATTAACCCCTGAATCTGAACCATGGGGCGCTTGAGACTCATCATTGTCCATTTCAGCAGCTCATTTTCACCCAAATTGCCTCACCCCAGCTCAACCAGTGTTGTCAAGGGGATCATATAAGCATTGATTGTTGAGGACAGTTTTAATCACACAGTGAGGTCATTATGTAGCAGTGGTCACTGCAGGAGCACACAGTATGACTGAAGGAGAGCACTGAAGTTGTCCACGAAAATGCCATTAGCAGCCCCCTCGAAGACAAGGTTGTGCTCTGCCTAATTATATGAGGGTCCGGTGGCGTCATTTTTGTTCAACATCTTCTTGGGATTTAAAACAGAATATGTTGCGTTTGTAGTCCATGTGAAATGGCATGGCGAGCGCAGCTGTTCTCCTAAACAGTTCTGACTGAAACAAGAAGTCAGGGATGAAGATATCGAAGAGCATGTCTCTTCATTTAAAAACAGTCAATAGTGTTTGTTTACTTCATAGCCCATATCCTCCATGGTGCTTCAAAATATAGCATTGTGTGAAGAATATGAATTAGTTGGATTCTTTTTGTGGTTTACATTTATTTGAGCATGGAGCACACTGTAGAGTTTTTTTTTTAAGCATTTCGATGAGTCGGAGAGTGAAAACTGCATCACAGAGCAAAAACTTGAATGTGTCGTGCCAGCACGTGCCAGCCAAGTTATTGTCTATCGAAAAAAAGAGTCGGCTCACATTCGCCTAAACGACCCATCAGTAATTTGACTCTTTATCTGTTATGGATCCATGTCACTAAGTAACATATTTGCATAATGTACGCCCACGTTCTACGTCACAAACAACTTGTCCCCCCACAAACAGTACAATTCCTACATGGATTACATCATGTCAAGAAGACGCTGTAGGCTGTGTGATTAAATTAGTTTTATAAGCCCTTCTGAAAGATTAATTTACAAAGAATGAGTGGTTAACATTCAGTTTTTCAACAACACCTCAGCAGTATAATCTTGTGTTGTGTTTGTGTCATTTTACTTATGGCTGCTTTTCCAATCTTGGAGTACAACGCGATATTCACTAAACGCTTGGTCTTAAAAGATGGATCAGTGCCCAGTTTATTTGGACCGGCTTGCTC
>JAUCMU010000026.1:17236736-17262873 GCA_032275025.1 Enteromius treurensis | reverse complement strand
ATTTGACTATATTAGTCCCATGTGGGAAATGAACAACACTGGTAATTCACTGCTTACAATATGGACTTTTAACTATACAGGCTGTCTATGCTGTAGAAATTATGTTGTATGACTAGAAAAAAACACGGCAAGGGCTTTGATGTTATCTTTTGCCAAACAGATTTGATGCACAAACATGGGTGGTGATGCCAAAATGTTGATTCAACAGTAGTTCTGGAACTGTCAAAACTCTTTAGCAGAAATATAAAACTAGAGATCTTGGTATAAGTAACATGGAGAAAGTGTACACAATACTATGACATGGTAACAAGATGAAGCAGCTTGACAATTTATTATGTGTGCATTGTGGTGATCTCATTTCAACTTTGTTCATTCTCTAAATCATTTTCTGTCTCTTGATCTCTGACAGGTTTCCCTTTGAACGATCAGCTCTTTCAGATGATTATTCGCCGGTATAGCGATGAGAGTGGAAACATGGACTTTGACAATTACATTGGTTGCCTTGTGAGACTTGATGCCATGTGCCGTAAGTTTATTCTCGAGAGTTTAATAAAGAAAGAAATATTGTTTGTTCATAGTATTAGCAGAGTGAATTATTTTCTTTCTGAAGTGAAGAAAGAAAATGGCAAGGAAAAAGAGAGTAACAGGATCTGGATATGTATACGCTGACAACTATCTTGTTTTCTTTAGTCTAAAAGATGCAATGATATATTCATTTAATATAATAACAGCTACAGTAGAAACTTAATGTTCACTCTTAAGATATCCAGACCTTTTAGTCAGTGTCTGCTTTGAAGCCATGTGCTAGTAGAGTTGGAGTTGAATGATGACTTGGCTTGCACACACAAGCACTACAAGTGTTTGTCCAGTAAACAATTGCTTTTTAAAATCAGAATTCCCCCTCCCCCATTGCAACATGTATCTGACTCACAATGGACTCTTTACACAAGACTGTGATGTCGTGATTAACATTGTAAATCAGCATTGTAAATCCTTGAATCTAAAGGCCATAGGAACATGTCAAAACAAGAAAGAAAACATTGCTTGCTCATTTACATTTATTTTAAAGGCAGCTGTTTAAAAGCTTATATGTCAGTAAATTTATCCAGAGTAAATGACATTATTATTTAATTAATGAAGCATTAAAACATGTCATGTGTTGACAACAGGTGCCTTCAAGACTCTTGACAAAGACAATGATGGCACAATCAAGGTCAATGTTCAGGAGGTAAGACAATGTTGACATTCTCTTAGAATTAGTATCAAATATACTGAGGATAATTTGTTCTTTAATATGTAATTCTACAATGAACTCTGTCTCTTCACAGTGGCTGCAGCTGACAATGTACTCATGAGTGATGTGAAGACCTGCAATCAGTTCAGTGCTTATATGCAATAATGACTTTATGCTTCACGCTGCTCTGTCTCTCTCTTGTTTCTCACACAGTATTGAACTAATTCCAGAATAACATCAGCATGGCGCAACAACTGCGATTGTGTGGGTCACTTCACTATGCCATTTTCTTTTAAGTTTTACTTTCACAGTTTTTAAAGTGTGTTTAGCCAATTAGTAGCATTGTTCAACAACAGATTAACCAAAGAAATAAAATTTACACTTAACGTGTCATAGAAAATTAACAAATATGCTCTAATGGGGAGTCTAGATGCTGTCACAAATATGCAAAACGGTATTACATATTCATGTCACTTGGTGCCACTTGTGCATGAAGCCAATGAGGGATAGAAGTGGGAAAAACAATGCCACGAGTTCATCATGAAAATCGGGTGTCAAATGCAATTTTACATTAAATAAAACTTATAAAGTGATCAACTGTGTTTTTTCCTGTTTGATTATTGATTCATTTTGTGATCAATGATGTATGTTTTGTTGCAGAAATATTTGGCCATTTTTTTCCTACATATTAAACACCCAACATACAATTTATTCCAATAGCTAAATAAGACTTCAATGTATTCATAAGAACGCGAACTTATTAGCTAATGGACTATTATCGTCAGTTTTAGCTAAAGCGTGTGTAGTGAAACTGTTGTGGTTAGTGAGCACCAGCGCCACTGATATTGGAGCGGTCAGACCTGGTAATTGCACCCACCCTTTTACCCCACGGAGAACAGGCGAGGTAGTGCGCAGGCGCAGCGCATACGCTGTTTTTTACGAAGTTTCTGGATATCTGGGCGCAACGCAAAATATTGATTACATTTGACCACTCCGAGGTATTTATGCCATATATTTGCCGTGTTGAACTACTTTTTTACGCTTACGGCGTTTCAGGAGTTTACAAACTGACCGATAAAGTGACTGTGATACCACATATCGTGTAAAACAGCTAACGTTAGCTAGCTCTAATAGCTAGACAGTGATGATGTAGGTTATACGAAAAGAAAGGCTTCCGCATTCAAGCGTTTTGTTTCGTTATGACTGAAATTATATTCTGTGTAGAAAAACATGAATTATGTGTACTCTACAACAGTTGTGTGCTGCTTAAGCATGTTTGTGTTTGGTTTAATTCAGTTGCCTTACAGTGACTGCTCTGCTTCTCGGCACAAAGACGGAACGCGTGATCGTTTGTCGATGTATATATGTAACTACAGTATATTAGTACACCTCGATGGAAAATGTGCTCGTGCGTTAACAGTGAGTGGGTGGGTGAATGAATGAACGAGTCGGTGTTTTAGTTTCTCTCCCTTCCGTCACATATCTTAAGATCATCTTGTAGTTGAAAATCAAGTGAATTACTGATTGTCAGTAATAAATGTGAACTATTTGCACTCACGGTGACGCTGTTACTCACTGCATGCTTACCGTACATGCATCTTAGAGGTAACGTTAGACAGATCTTTAGTTGTACTTGATTTATATACTCACTGATTTAAGAGGCATGTGACAAAATGTATCTTAAATTTACAGTACCATTAGTTTTTTTTAATGATATCGTTTTCACTTTGACATTAATCAAAATGATCGCTTGAATGTGTGTGTGTGTGTATATATTTGTGTGTATATATGTGTTTGTGTGTATATATATGTGTGTGTTTGTGTGTATATATGTGTGTGTGTGTATGTGTGTATATATATATATATATATGTGTGTGTGTGTATATGTGTATATATGTATATGTATATAAGGATTTTTGGCAAAAAAGAAAAGTCCATCATTTTGACCCATACAATTTTTTTTGGCTTTTGCTACAAATATACCCCAGCAACTTAAGACTGGTTTTGTAGGCCAAAAGGTTTGATGAAATTTAAATAATGTACAGTCATTGAATTGCAGTTTTATTTCATGTAATTCCTTCACTGAACACAGACTCCCCCTAGTTGAAGAGAGTGATATTCTTCTGTGAAGATGTCTGTGTCTTCGCTCTACCTCCAACAAGACGGCATGGTGCGCTTCAAGAGGAGAAAGGCGCGTTTCTCCTTCAGTGAAGTGCACATCCTGCTGGACGAAGTGCGGAAGAACCGCCACATTGTTGTGGGTGAGTTTTACCACATTTTGACAAGCAAAACTTGGTAATTCCAGTCCAGTTTTAGTTGTGCAAATGAAAAGATAAATGAAAATGTTTCAATACTTTTGTTTTTGTGTGCATAGGTAAGTTTAACGCGGGAGTTCCCTCTGACGTGAAGCGCAGAAAATGGGCTGAGATCACAGCGCGTGTTAATGAGATTGGAGAGTGTGACAGAGAGATCATGGAGGTGATCAAGAAATGGTCAGACCTTAAATGCGACACGAAGCGTAAAGTGGCTGCTTTGAAGACTGGTGCTTCGGTCTCCCTAAGATTGGCACGGTCTAATATTGAACTGTCCCCGATGGAAGTCATCGTGGAATCCATCCTCGAACTGGACAAGAGACCGTGGGAATCGACGCACCGGTTCAGATCTCGCAGTCACGGTGATGACCAAGAGGCTGGGGGTGAGGATGAGGAAGAGGAGGATGGAGGGTTTGTGGGAATGGGGTCGGTCAACAGTTCGCCAAGCAGAGGAATGGATGTGGGAGGAATGCCTCCTTCTACAAGTGGATCTGGGGGAGAGATGCAGCATGATAGCTCCAAACCTGGAGGTAAACAAACTCAAAATATTCAAGTTGCAACATATTAAGTATTTTCAATAGGTTTAGCTTTTCTTTTTATGATTTTGTACACATCAGTGATGTGTTACCAGAAAAGTTCCCTGAAATAATTATCAGCGCACTTTTCCTCTGATCGCAATAATACACCACCAACTATGTTTTCCAAAGTTACACTACTGTTAGGTTTTTATGGGATTTTTTGAAAGAAATTAAGCTCATCAAGACTTTATTTATTCTCTCTCGGGGAAAAAAAACTGTAAAACAGTTATATGGATTATTAATATTATAGCAATTTAAATGAACTGTTTTCTATGTTAATATTTAAAAATGTAATGTATTCCTGTGATAGCCAGTCAAAATTTTCAGCACAATTATTTAAGTCTTCGGTGTCACTCGATCCTTCAGAAATCATTCAAATGTGTGGAAACACTGAAAAAAGTTACACTTAATAAAAAACTTTTCCAGGATTTGTCTTTAATGAATAAAACATTCCACTTATTTAGAAAAAAAATGTTTTAAGCATTTTTGCTATCACTTTTGATGCATCCTTGCTTAATAAAAGTGTGTTTTTCCATTACCTTTGTAAATTGAATTTCTGTAAAAAAAGAATCTGAATATGACAAAAACATTTGGCATGTAAAGCAATAATTGCATCCCATCTGTTCAAAACAAAAAATCTCTCCCCGGGAAACTGATGTGAAAGGAAGTTTGAGCCTCTGGGGAATCCACAGTTGCTTTTAATAAATATAATACATTACTTTTTAATGTGAGCAAACAAATCTCTGATAAAACGTCATATTTCCTGGCAGATCTCTTATGTCTGACAACAGGCTTTACCTTCAGCATAGACTTTTTTTCCCTCTTTTTTTCTCAGTCAAATGACTTGAGGCAAAGTCACGTGACATATTTTTATGCACATTTTTCCTCTATAAGCCCTATAAAACCTTTATAAGAAAACTATACATATATTTGTGTGTATATGTGTATTGAAAGCAAATTGTTATTTGATGTATATTGTTTGATCGCAGATCGCGAATCCCACTTAGACTCAGACGAGGACAACCCTGACCTCTTCCCGTCATCCTCTATGGCATCTGTTACTAACTCGTACTCTGAGGAGGATGGAATTGCAACTAGAGGCAGTGGCGGACAGGTTTCCTCAACAGCCACCGCTTCTGCTAAAAGACCCATGTCTTTCTCAGGGGTGGAGCCGGACAGTTCACGTGAGCAGTTAGTGCACAACGCAAGCCTCAGCGTGCAGGAGCAGCACACTGCAAATGCTCTTCTAGCCACTGTCTCCCGTTCGCTTGAGCTGCTTGCGGAGTCAGTGCAGCAGCTAGCAGAGACTCAGCAGGAGTTTGCACGAGAATCGCTGCAGCTACAGAGGGACACTGTGCAAGTGTTGCGAGATTTTGCCTCCGGCGCGATAACAATACTGCAGGAAAAGGTCAACGGGAAACCAGCATTGTGAAATATGTGTTTAGCAATTAAATAAAGACAGTGTGACGCAATGTTGATATGTTATGTACAAACGTGTGATGTCGACAGAGACGGCTTTCCGCTGGAACCTTGGTGACCATCAGAGATGACAATGTCGGGGTGTCAAAATACTAAAATTAAGTACAAAGACGACTATTTTAAAAGACGCTTTTGTTGTTTTCCAACAAATGCAAAGATTTTAACAATTGTCCCTAGCCTCTGTTTAATAGTAGGACAGACTGTTGGAGAAGCGCAAACAATTGCGCAACCACAAAGGGATTTTGTTTGTGCCTGTAGTAATAAAATTTTCTAGCCTGGGCCCGCCCATACTTCCTTTGACGCTACATTCACTTCGCGAGCAAAGTTTGTCTGGCAAAGCTGCCGTTTTAGAGCATTTCCGTTCCCAAAAAAGTGGGAACCAATTAGAAACGAGCTTTCGGTTCGGTTGGTTACGGTGGCTTTAGGTTCTGTCGCTACGCATACGTCATCGGAATGAGTGCTTTGATTGGTTGTAGATTCGTCCAGTAGTATACAGAGGCATCTGATGGACGCAGGTTAAGCCCGCCTCCCAGAAGGTGGGTAGTAAGGTAGCTTTGCCAGACTAAAGCTCCTATGAGCTTTATAGTTGCGGAAGCCAGGTTAAGTAAAATCTGTAACATTGTAAATTATAACAATTTAAAATAACTGCTTTCCAATTATTATATGTTGATTTTAATTACTATCATCTTGGAAACAGTTGTGCTTCATATTTTTGTAGAAACCATGACAACTAAGCAGCATGCATCTAAAATAGAAATCTTCACTGTAACTTTGGATCAATTGAATGCACCTTTGCTAAATAAAATGATTAATTTCTTTCAAAAAACTAATAAAAAGTCAAACAGACCCCAAACTTTTACATGGCAATGCAAACAGAAATATTGTATTTTACCGGAGTTAAAACCCTACTTTTTTTCAGCCATGCCCTGTGATTTTAATGCCTTGATTTAAGTTCAATGCCTCTATTTTTATTTAATCCAGAGATTTTTGTTTATATATATAAACAAAACTGCTGGCTATCTTGCAACGTAACTGTCTATTTCTCAGCTAAGCTTGTATTTGTAAATTGTTTGATATTTTGGCTAAAACAAACCTAAGGGAGCAGCTCCTTATCTATAATTACACAGAGGAGCATTTTGCTCAAGCTGAATAAAATGGTAGTTCAGTTATTGTGGTCTTCAGTATGTAGGACAAGAGTCCCAAGAGTATTTCCATGTTGACACAAACGCTGAGCTAAGGGCTTCGCGTTTGGCATGGGGTTTTGCAGAGCTGCTGACCCACGGCAGACACCCCTGGAACAAACAGCAGTGGTTCCCAGATGCAGCGCCCCAGGCAGCTGACAGGACCAGCCCCCTGCTCATCTCTCTCAGCCAAAACCAGGGGAACATGATCCATCATGGTTATGTGATTATCATAACAAATACTTTCATTCTCTCTACTTTCTCCAGAAGTGTCTCTCACTCTCCTTCACACTTCATTGGGTCCTCACAGCAAGCTTAGAATTTAGAGAAAATAAAAGAACAGGACACAACGAGCCCTGACAGGCAAGGTGGCTCTTCTGAGGGTTAAATATGAGATATTAGTAGTTTTGGTTGCTGTCGAAAAATAGTCTTTCAGGAAAATTCAAAGAGTTTCTGCAGCTATTGTGACTCACATTTGGGATTTGGATCTGAATTTACATAAACCCAACTGGAGGGTAAATGCGATGTCATCACTCCTGACAAACTTGATGTGACAAAAAGTGACTAGATGTTCCTCAGTCAGATGTAGGGTATCTAGGTGATCATTGCTCTGAGGTTAACTCGAGTTCAGCATGTCAGCCATGTTGTAGAATTAAAGGTGATTGTGATGTTTTGTTGGTTTGGAAAAGTCCTTGATTTTCTATATTGCAGTTTGTGTGAGACCAAACAAAACCTAACATTTTAGTCATTATTCAAGAGTTGATTCAAGATCTGAGTCAGTCTGATTAGTGAACAAATTACTAGGTTTTATGAACGAATCAAACAATTGATTAAATTCCTTTCTATTTGAAGTGTTACTGCTATTTGTGCATATATAAGATCCCCAAAGTTGCAAAGACTAAAGTCTCAAAACCGAAGAGAATGTATTTATAAGTTATATATGACTTGTCCACACCCCCCTAAAACACTTTTCTATGTTACAGAGTAGGTTTATTTTCATAACACAGCCAAAAACTATTTATTCTCCGAACTTATTCGGAACTATTATTCTCATTGTAGTGTTGCTGCGGGCACCATGTTCTTGAGATGCTGTTTCATTGTGAAAGTGAAACTACTTTTTTTGTACTTCCAAAAGAGGACACAACCACAAATCGGTGGTCAAGTCCAGAACAGTTCAACACCAAATATTCAGAAGTGTTTAGCGTATGCACAGAAAACTCATTCCTGTTACACGCTTGAGGTATTCGGCCAATCACAATGCACTGGATAGCTGGACAGTCAAGAGCAATCACCACCTTGCTTCTGAGAAAGATGAGCTTTGCAAAAATCCATGTGTTTCAAGAAGACAGGGCATAGAGGAGTAACAATAATATACAGTATATGAAAAATAATGTGTTTTCTGAACCTTAAACTGCATAAACATTTTGAAACACAAAATAATGTTCTTTTTAGCAACACCCCCCAATGACCCCTTTAAAAAACTGGGTCTGTTATTCACACAAAGGTGTTTTAGAACAGTACTACTACTTTTAATTGTGTTTTATGTAATTTTTTGTAAGTCCTCATTCACAAAAAGTGGTTATAATGTTCAAAATCCACTATTTATGCATCATGGACGAAAGAATGCCAGGTTTAGAAAGACATAAGTGTAAGTAAATGATGGTTTGTATTTCATCTAATTCTTGAGTGTACTATTCCTTTAAACTTTGTTTACAGCTTTGCCTGTTTTTGTCAAATAATTATGAAAACAGTGTGCTACAATACACTGAGTGCCATGGTAAAAAATTGAGGCTTGTCAGGGGTTTGTAGAGATTTTCTAAACCAGCTGGCTCAGGCTTTTAATGTGCTCACTGTTGGAGCCTCTCTCCGCTGGTTGTCTTATTATTTTTCCTTCCGATTTAAGGAGATGGAGTAGTCTTGTCTTGGACCATTACGTTTTTATACCATGCTGTGATGCAGCTCTGGATGATACTTTGGTGGTAAAGAACAGGCAAGACTACCAAACGTGACATCTGGCTTCAAAAAGATCCAAGACTGTGGTAAATTACATGAGATTGCTTATTTTATTATTTATTTTTTTCCAACAGTAAACAGCGTTTCTATCTCAGCAGATTGGATCAGATGCTGTGTAGTTCTACCTATACTCTGAGCTTTACTTCACTGCTCTACTCCACTAGCCTCATTGACACTGACACTGGCTCACTTGCTCACAATCTCACACACTCCATCAATCAAAGAAAAGATGTATTAGATTTAGATCAGTTCCAAAACCTAGTGAGCTGCCTTGCTACATAGACAGCTGCCTTGCTAAGAGCTATTTATACCTGACTTAAAGGTGATTCAGTGATTATAAATCATAAGAGAAGTTGATTTAAACCTTACAGCATCTAAATACATATGTTGGGTGTAATAATCTGAATGTTATAATACATTTAATTTTATATAGCATATATTGTATATTATACAATCGCTCACCTTGTCTGCTACCTTTGTGTCACACTTGAGTCACAAGGCAATCTGGTATGCCTTTTTGTCAAGAAAATATGCTGCTTTATTCGACTGAATCGTGTTATTTTATAAAGTATCGTAAATACCCTTTGAAAAGGCTTTCATTAGTCTACAATGCCTTAGCATTCTGCCTCCATAGGCACCTCAATTGGTTTTGGAACAGAGTAATTCAGTGCAGAAGAGATAAAAAGAGATAATTTAGTTCCTCAGATGATGTATAGAGTGTGTAAAGACAATATAAAATGAGACATCTTTAAATTTTCTTACTTTTGTAATGCTAACACTGCTCAAATCATCTTAACGCAGATCATCAGTATTCATATTAGCAAAACAAACTATCTAGTGAAAGAGCTGAATTGCAGGCAGGAAGCTCATTGCCATGCACAGTGTAACATCAAGCTAGATGAAGCTACATTTAGGTGGACAGAGTTAAGACATTTCTCCCTCTCGAGCTTGCATATATATTTGGTTGCTTTCTGTGGGTTGGACTGCAAATAAGGAGCTCTAGGATCTGCTTGTCTGTGATGTGATGTGTAAACATCAAGGTTTTCAGGGTGGATGAATAGAGATGTTTTTATTCAACAAATGACAGAAAACAAATCTATGACAGTTCTGCCAAAAAAAAAAAAAATATATATATATATATTCCTTGCCTTGCCTCTTTAGTTTTTCTTTCTTTTTTCTTGGATCTTTTTCATGTTGCACATCAAGATGAATAATATGTCAATTGCAGAGAGCAGCCTAAATTAATTTCCCATGATTCATTGAAAGAGACTATTGGTGCCCCACTCATTGATGGTAGCGTATGGACAGGGTCTTGGTGAATCACTGTTCTCTAATGTCTCACTTGCTACATGTCTGGGATGTCAATTTGTCAGTGCTGACAAATCGTGGCAGCCTCATCAATCTAGCCTTTATCCTGACCAGTTTAATAGACGTCTCACCCCTGGGTTTTTGACCAGCGCCTGTACCAGCACTGGTTAAACCTGACTTGTTAAGGTGATTTGATAAGTTTTATTAATCAGACCTTTGCAGTTTCTGTGTTGACACGTGTAGATGCTGCTCTTGTTGTAGCATGTTTTATTGTATACACTCAGAAAAAAAGTTCTAAAATTGTACCTTTAGGTTTACACCATTTTGTCACTGGGGGCAAAGCTGTTAAAGAACATCATGGTCATCAAACCGCAAAACAAACATGAATTATTTACCCCTAAATGTTTCATATTAGTGCATATTAGGAATATTTCACCCAAAATTAAATTTAGCTGGAAATTTTCTCTCCCTCAGGTCCAATAAGTTTAAGTTTGTTTCTTCATCAGAACAGATTTGGAGGACTTTTGCATTACATCATTTGCTCATCAAAGGATCATCTATAGTGAATGGGTGCTGTGGATAAAAACATCAATCCATAAGTAATCAACATGACTCCATATCATTAATTAATGTCCTGTGAAGTGAAAGGCTGCATGTTTGTAGGGAAGTTGTAGATTGTGATTTTTATCAACTGTTTGAACTCTCTTTCTGATGGAACCCATTCACTGCAGAGGACCAGTTTCTAAGTAAGTTCGTGCAAAGCTAAATTTCCTCAAATCTGTTTAACAAGAAACAAATGTATCTACATCGTGTATGGCATGAGGGTGAGTACATTTTCTAAAAAAAATTCAATTTTGGTGAAAGTGAACTATTCCTTCAGTGTTACATATCACAGCTAGCTCTCTTTAAGGGTATATTCTGAGTGATGAGCTCCTTGTATCCTTTTGTCTCACAGCATACAACATATTTAGTAAATCGCAATTGTTTTGAGCCAGACAGAGGGGGAAGCTAGGCAAAAAATAATATGTCCTTCAGATTTCACTGAATTCATAATTTCCTCGCTAAATGTTTTCTAGTGTCTCAGGAAATCAATTTTTGGCCCTGTAGAAAAAAAATATATATAACCACAGTCTTTTGTCCCACAAACAGGCACATTATTCAGTGTCACAGAAACATTACACAAGCTGAAAACTGAAAAATGAGCAGGATGACCCACTTCTGTGATAGCACATCAAGAGCTTTTCACAAGGTCAGGCTGTTAGAGCAACACTTTCTAATTTCACTTGCTTCTCCCTTCTGAAGAAAAGTCTATATTTGCATGGACATGCTGATTTATGCTGCTCTATCTAGTTTTGTTTGTTAGGTTAGAGGAGAAGCCGGGTAGCTATACAGCATCCTAAAAACAATATATGTGCTTCTCCTCTTTTACAAACTTAAGGTGCACTTGGAAGAGCAGAGCAGGAATGCCAACATCTGGCTGAGAGGAAGCCCTGAGAGCTTAGAAGTAAGATGATCATGTCTGTCTGACGACGACTAAAGCTTTGGCCTGTTCCCTTATGGAGCACTGCAGGGGAATCCAACTTTGATAATCACACAGCAAACAGGAATCAGACGGAAAGCTGTTCTGTCCTGCAAAGCCTGTTAGGCCAGATTACCATGTGTGAAGACAAGACAAGCACATCCAGGTCCATCTATCTCATTCAAACACATATGGACACACTTTAGTCATCTGTTCAGGTTTCAAACATTTATTGGGCGGTTTGTTGGAAACCGACTAGTGTTTTTGAACATTGAAAGGATTAAACGAATATATAGGCCTACAAAGTATTACAATGTACACAAAGTAGGCCTACTATGAAGAGAAATCAATATGTTTAACACTAATAAAAATGATAACTATGAAATCATAAAAATTCAAAGCTAAATGGAAATTTACAAATGCACATAGAAAAATCATTAAAACTATATATTGAAAACTCAAAATGTTCAAATAAAATCTCATTCAAAATATGAAAATTTTAATTAATTTTAAAATGAATAAATGCTATAATATAAAATCACACCGGTTGCAATATACACAATAAAATAATATTCTAAAGCACTAGGTTCCGGTAGGTTCAAAATTTAAAGTGGAATGTATAGTTGAATCACAGACAGTTTCAACCAATTTTTAGCCTTATGATATTCTAAACACACACACTAGATTATTCAACAGACTGCGAGACCAGAGAGGCACACACTTGTTGATTGTAGGGACAATTCCACAGTGACACGAGATCTCACAGAGACGAGATCAAACGTGACTAGAAAAGGAAAACAAACGGAGAACAATCGACATTGTCAGCTGGCTCTCCTGGCATCCATTCTGTTTCATGGCATGTTTGTGAACACCAAGTTTCAGCTATAGACCATTTACATTTCCAGGTTTCTCAGTGGAAGTCGAGAGCAGTGAATAGGAGAATACCACAAATATGCTTTTTACATTGTTTTCACCACTTTCAATCAAAGTAAAAGATTTTGAGAGTCAGAAGAGAAAACAATGTCAAATTTACTGCCCCTCCCCCATAGATGATGCATTAGAAACACCCTCGCATTAGCGTTACCTAGTTGTGTTATTTTTTGTGTAATTTGATGAAAAGATACAATACAAAGTATAGTGGTATAACTGTTAATACAATTAAAAAAAACGGAATATAAAAAACTTCTAAGGGTTTATGATGCTGTTGAACGTTGAAATGCATCATCAGTGTTTTGAAAAGGGTCCAAAGAAGGGATGCATGCTTGCTCTCTTTGGCTACTGCGGTTATCAGCAGCCCAATCAAGAGACTTAAAAATCAAACATGTTTGATCACTTATGATTTTGCAACATCTCAATCGGGAGAAAATAATCATAATGACACCTAAAAATAGAGGATTTTTTGGACAAAAAAAATTGTTTGCGACAAACCACAAATCGGGCCACACACCCTGTGGCTAGCCTTAGTAGGAGAAAAATTCAGCTTTTCTGAGCTGTCAGATGTCATTTGAATTGTGTTTGATTGCTGATTCTTATTCATTAGTTTGTCCCAGAGCTCTGTCTCTCATCTGATGCCACTACTTTAAAACATTTTGGGGAATAAAATATTGATTTTGGAAATTCAAGGGAAAGCAAGGGGTGGAGGTGTTGTTTGCACTTCATAACTCAACATGATGGACAAATGATTGCATTTTTTATCTCCTCTCCCATGAGCAGAGTGAAAAATGGCTGTCTCTTCAAAAGGTGCATTAGTTTCATTCCATAGTGTTATTTATTTCCACTGTGCCTGTAGAACTGTCACAATGACACCTAACTATTCAAAGAGGGCCAGGTGTTGTAAATGAATGAAGGCCTCCATCAGGACAAAACTTCAATGTTTACTGCAGCCCACTAGGAAAGGTAACCTACAGGAAGACACTTATACTTAAGAGAACTTATAACTCAACTTGCTATTGTCCTGAATGTGAATAAATAGGGGTCATCTATTAGTCTTACAAAAAATGGGTATTGAATTTATTTTTTACAGATCCAATCCACAGTATCTCAACCACACACTGGCTTGAAGGATATGGGCAAAATGAAGCTGAGATCAGATGAAACGTTCTATATCACTCTCACTAACTCTTATAAATATGCTAAACCTGTAAGCGCACACTGTGCAAAATATCAACACACTTGGGCATGTAATGTGTTTGCATAGTGCACTAGCAGTATGCTGTCAAATCCATCTTATCATTTTTTCATAGCTCTAAAGTAGCAAATCACTTTGTGAAGTAAAGAAGGCAGAGAGAGGGTGTCAAGCATGGTGAGGGCAACTCTCAGAGTGATTCAGAAAAGTGACGCCCATAAATCATGCCAGACATATGCAGCAAAGTGGATCTTACGTCTGCGTCTACAGTGAGCCTCAATTTAGATGGTGAACTATAGTGAACAAACAGATGTGTACTTCAGTTCAGACAGCGCAGAGCTGAGAGGGTTGATAAAAATGAATGCCATCGCATTGCTTTTAAAAGAACTTGGCTATCAGAGAATTTTGGATGCTATACTTCCCTATAGTAAAGTAAATAGGACAGATATAGAGACCCTGTATGGCACAAGATGTGTAATTATAGTCTACACTAAAACAAATTATAATTCCCTAGCACGGTTAAAAAAAACTAAACAATTTTTTTTTTAACATAATCATGTTACATTTCCCATTTAAACAATGCGATGTGATGCTGTGACACATGATAAAAGGTATCTTCTCCATGTTAATCAGAGTTTTTGTCCTAACTAGCTGGGACAGCAACAAATGAAATTTCAAATTTAGAAATTATTTCTATTTCCTCAACAAACTAGACCACAATGGATAATCTCAGGCGTTTATGTGCTTTATTCAAAGTTTAACTTCTATAATATGAGTTTAAATATGAGTTTCTTCCACACCAAACCCTACAACCAGTATTAATCCATGAAGCATTACGTTTTTTGTAGTGTTTTGATAGTTAGTTCTATTGCTATAAAAATTACAAACACAAAAGCCTGCATTGGTATGCATGCTCTTCTATCTGTGAAACTCAAAAAGAAGCTCATTCCAAACACATAGTTCTACTCATGCAAAAAAAAAAAAACGAACTGCAAACTGAATTATGAAACAGCCTGCACCCCATCACACACCACACACGCAGATATAAAAAGTCAACCATCTTTGAGAAAAATGTTTGCCTCATGCACGCCAGGTTATCATGGAGTAATGAGGAGTGACTGGCAGATGGCTAAAGGATAACATGTGCCATGAAATGGGCCTGTGTCCAAAAATGTCTTGATTTTACCCAACTATACATGTCTTAAATCAATCTCCATAGCTTTGACGCTCTCCTGCACTACATCAATAACATGTTTGCAGTTCCTCCAGTGGTATATTCAATAGACTGAATCTCATTTATTTCTCCTCAATTTGTGTTTGGCTTTACTCCTATCCATATATGTACATATCGAGATCAGTCGATCCCTCCGATACACAGCGCCACATTCATTGTGCTTTTTATTGGACATCTGAGAGTCCATTAAGAGCACCTCATCAGTTTACCTCATCAGTCCTGTTAAGAGTGTTTTGCTTTGTTCTTATTTTGCTGAAATCATGGCATCTTTCATAGCCATTTCTATTCATTTTACAGTGTGTTCTTTATAAGCCTGTGTCACTGTGCTCTTGTAGGACGAGCCCATGTGACTTATACACATGCAGGCACATAAGGAAACATTTTGTTTTTGCAAATACATTTTCAGGGGATTTCCTTCTGTATCTTTTAAAGATATGAAGTGCCATTCACTCCCAGAACATGGTGTCTAGAGTGGAGTGTTTTAATCTAAGTCTTAATGTATTATTGTTGTGGTATTTCATGATAAAAACTCGTTCCTGCAGACTCCAAAGCCCAATGAACCTACTCTTCGGAAAGCTCATTAAAATAAACCATCCAATTTTACAGCCACATTGCAAGTAGAAGTGAATGTGCCTTCATCATTTTTAAAGCCAGACTGTGTAAGACTACGGATAGAAAGAATATATTCTCACCACAGTAGAGTCAATAGTTACTGGAGGTAGTCAACTAAGAATGGATTACGGCAGCCTTTGACACAGGGCATTTTTTATGGATTTGTTTGTTTATTTATTTATATACTTGCTGCTTTAGTGCCGTTTCACAAAAGAAATTTAGCAAATCCCATATCAGCATAAAAAAATCTCTGTTGAATTAAGTTTGTGAGGTCCATCTTTCCTTTGTAGGCTCCATAGGTCACCTGACCTCTGCTGCTGATGTGATGTGATCAGTATAAAATATATACAGATATCCCTTTTAAATATAATGCTTGAGTGCAGTGCTGAGCATAAATGGCCTTAAGATAAAAAAGCTACTTTCAGCACTGAAAACTTCATCCTTTATATATTATATTTTTGTATTTTATTTTATTTTATTTTGTGCTGTCAAGCGATTAATTGCATCCAAAATAAGTTTTTGTTTACATAATATATGTTTGTGTACGGTGCACATTCATTATGTGGAAACACACATACAACATATATTCCAAAAATATTTACATGTTCATATAATTTATTTTATATATAAATATATTTGAACTATAAACAACCTAATGTATTTTTCAAAAATATATACATGCATGCGTATTTATATATGCATAAGAAATATACATGGTAAACACACATATTGTCACGTTTCTTTCTGTTTTGGTCTTGTGTTTCTTTGTCTTCCTGTTTTGATTTAGTTTTGTTTTCCACGTGCGGAGGAGGCACAAGCCGTGGAGGATTCCGCAGGATACCACGCCACAAGACCGCTCAGTGCCGGCTTCCCATCAGCAACTGAACTGCCTGATTTGATCCAGTTCCCCCGAGGATTCCACTCCGCAGTTACGGCCAGGAGTGCCGTCCCCTAAGACTGTTCCCCACATGCGATCAGAAGAGGCGGGCCAGATCTCTGCGGATTCCAGTCCACTGTTCCTTAGTCCGGTTCTGGAGTTATGGCTGGGCGAGCAGTTTCAGTTCCCTCCTGAGTTTGCGCGGGAAGAGCGCCTCCCTGAGCCTGTGCTTCCAGAGTGTCCCCTTGAGTTTGCGCTTCCAGAGCGTCCCCCTGAGCCTAGTCTCAGCCTCAGAATTCACGCCCACGGAGCGTTGGCTGAACGTCTGATGCATATGGTACACTTTTCTGGAAAGACTTCAGCAGTGTCAAAGTCGTCATCTGAGTTCCGGGGGCGCGAGTGTCGTGTTTATTGTCGGTCAGCCGGGAAACAAAGCGCAGACGTGTAATTGCGGGGGGAAAAAACCTGTTTACATGAGTGACAATAAGCATTTATTAAGAACAGTTAAACTTTGGATTCTCAAAAGTATGCAATCCAATTTTACTAGTTTTGCGTCCCCTCCTATCTATTATGGAAGATCAAGTGAAGTTACAGTACCCAACTCAGAAGGGGATATCATCCGCGTTTGCTGGCAAACATGAAACAACAGACGCTGACATCGCAGCTGGCCGATTCAGTATTGTGTTGGGTTCTCCAGAATTGCTTGTGGGTGTTAAAAAGTCTTGCCAAAGAAAGCACCTATGAATTCCAGACCTTCAGCCATCAGTCTGAAGGTCTGGCTACGCGAGACTACCCTGAGCCTGCACTTCCAGGGTGCCCCCTTGAGCCAGCGCCTCCAGAGCACTCTCCAGAGCCAACCCCACCCGAAAGCACCCACCAAGCTGCCCTTTTCCTGGACCCCCACACAACCCAGAGCCCTTATGGTCTCCTAACGTCCCCAATAAATTTTTTTGGGGGGTAGTAGGGTTAAGGTCGTGTTAGGGGTGGGTGGGAAGGGTATTTGGCCATGGCCTTTTGGGACTCTAGATCCGCCATGGCCTACCAGGACTCCAGACCCGGCATGGCCTCCCAGGACTCTAGATAAGCCATGGCCTTACGGGACTCCTGATCTGCCATGGCCTCCAAAAAGCCTCAGACCCGCCATGGCTTTCCAGGACTCGCCATGGCCTTCCCGCCATGGCCTTCCAGGACTTCTAGATACGCCTTGGACTCCGGGAACACCTGATCCGCCCTGAAGGCGGTATGTGACTCTGCCCTTCAGGCCTCTAGGGTGCCCACCATCCTTCCCAGGTCATTGTTTTTTGGTGTTTTCTTTCTTTATTTGTTTTCTCTTTTTTACGGTGCAAGTATGGAAGTATTTCTTGTTTTTAATAAAAAATATTGCTTTTAATAAAACCCAAGTATAAATGGTAAAACAGAAAGCTATAGGATTGAGGTGTGTTAAAGTTCAAGTCTATTATGCTGTTCTGAAAGCATGCTGTAATATGATGAGGAAATGCTTTACAGTCTGTCTGCTCGGTGTCTGTCTCTCAAAGGTGGATTCATGAATGAATTTGATGGAGCTTGCCGCAGAGCATGAAATTACATTAGGCATTGCACTGACTCTGCCTTCCCACACCTGTCAGCCCAGTCAAATGATGGAAGGCTTTTTGTAATAGTAATGGTAATGTTAAGGTAGACTTCTCTAGACCTAAAAAACATTTTTTGTATTAAAGTTGAACATTTCTTGTTCAAAGGTTTGAGTAGTTTTGCCTGTACCCAGGAAACCCTTCTACACTCTGCCCCGTCAGAACTTTCATTAGTTCGTCTATTTTAACCCTTCCTGAAACAAATTAAATCACTTTTTGCGTGTTTTCATTAAAATTCTTTTGCAATTTGCAAATTCTTTGAAAAGTTTCAACCGACTGTTTTCCATCCAATTGTATCTGTTTGATTAATAATTAATCGCTTCGTTTACTATTTTAGTTTTTTAGAAAGTCACAGTACTGCAAATAAATGACTCAATCGTTATTGAAATTGTCTCCTAGCATCATACAACAGTGGTAGAAAGGGTTTGTTGATTCATTCATAACCTGTTATATCATCTAAAGTTTATGCCCATTGTATAAGAAAACTTTAATCATTTTTAATCACTTGTTCAAATAGAAACTGTGAATACAAAAAGAGCAGACATGAGATGGCTTATGATTAATGGAGGTGCTGTCTCAGGGTCTCTATAGACAAATACTTAGAGGAGAAAGTCATTGATGGTCTCATTGATCTTTCCCCCAAATTATTCACTACATTAGAAGCGTTCTGATTTTTAGATTGCACTGAGATTAGATCCTGTCTGATGAGTAAGATTAATTTCAAGTAGCCTATATTTCAAATGCCTGCTCAGGCACAATTTGTAAACAAACCATATCCATATAAAATGAACACAGCTGTGAAATGCTTTTTTTTAAACTGTGTGGGCTACATAAATAAAATAGATTTAGCACTAAGCCCCTAACCCTTTTTGAACCTAAGTTAAGCCCCAGGCTCAGATCACTTTTAACAGTCGTAAAAGCAACATTTTGCACCTTTGCTGTTCGGTGTGAAACCATACAGTGATAGAATGGTAGTTGTTACAGTGAGATGTTTAGCAAAAGACGAGCAATCATAAACTACACAGTGCTTAACTCATTAAATATTCATTCACTTTCAATAGCCCCAGAAACTTTTTCATGCATTAGTTTAGTTTTTATCATCTTAGAAAAAGACACTTTGATATTGCTTGTTAACTGTTAACGCGCTGTTGTGAAAAGAGACTATTTGTTTTTTTGTTTTGTATCCTTTATGTTTGCTTGAAACAGCAGAGACAACTGGTTTGTCTAATTGAAGTTACTGACCTCATAAGTATGCAAATAATCCTAAAATGAAAAGAAACACATGAGCACTACCAACGAAATGTTTTTACTCTAATTCATATCAAATTAAACCTTTTTAACATGAATAAAACAACATAATGAGTGACTTATACTATCTTTGTCACGGAGAACACTCACTGGTTTGTAGATAGGACACAGTGTTACACTAGAGGGATTCATTTTGCAATTATAATATTACTAAAAATGTATAAATACATGTAAATATTTTGAAAATATAAATACTGTATGTGTGTCTTTATATATACATAATAAAAAAATTTACACAGCACACACATATAATCAAAAACATTTCTTTTAGATGCAATTAATCGTGATTAATTGTTACACTCCAGGAGACGTGAAATAACGTGCGCATATGATAAAATACGATAAAATGTCCCTCACATGGCTCCGGGGGGTAAATAAAGTCCTCCTGCAGCAAATCCATGCATTTTTGTACGATAAACATATTTCAAACTTAATAAGCACTTTTCTCTTATGTCTTCTGTCTGTGGAAACCGGAAGCAGTCCCGGCGGATGGCGTAAGACACAAGTGATTAGTGATGAGCGTGAATAGAGAACAAAAAAAAAAAATGCCAGTCATGAATGAGAAGCACAAACCGAGGATTTGTAAATTAAAATGTGGGAGGATTTTGATATAAGCCAAGAAGAGACGGGTTTTCCTTTGCTAAAGTAAGAAAACATATCCTTTGAAACTACATTTCCCATAGGCGCACATATAGTGATGCACACATCCGTCTGGACTGCTTCTGGTGTCCACAGACAGCAGACTTGAGAGAAAAGTGCTCATTAAGGTTGAAATATGGATGTTTATTGAACAAAAACGCATGTATTTGCTACTGGAGAACTTTATTCACCCCCCAGAGCCATGTGAGGGACGTTTTATTATGAATGCGCACATGTTATTTCACGTCTTCCGAAGTGTGACGGCTATCACCCATTTAAACCCATTTTTAAGGCTTGGAGGGGTCTGGACAATTTTTATTATAACTCCGATTGGATTTGTCTGAAAGAAGAAAGTCACACACACCTAGGATCCTTCAAAGGTGAGTAAAAGACAGGAACATTATCAGGGAATAACTGACTTTAGAATGTCATGACTGACCAATTGAGTTAAGCATTTTAGAGAGCAGTACAAAGAAACCTTACTGTATGGTAAAAAAAAAAAAAAAAAAAAGAACAGTTATGAAAAAAGAGAGAGAAGCCGTTTTTCTTCCTCTAACACCATGAGCATTAGCGTACTTGTTCCACAGTAGGAGAACAACAAAAGCGAAGTGTGCCAAATGCATTCCCCGCTTCCATCTCTCCCACAGCAAAGACAGTGTTCTCTTCAGCTGCCAGCAGATGAATGGAAATAGGTGTGATGGGAGGAGACTGATGCCTGCTAGGAATACAAAAGACTCAGAGTCTCTCAAAAGACAAAGACTGCAAGGGGTTAATGAGTGGGGGACGGTGACAGGAGAGAGCCTATTATCACGCAGCTGAGATGGATATTAAATTGAGTCATTTCTTTCTGGTCCAGCTGGCAGGCTGCGATAAGGCCCATTCCACTGAACCTGTGAACCCTCCAGAATCCATCAAGCTACAGAGCACAGGCCTTTAAACACCCCACACCTTTGTGTCTGAGCCTCGTTTACACTCCACAGAGTGCTGGAGGATTGTAACGCTAGGCTAATTGATAATTATTTGGCCTCTGTGAGTTTAAGATATCTCTGAAAACTGGTTTTCAATGCCATTTTGTCCCTAACCAACCATAAAGAGGCCAGAGCTCCATAATCTGCTTCCCGAACACATCCAGAATTGTGCACCATTAAGAATCGAATTAAAAATGATTTTCACATTCAAATTCAGTTCCTGCATATAATAATAAACAGATGGGTAGATATAACAAATTTGCATTTAGTTGTATATATACAAGTAAATGAAATTTATATATTCTCATTATTTAGTAAAGCTAAATTTGGATGGATATAGATGGATCTAACAAAAAGATCTAGACGAAAACATTTGCATTTTGCTTATATATTTGATATATTACATTAAATGAACTGAAAATCTGAGAAATTCATTTCACCTTTGCTTTTCAACTAGAAAGCTTCAAAGGTTAAAGAGAGATAGATTAGTTTGAATTTCTTTAAATTGCAGTTTGTTAATTATTAAATGTATTGTTAATATAAGCATCACGTATATGACCCATCATAACTGGCTTGCGGTGCAGGCGGGACAGCCCAACTAATGACAGCTAATTAAAGTAGTATATGGAGTACATATAAATATGATTAGGCTTGATATGTTTTATAAGTTGTATATTCATAATGTTGTGAAAGTTCTGATGTTTTGTGCTACACGCTCAGATTGCTACCTCTGTGTTTATTCAGCAGCATATATAGTTTGAAATTGTCCTTTTTGTGCTTTCTTCTCACTGTTTTTACACCAGTGAGCCCAATTTTTTTTTATCTCGCCTAGGGCCCCACAATCCTTCGGGCCAGCATTGGACCCTGGACCACAAAACCAGTCATACGTAGCATGGTATATTTGTAGCAAAAGCCAACAATACATTGTATGGTTCAAAATTATTTAGCTTTTTGCCTAAAATCATTAGGATATTTTGTAAATATTATATTTAATCAAAATCTTTAGTAAATTGCCTTCTGAAAATGAATCAAAACATAAACTTCCTAATTTTATTAATTACAAATATATATATATTTTTTTTTTTTTTTGCCCCCTCAGATTCCAGATATCTATCTCAGCCAAATATGGTCCTAACAAACTATACATCAATGAGAAGCTTATTTATTTATTTATTTTCATATGATGTTTACATTTAAAAAAAAATGTTTTCCATTAATCCATAATTGACAGCATTTTATCCTATCAGAACAAATCTGCTGGATGAGATATCCTCTTTATCACCTCAGCAGCATTAAGAACCTAGCGTTTAGCTGCTCGGGGACAGCAGCATAATCAGTACAGCATCGTAAAAAGCAATTTAGAGTCTAATTAAAAGAAACATCCCAAATCATCGCTGGCCTCTGCTCATTACTGCATTACTGTGCAGGGTCAACAGTCTAAACATTTGGTTAATCATAACACAGTGAAAGCTGCCACGCAAGCCCTGCCAACATGGTAATTACTATAACTGGCACCCAAGACAGAGAAGCAGTGACTACAGAGCCAGAGGAAAAACTATTAGTCATCTTCATCAGAGAAATTCAAGAACAGCACACTTTAATTGCTTTTGGTTCGGTATTTCGTATTGATTTTCTTTCTACAACCTGAGAGTGTCCTTCTTTTTTTGCTGTTACCTAGCTTGTGTGCATCCGTGATTATTCCTCAACTGTGGAAAAGCTTCAGGCTGTGGAGACATTGAGGTTTAGGCCTTCCAGGGAGACACATCCATTACCTATCCCCCTCGTGGCAGCACAGGGCCAGACGCGCCGTCACACACCGGCCTGATTTATTGGAGCTTTTAAAGCCTCGTCATCAGCGGCATGTTTGATTTACACAGTGCTTTCCTGACAGCTGTCGACGCTTGGCAATACAGCAGCTTACTGTAAACTAGCCACACAGGACAACAGTTTTTATCATCGCATGACTTACAGTCTTCAGTCTCTGTAGCTGCAGGATCGTGCAATATATACGGCACAGTGCGTGACATGACAAACTTTATTGTTTAATAATGCGTTTTGTTTTTTTTTCATTTCATTTAACAAGTTATTATAGTGCTGTCACTTATGAATGTCTTATTAAGAAACAGTTGGCAGTGTGCTTCTGGTCTGGGCAAACTCTAGCCAGGCTTGGATAGAGCACAGATTAAACCGCTCATGGGTAACTGACCAGATCCAACAGAATAAAATGTTACAAAATGACTGATATTTTTGCATAGAATACATTAGTGAATAGTTAATATGCTTTCAATGTTTTGTAAATCTATTAATCTGCACTTCAGGAGTTATTACATTTGGAACATTAAGATTAATCAGCATATTCTGATTTCTGAAGAATCTTGTGACACTGAGTACTGGAGTTATGGCTGCTAAAAATTTAGCTAGGTCATCGCAAGAATAAATTGCTATAAATCGCACGTTTTGCTATATATTGAAGTAGAAAATATAGATTCTTCAAGTGTTGTACATGGACACAATCTGAATCTGTTCCAATCTGAAACTCTTACTATGAGGCACATTGTTAGAGTGCGTCACAGGTATAAAGGAATGCAAATTACTTTAAATCTACATCGCTCCCAGCACGCATTGCAGCACAAATGCATTATTCAGTTGCTGTTAGGAGTATTGTTGTGCTGATTGCTGACTTTGTTGTTGTTTTTATCATTGCCATCAGCTGTTTGTGTTGTGTGTGTAGCTGGGTATGTTCAGAGCTTTACTTGATGAGGTTTGTGTGTTAAACTTATTGCTTTGCGAGGTGTTCTATTCTTCAGAGACAAAGATGGCTGCTAATTGATAAGTGCTGCTAACTGATAATTTGTTGAACTAAAAATCTGTTTCTATGACTGTTTATAATTGGCTGTATGTTGCATATTGGATTTAGTGAATGATTCAAATCAAATTGACTTAACAAAGTATTATTAGTGGTCTCAGTCTGATGTTGATTTCATTTTTATGCTTTCCAAACAGTTTGCTTCACATTTATTTGCATATATTATTTTGTTTTGTTTTTTTACAGTACAGTAGATTTTTTTATTCATTTATAGATTAAAAAAAACTAAATAAAGGAAGAAAAAATTTAAAATTGAAGATTAAATATTCTGAAATAAATAACAATATTATATAAATGGATATTTTCCCTCCCTTTGTAATTCAAATTATGCTGAAAATAGCCTAAATGTATGAAATGATACAAATGAAAAATAAAAGCATTTTCACCGGTTTTTACTGTGACTTTTACACCCTGCTGTATGTTTTTATAAAAATGAAATGGGATCCAGGGGCATGTGAATCAATTGCAGCAGTGATTTACTGACTGCTTTTGAAACAAACCAAGGAGCTTTGCAGCAGCGAGTGCATTTGTAAGTGAGTCAACGTACCTGCTGTTTTCAGCTGCCGTGTATGTGATAAAACACTGATGAAAGCTTGTAAGTGTTGCCCCACACACTCCTGACCTTGATGAGCCATTGAGCTGCTGGCGGCCGAGCTGCAGCTGCTCTTTGGGAAATTTAAAAGGGGTCTTATCAGAGTCTTCAATTCACAGACTGACCGAGTGCTGATATAAACAGAACTTACAGAGGAGGAGAAAATTTCTGGCCGTCTGCATCTACACATGAAAGGCTTGGTGTTGCAGACATATTGCGCCATGGCACTCATACATGTGACTTGGGTTCAAACCCGGCCTGTGATGTGGCGCGATCCAATTTCCCCACCCCTTCCTGTTGCTCTCTACTATCACCAATAAACTGGCAAACCCCCTAAAATAAACCTTTTTTAAAGGCCTCACCTCACTCGCAGATAATTGTTTCTTCTGGAAATCTTACACAGTCCACATCAGGAGTCGAATGAAAAACCTGTCTACAGTCCTCCCTGAGAATATAAAAGTCACGCTGCATAATTTGCCGGCCCAGAATTACAGTATTTATAACTTCAGTAAGCACTGGTAGCTATTTTAAATATATAACACTTTTCAAAAGCAGAAGTGGCTGATACGGGGCTCAGGGTAGCAGAGTGCATTTTGAAGCATGGTTATAAGTGATAAGTTATAGAAGCCTATGCGTCATGGTGTTTTAAATGGGGTTTCTGCTCAGCTGTGCTTGAAATGGAAAAAACGGTTACAGTGGCAGTCACACCACGTCCTTCTCTCTGCATCACTGCCGCAGAAGTGTCAGGTGAAGAGCGCTGACCTGCTTCACACCCCTGCATGTTATGTGGATATGTGAACGTGTTGACTGCTCTTGGTAGTATAAAGCTCAGGTGTGGTGTGTCGTGAGCACTGAAAATCATCCTGAAACTGTATACGGATCATCCCTGAGGTGAAATGCCTGTAATCTTCTGTGCAACCTGCTTTAATTACAATCAGTAGCACACAGTAAACATTTGAGCTGGTAAAAATGATGTTCACTAAATGGAAAGTGAGGTTGTCTTCCCAATTGTGACATATGTCCAAATGAAATGATCTCTTGAATGGGAAATTTGATTTTGTCGGTTGTGAATTTTATTGTTATTTGGTAATGGCTGTGATCTTTTATGAAGGGGAGATTGATGGAAGAGGACGTTAGTGTTTTTGGGCACAGAAGTTTTAAAAGGTTTGAAGGGACAGTTCACCTAAAAATGATAATTTGGTCATTATTTTCTCACTGCTGTGTTGTGTTTGAATTTCTTTCATCTGTATCAAAACAGTTTTATTTCTCATTCAATTCCATTGTGTGAATAAAAAATGGTCAACTCATTAAAACACGTACTTCTATACACTTTTTGTTCAACACTGTTTTTATGTGCCTTACTACACGTTTCGCTGCAGTTGTAAAATATCCACTAAGTGGTGCTAAAACACAGGTTCAATATGTGAACCCTGGCACATTTTTTTTATCAAACTACAGCTCCTTGAGAGCTCCACAACTCTCAAGTACATCTCTGTACTCTGTAAGCTACCGAACAAACCTACTGTCTGTGAAATCCCATAGATATGAAGCTGGATATGTGATTTCAAAACTATATAAATATGCTGGTGTAGCGTTTGGTCCAATCGGGCACAAATTATTTGTTAGATTTAACAAGTGTTAACAAGCTTTGGTGCTGTTTTCAT
>JAUCMU010000026.1:17219749-17232977 GCA_032275025.1 Enteromius treurensis | reverse complement strand
CCAATCTTTTGTATATACTCCTCTGCATGTGGGTATGGCACCCTTTTTAATTTGGTAGGAAAAATGCAGGCGGAATTCCCCAAAATAGCCCCTGTGTGTAAGAGGTTAAGCCTTTCAGCAACGGAACTATTTTCAACATTGTTAATACAAATTAATTGTCTTCAGCATATTGACATGTTTTCTGAAGGATCGTGAACGGAAGACTGGAGTAACAATTGCTGGAAATTCTGCTTTTCCAACACAGGAATAAATTGCACTTTAAAATACATTAAAAATAGAAAAGAGTTATTTAAAACAGATTTGACTGTGTTTTTGTTCAAATAAATGCAGCCTTTTTTTTTCTTTTTTTTTTTAAAAACACCCCCATTAAGTTTAACTTTTTAACTTTTTAGTCTGTTTTTGTTGATAGCAACAAGTTAACAAGAACAGGAAATGATGTGTGGAAGACGAGGGAAAGACTCAGTGTGTGACTCACACTGGCATCACTCTCAAGTACATCAATGTGATCTCATATAGCATTGCAAGTTTAAAACCCCATGAGCGAGGCACTAAAACTCTGTTCACTCAGCCAATATATCGTTGCAATTAATGTTAAGCCATTTCCAATGAAGTCATATGCCAAGCGATATCAAATAAAGTTAATGAATATGCTCTGCTGATGCCTGTTGCCAGGAACCCAGTTCAACAATGTGTTGTAGATAAATGAGCGCAGGTTATTAACAATATATGAATTGACACAAAAACGAATGTATGTGAAACCATTCAAGACATGCACATATGGTATAGTAAGGATCTCGATTCAGTGTGCCATATGTCTTTGGTAATAGCTAACACAGAGGGATGCAGTCCCCCACCTTCCCATCTCTTTTCACTTTCTCTCTCTCTCGCTCTCTCTGTCTCTCCGGGTCCACAAAGCTCAGCCCAGACAGAATTAATGTGCAAGTCATCAGTCACAGAGGAAGCAGAGCTGTGTGATAAGAACACCCCCAATATTACCTCAGAGCTTACGGCAGCGTCTGTTATAGATGTGTCACACTCATTATTGCTTAGCACCAAGCATGTGACTTTTATATACAGTGAAGAGAGAACAGTTAAAATGAGTGTGTCTGTGTCACCTTCTCTTTATAAGATCTAATTTAATTGTTTATTTCATGGTAAGTGATTTCATATTGAGACGGTATCTATATATCTGACAGATGAAGTTGTAATGTTAAGCCGGATGTTGAAATGAGTCATAGTGTATGTGATGAAGGCCAGTGGTCACAGACACACACACACACATGCTAGAGTAGCTGGCACCCTGCACTGCTTATGGGCTGTTGTATTGTGGGGCAGGCAGTTTGGGTGATGGCCATGCCTATCGCTCCTGCTCCCCCTGTGCCCCTCAGGCGGCCCCTGCTGGGATTTGGGCCTTGGGCAATGAACAGACTGCAACTTCAATCTGTTTAGTTGCGGGACTGAAACGTGAGGCCCGGAGCTGCAGTAAAAAATAACCTCGGCCAGGGCAAAGATAGCAACAGTGGAGTATGATACAGCATTAAAATACACTGAGAAACCTGCTTCAAAACAGATTGAGGCCATTTTGCCACCAACAGGGAGAGGGAAAGATATTCAACGTTCAAGGCATCTGAGATAGAAAAGCACCCTGCTGTTTGGTAAATGTCAGCGAGACCCTTTGTGCGCATTGATTATCTGGCCCTTCAGAAACTTCATCCGCACCATTTCCAGTCCAGTGATGCGTATAGGAACGTTTGCTAATTGCTTCTCAGAAGTGAATGATAAAACCAGTGCGATGCTAACAATGCAACGTGAGTGATGTCTGTGTTGTAAATTGTGTTCTGTTGTTGTTTCCAGTCTGTTCGCAGTTCTCGAAAGGAGTATACGCCATCATCGGCGTGTACGACAGGAAGACCGTTAACATGTTGATGTCGTTCTGCGGTGCGCTACACGTCTGCTTCGTGACGCCCAGCTTCCCCATGGAAAACTCCAACCAGTTTGTCATCCAGCTGAGACCTGAACTGCAGGACGCCCTAGTGGGCGTCATCGAGCACTACAAGTGGTCCAAGTTCGTCTACATGTACAGCTCAGACTCTGGTGAGACCTGCTTTTTAAGATTATATTTGCAAATATTAAATAATTGCCACCACTAATAGCATTTTTAATTTGATGTATAACTGCTTCCATGACTAAAAGTTTTCTAGGCCAATCTCACGGCAATTCGTACATATTTTACGAGCTAATTTGTATGAATTCGTACAATCTCACACATGCAACCTCAGTTATACAAATTCATACGATTGTGAGATAGCATTGGGTTTTTTTAAACTGGGGCTGCACATTAAGAGAAAATTCATTTAAAAAAATTATAATAATGTTTATATATAATAATATATTATATATTTTTTTATAAAATAATTTCTGTATATTTAAGGTAAATATTCATTATTAAAATGTTTTTATTATTATTTTTATGAATTTTACAGTAACAATAAAATAAATCATATTATCATTAACATTAATAATACTGGCAAATTAATAATAATTGTAAAAATAATATAAAAAATTCAAATTCAACCTTTTTTCTCAAAGTGTTAAGTAATTGGTAGTCATCATATTTTGCAATACTTGGCAAGTTTGAAAACCCTTGACGTGAAAGATAGAAAGTCTCCCTAAATCTCTCTAAAAGGGGTATTGTGTATTAAGCTTAATTTGCATAGATTTGGGGTGTCTTCGAAGCACATGAAAATTTAAATACTCATACTGTAGTGCTATAGCGGCACATTTAGTGCTTGCTTAAAGTGGTTAGTGGGTGCTTGGTGAATAAGATACAGATTTTTGTGATGAAAGCTGCACTAAATACACCCATTAGATTTCTTTTGAATGTGGCTGGTTGTTTTTCTGAGAGCCAGTATTTACCTCCACATTGCTGGCGTGCACATTGAGTCAGCTTTTGTTACTGGTTTGTTTGTGATCATGTTGGTGTGTAATGACAGATATAGATATGACTCATGAGAGAGCAGCCTGCTTTGGTGTTGCTGGGATGAACAATAGTGTTCTGATATGAGAGGATGCAACTCTCTCTGCATTCATTGTGCATCTTTCTCCATGAGATCCGCCAAAATGAAACCAGGGAGGGAAAGAAAGTCTAATTCCAAAGAGCACCCCCATCCAGTTATTTAAGACACACAAGACTTTTACTGTACATCTGAGAGAGTCAGACTATTGTTCTAGTTCAAATTCATATTCCAAACTGTCTGACAAATTTGATTTACAAGATATTGCCATTCCTAAGACAGTTGCCAGCCAAGTGGTGACAATCCCAATTTTTACCCGGCGAGTGTTAATTTTGGACCCTGTCGCCATGTACCATCCCACAGTACAGCGATACAGGAATTTCGAATGCCTGTCTCTTCTCGCCTCAAAATAAATACCTGAAATTCCTAGGTCTGCTCTAGAAAAGTCAGGGGCATCCGGTGCTGCTCCCCAAGCAGGTAGAATCTGACACACCTGTCAGCAGCAGGTGTA
Source organism: Enteromius treurensis (assembly GCA_032275025.1). Taxonomy (NCBI): domain Eukaryota; kingdom Metazoa; phylum Chordata; class Actinopteri; order Cypriniformes; family Cyprinidae; genus Enteromius; species Enteromius treurensis. The sequence continues at coordinate 17,229,452 of JAUCMU010000026.1, read as the reverse complement.
CTTTCCCCCCATAGCCAATCGGCTGCAGTGTCCCCATAACGTGTCACCATCTGTCAAAGACGTTTAGCTCAGCCGACCATGATGGGAACATGACACAATCTGCATATTTCAGGTCTTTTTTAAGAAACGTAGTTTCCTTTAATGATCTCACCGCCAGCTCCCTTCTCTTTTTGCCTTGTCGCTGTCTGCTCTGCACACACAATAGGTTTGATGCCTGCCTATATGCACGCCACGGGTGTCTTGGTGATGGTTTTATCTTGTGGAAGTGCTGAGGGCTCTGGGTTAAGATTGTAGGATCATTAACTCTGTGACTGAGAGGAACCAAACCGCAGGAATCCATATCACCAGCCTCTTGTTGCCTAGATACAGCGCTGCACTGTCTACGGGGTTATTTTAAGCCTTTTAAGGACATACGTGTGAGAGTGTATGTTGCCCGTATGTGAACCCAGCAGCAATGTTGCCTTTCTATGCGTATAAAATCATTCCCTCCGCCGTGTGCTGTTTTCAATGTTGCCGTAGTACTCCACCGGCGTCACACAACCCCAGATGAGTGAGAATGAGGCTAAGGAGAGACGTCTTCCCCAGCTGTCCCTGTTCTCTGTGTGCATCGCGAGCCATTTGTTCAGCCTGCTGGGAGTGTGAGCTCCTTAATGTCAAATCACCCTGCAGTCTTAAAGTGGTCCAGCTGTACTCACACTGAGTCAAGCAGGAAGCAACACTGGCTCAGATGCAAAGGGGTCAAAGGGCAAGTGCTCAAAACAGAGGCGGACAGAAGCAGAGGAGGGAATCAATATTCCTTGCTTCTGCTGTCAATATGTGCTTTCTTTCCTTTCAGAATTCAAGTATTTCTGACTTGTTTTTCAAACTACAATGTAAATATGAATTGATGTCTAGCTGGACTGCTTCAAGAACTTTCTGTGACTGTTTACTTAACATCACATTGGTGTTTGTACCTTAAATTACAGCTCAGAAAAGATATCAAATGCACCATTTAAAAGAAGAATTCACCCCAAAATGAAAATGAACCCATGATTTACTCACCCTAAAGCCATCCTTTAAATACATTAAACATTACATTAAGCCATCCTTCTTTTATGTGAATACAATCAGAGTTACGTTAAAAAAAATGTCCTGGCTCTTCCAAGCTTTGTAATGGCAGTAAACGGTGGTTAAGACTTTGAAGCAAAATAAAGTGCCTTTATCTTTCTTAAAATGCTATGAGCTCAGGGTCAAGCTGTTCTGTTGTTGGTTGCCACAACAACTGCAATAAACTAGAATTGCTTGAAGGAATTCCTAGAAATTATTTATTTTGAGCACCAGCAAAAATAAAAAAAGAATGTCTGTGTCTGGCACTTGCATTGTATTCTACAAGAAAAAAGACCTCTGAAATCTTGAATGATCTGAAGCTATGTGCCATGTTGTCAATGTAGTTAACCTAGGGTCATTAAACTGCATTTTTATCTGACATAAATTTTAAGATAAAACATTTTTTGATATCGTCTAATTTGTCTTACGTTCAATTCTCTAAAATTTCTCTTGGTTTTTGTATACAGTTGTTAAAATAAATCCCTAGATTTGGAATGATGTGAATAAGAAATGAGTGTTTTACGTGTGTAAGTGTGTAGTCCGTGTAGTATTAAGTGTGTAGTCCCTGATTGCACAGAAACCGACACAATTCTGGCACAGTTGCCACTTCCTGTGATTTATTTTGTGCTCCGTCCCACTTCATAAATAAAATATTTATTCCTGTTATCTCTGCTGAGGGATCCATTGGTTCCATAAATTATAAAGTGTGCATCCTTGTTGTTGCACTCCTCTTAATTACAGCTCATGCAACAGCTGTGTGGCATTGCATTAAACAAAGACTGTCAAATTTGAGTGCATGCTTTTTTTTCTTTTTTTTTTACTTTGGGTGCTGTTCAAAACATAAAACAAACCTGAGTAAGTCCATTAAACATTTCATAAAGACTTTCCCATATAAATACTCCCAGGGGAGTTGCTGTATTTATGTCTGTAGAGCCTGGTAGGATTTACAGGAGGCTATAGACTTTCATAGGCAGTTTCGGAGCAGAATTTTTTTTTATTTTTTTTATTACAGGATAAACTTGGGCTTGTTCCGTGAAGTACTCACACAGCAAAAAGCATAGATGGCTGTGAAAGCATGCAGTTGAGTGTTTGGAGAGGTTTTGATGAGTTTGGAGGAGCTGGCCGTGGTGCTGAAGTACTGAGAACACAAGAAGCAAACTGCTCTCAGTGGCAGCATAATAAGAGCAATCATGTACGCTTATACTTTCAGCTGTTATCACGTCATGGGATCATATGATCCTTGAAATTTAAGCAGTTCTTATGTGAGAGATGAGGCTGGTGTTATGTCTGCTCCAAAATGTTGTTAGTTTTTTATTTTGTTCATATATATATATATATATATATGTGTGTGTGTGTGTGTTTTTATATTGTGTAGATGAAAATATAGTCACATTTATACTGTAGGTATTGGAGGTGGGGTTCTCTCCAGACAAGCATAGTATTTAGAGGCCCTTGAAATTTTTGAGGGTGTGAGGCAGCACTTAAGGTTTTGAAACAGATTGTGTCTTGTTGTGTTGAAATATTGTTGCCTTTAATGACTTTTATAACAGCGCATTACTTTTGAACCAGAGGGATTTTTGTTGGTGTCTAGGGAGAAAGCTGATTCGTCCTTTGGTGTTCCATCCACCGTTCATGAACCCAATGCCAAGATCAATGTCTTCACTAATCGAACCCCATTTCCTGTCTGTGAACAGCCTGGCTCTTACTCTCCACTGTCTGTATCGTCCTGGCAGGTTTTACTGAATTCACAGCCAATAAAGTGGCATTCAGATGGTCAGAGGTGCCTGGAGATAACAGAGTGTCAATACTATAGTCCTCCAAGCTCCTGAGCTGCTGCAGAATAACTTCCTAATAAATTAACTTACCAGAACGTCATTATTTACACATTTTACAGAACACGTCACATTAACTAGTTCTCTCTCCAAATACATATAAGCTAACTTACTGAATATTTCAAATTAAATGCAGTTTAAACTTGCTTGTCTAGTACAAAAAGTTCCACTGCATCTCAAAAGTGCATAATTTTGATGCAACCGATTGCTTCAGCCTTTTTGGAGTTTTGCTAAGCTAATTTTGGTCATTTGTATTCTAGGACTGTCAGTTCTACAGAAAGTTCTGGACACAGCAGCGGAGCATAACTGGCTGGTGACCTCTGTGAACGTTGAGACAATGACAGAAGCGTCATTCCTCAAAGTGTTCCAGGACCTAGACAAAAAGAAGGAGGGCCAGATCATCATCGACTGTGAGCTGGAGAGACTCACCTCCATCCTGAAGAAGGTAACTGGCTCTGACCAGTCTGATGCTGTCAGGTGCTCCAAATTAATGAGGAATCAGTTTTTGGAACCAAATTGATATTGTTCTTTGTTTCTAAATGTGCTAAGACCACTTCGACATCAAGACAAACAGCTAGTCATTGCTACACAAACATCATCTTTAATGCGGCTAAAAGCCATGCCATTATGAATATTTTTCAGAAAAAGGCTCAGGTGAGTCAACTTGAAATGTAATTCAGATCTGGAATGCTCAGATGAAGCCTGTGTACTCAAATCAAATGGAGTGGCCTATGCAGCAGGCCCCAAGATGCTCTCTCTCTCTCTCTCTCTCTCTCTTTCAAAATATGCCAAGGACGGAGCAGATAAATAACACTGGGCTGACATTTGGGGTTGGCAGCGGAGCCATAGTGACGCGTCACTTTCTCTGTCACCTCTCTCCGCTGCCTGGAGGAGGAGGAAGCGTCCCGTTACTGTAATTAATGAGAGCGTGCCTTTTCTTCCTTTTCCTCTCTTTTTTCTTTATTTCATGACTCAAACCCAAGCCCCTCGACAGGCCGTGTTGTGTTATTGATAGCACAGGCCCACAGTTAAGGCTGTTGCATCATTTGGTGGCAATTTGCACAGCACGCCTAGACAAATTTTTCCTCTCTGAAAGCAATCATCCATCACCATGCGTCCACCAATCATACCGGAAAACAACATTGGTGTAATTTTCCCCCACTTTGATTCACATTCTTTCACTGACACCAGGGGCCAGGGGGTTTAATTGAGGAAAAACTCTCTGTGCGTGTTTTTCATCACTCTCCAAGCATGCAAGATTTTTTGTGGAAATTTTAAGGAGGTATATTTTAAAGACTCCTTAAAGTGGTTTCTTAAAATAGAAAATTACAGCATGACATGTAATTTATAAAAGGTAAAATATTTAAAATGCATTCATTTCATACTAAGTGTAGTTCAAATTTGTTAACATATAATCTTTATAAACTTTATTTGAAGAACTGCTTGCGTGCAATGCACATTTCTTAATATTAAGCCTAAAATGTGTTTTAATGTCACTATTGTATGATCCAGAATAGTATGATTTTTTAAATAATATTAGTCTTTAGATGCAGGAAATTCAAAATGTAGGTAAACTCCATTTTAATACAATCAAATAAACTTAAACTATATATACTGATCTAAATCTGCACTAATATATTTAGTTGGACTTCAACACTGCTTCCACACAATTAAAGTGCATTAAGTTTAAAACTAGTTGCTCCAGTTTAGCAGATTGTAAGTAAACCAGTTTAGTATACCAAAAGTACAAATGAAATTAAATTTTCATTAAGCATACATTTGTAGTATACTTACAGTACATGAATAATGTATTTTACAATAACATTAATTATATAAATATACAATAACATTAATTATATAAATAATATAAATATTACCTGAAAATCCTAAAATAACTCCACTAGCCACTAGTTTGTCACAGCCTGGGAAGTATATGATGTGCTTCTTCTATTCGGTGGCATGTAATATAACAAAGAGCGGACCGTTTTATTTCTAGAGTGCCTTTTATTGGAAAAATGAATATATACCCTTAGCAAGAGATGAAGTCACCATCATTTTTGGTCCTCTTTCCAGAATGTGCAAGTTTTTTGTCAGCTTTTTGGAACACACTTTCATTTAGATTGACTAAAAGCTTTTAAAGAAATGCACTAAAAGCCACAAAACAAATTAGATTTTATTCCTGTGCATTAAAAGAATAGCACCCAAAAATTCTGTTACCATTTACACAATCACATATTGTTTGTTTCTTCTGTGAAACGTAATATAAAACATTTTCAAAAAGATTGGTAACCCAGGAAAACCATTTCTTTCTTTTTCTTCTTTTTTTTACAGAAGAAAGGTCATACAGGATTAGAATGGCTTGACAACAAGATTTAATTTCTGGGTGAACTATGCCTTTAAATGTTGATCCTAGCATTGAAATACAAAAGAAGACCAGACAGGGTCCTTGTCAGTATCATTCCCTGCCCTGGGCCGGCCTGCTGGATGAAATCTTAGTGGGGTCACCATTAATAACTAATGCTACTGCCTGTCATGGCCACAAGCTATCACTGTCAGCTTTCACAACTTACAGAGTTTACAGAGAAGAGTGCAAGAGAGTGAATAGTTACTTACTGTACTTACATACATTTTGGCCTTCGTGAGCGCTAAGCACTGGGTTACTGCTTCACATCTCTAGAACATGCAGAGGATTTCCTTTAATTGAAGCCATTGAAGAGCAAAACATTTTGATGGTGTTAAAGTCTTTGGTACCCACTGACACTGCACACTACGCACTCGTGTACATCCACACAGGTTCAAGCTGTGACCCTCGGTCAGTGTAGTGTACCAAAGAACCGAGAGTGCTGCTAATGTGTTCCTCCCCCGTCAGCGTATGACTCATTGTTTTTCACCACTGTTGTACTCTCCATGCCTGCAGAGAGCTTTGTTATCTCTGTAGCCACACAAAAGAAAAACCTGCATCATAAATCTTCATTCCTCTCCTCTTTGTAAAGTCTTTATTTTGAAACACACTGAACTCAATGTAAAAATGAAAGCCCAGGAATGTCATTTTAGGGTGATGGGTGGGTGTATGCTTATAGAAAGTGTGCCATTGTTGTTATGATTATTTAAATGTTACATGTTTACTCACTTGACAGATGCTTTTATCTAAAATGGCTTGTATTCATGCTTTGACACTATTTAATTGAATTGAAACCATTCCTTTAGAGCAGACTGTTTGAAGTAGGAAAACTTTCTATAAGAAAAATTATATAGCGTGTTTCACAATACACAGTGTTCATCTTTACAAAAAATCATGATGTTGATGTTTTGAATGTCTTAATATCTTCATGCCTTTTCACATTAAGCAGATTAGTGACAGCTGGACAGTGATAAAGTTTACATTTTGTGACAATCATAATATATTATTTTTCAGTATATTAAGTGCTGGGCAATGATAAATTGTGTTTTTTTTTTTTTGTTTTTTTGTTTTTTTTGTGTACATAATATATGTTGATGTGTACTGTGTATATTTATTATGTTAATATGCATACATGTGTGAAATTATATACATTTTTACATGCATATGTTTATATTAATATAAGATATATATAAATGTATTTAATATGTAAACATAAAATATTTTCTTAAATATATATATATACATGTGTATATACATAGTGTTTTTGTTGTTTTTTTTTTTATGCAATTAATCGTTGTCCAGCACTTTATATTACAATATATTATAATTATAATTATAATTATACAAATGTTATTATTGTTTATATTTTATTAATTTATTGATGTATTTTGTATTTATTTCTTTATTTTTATTCATTTTTGTATTTTTTTTTTTATGTTGGTTTAGTAATCGTTAATGTATAGATGTTTTTTTGTTGTTTGTTTTTCTTCTCTTTTTTTTTTAAAGAGACAAAGTATGCATTTTTTACCAGCCTTGACACATCTTTCATGCCCCATACCATTTCTTCCATAAGGAAGAAAAGTAAAAATTTAAGAATTCATTTTGTTTTCGCATTAATATGACTGCTATGAAAGACAAATAACTTATGTGAAATTATGTGCGAAAATATACTTATATTACAATACAGTGAAATTTACATGATTAAATTTGCATGGATAAGGATTTATAATGCTGTGTACACCATAATAAGTACAAACTGCTGTAATTTTTCACCTTAATGTTTTGGTCTTTTTTAGATCATCGAGTTGGGGAAGAACGTGAAGAGCTACCACTACATCCTAGCAAACCTGGTAAGCTAAAAACACGTGAGCCCTTGTTTCAGCACCAGAGATCTCATGACTAATGCTCAGCATGAGGCTTTCAAATGTCACTGCTACTCTTGATATTACAGGTGATTTGCATATTTTCACTACTGACCAATCGCAAGAAGCTGCTGGCTATGACTAACAGATGAGATGTTATATAAACGTTGCCCGGAGAACTGCTCAGTGAATATGAAAAACTACAAGTGATTTTTGCCGTCCTTGTCTGTACAGTAGGTGCGCTCAACGTATGAGAATAGAGGAGTAAATTGATTTAAACAGAAATGATGATAATCGCAGCATTAATATGCAGTGGTGTGTTCCTGGATGGCACACTGCTGAGGATTTTAAATTAAACTGCTCTGGCCGGTTTGTTAGATGTAATTGTAAATGATAAATGATAAAGGTTGCAAAGCAATAAAGAAAGATTTGCAACTGCCTGCTATTTCCATAATGGCCAAATTTTAAGCAGTGAGCACATTACTCCCGTTGTCCTATTTACACTGCGTTTGCATGTGTGGATTTGAAAGTGTGAATGAGTGTGTGTGTGTGTGTACTCATGGACGTTTGTATCTGAGTGGATACCCGCGTAAGCTTTCCCTCTGTGTCCAAGCCTTTTGGGTGAAGGCTAGTTTCTATAGTAACATCACCAACTCACTGCACCACATTCACAGGGACACAGAGCGGAAAAAGAGACAACTCCATCCACTCAGTCAAGACACCTGCTACAGGTACAGTACATCAAACAGGATAATTTTAAAATAAAACCGTCTTTATTTCAAGATATTTATTCTTCAAATCCAAAAGACTGTTCTTTTACTCTAAGCCTATTTTCAGAAGATGCTCAGCTCCTGTTCGTTTTTTTTTTTTTTTTTTACGATGTTATGATGTTCCTTTATCAGTGTTTCCTAGATGACACTCCCATCTTTAGCACATTGGTAAGATATTTTTGGTGTAAAATTGCAAAATAATCAAACGACATTTCTTTCTATTGAGGCTTTCTGGGCTGCATGCAAAACACATTTTTTGTTTACCGCGGTGAAGTACAGTATGACAAACCAAAAAATTATGTGATATGCAAAAAAAAAACTCTGTTGTAGAGATTTCTTAAGCACAACTCACACATAAATCACTTTCAAACCAAGCAGCCTTCTGTTAGTCAGCGCTGAAATTTCTACATAGGGAATATTTTCCTTTGCATAAAACATATAGTGTGACCAGTGTAGCCTAATTTACATTCTAAAACTGTATAATTACTGAGAGAATATGTAATATACATTACTGACATTATAACTAAATTGGAATCTGTGGAATCAGAGTCATATCAAAACAAGAACTGGTCAGTAATAATTAAACTTGAATCTAAACATTTTTATTGATGCCCTGTCCTATGAGAGACCCTGGTGACAGTTTCCTCGGGACCTTAAATCTGATCTCATCCCTACAATTGGTTACAAACGAGAGGGGAAAAGGAGCTTCCATTTTGTGTTGCTTTATTTTTTTCAGTTTTGGGGAAAATTCCATTTGGAACACACTGTCATACTACATGTTCACAAAAAAAACACATCGCCTTAAGAATCTTTCCAAGCCCTGTGACTGACTGTTGTGATTTGAGAAATTGTATCAGAATACAGGTGTCCAAAATCGTCCTTGAATCATTCACATGGTTTACAGGGAGTTTGTGTAGGATCAGATGGGCAAAAGCCCTCACTGTAGTTCTAGAGTGGGAGGACCGCCTACGTCTGAAATCGAGAATAATCAGCCTGAGCCGAGAGAACAAGGCTGGCAAATACTGACAAAATCCGTCAAAAACCTGCGATCAATTCCATCAGCCACATACAACTGACGGACATCATCAGTGCTGCCCTGTTCCAAGAAACAGGATGCCACTGTTGCTAAGAGAGCAGTTAGTCGACATGAGAGGGAATGCCAAAAGACGTGCTGCTGACCAAAAAAACCCGAAAAAGACACGGCCAATCATGAGAGAGCTGTGGCAGTGTTTCAAAAGGCATCTCGTTGGTGTAATCAGAGACATCTGAATTGACTACTGGCCCCATTTCTCCTCCATCTCCCGATTGGTCATAGACTCCTAGTGTCCCCTGGTGTGTTTAACAAGGCAGATGGGTCACATGCTGCACTGTTTACAATGTTACCTTATCTGTGCTCTCCAACAACTCAAATCCCAATTCAATTCCTATTTCTAAGGCAAATTTCACTATTACTTATAGAACTAGCAACTATGCAAAATGGTAACTCTTTAGAATGTATTAGAACAACGCAATAATTAAATCAATAACCTCCTTAACTTCAGAGCAGTGTTGTTTTAATAATATTTATATACTACGTAGTATCAATTCATATGTTGAATTAGTTCTTCTCATGCTCATCAAGACTATATTGATTTTACAAAAATACAGAAAACTATTTCCAACATTGGTTTTCTATTTGTCATGATCAGCTGGAGTTGCCAGCTCAGGCCACTGGAGGGCACTCCAGCGCCCAGCTAACTCTGTGTGTTTACC
>JAUCMU010000026.1:17205409-17219649 GCA_032275025.1 Enteromius treurensis | reverse complement strand
CTCCTGTCTGCCGGTAACAAACTTAAGCCTGTCTGTTTTGCTCTGTGTTTATCTAATAAACAGCCTGCACTTGAACTTGCACGTCTCCTCGCCTCGCTCTCGTGACACTATTCTAATGTACTTTCAAATATAATTTATTTCTGTGGAGAACTGACCTTTTTAATTATTATTCTTATTAAATCATTCTAATATGCTGATTTACTATCAGTGATCCCAAACTTTTGTTTATATATATATATATAACTTTTATTGTTATTATTTATTTATTTTTTAATAAACACTGTTCAAACAAGTGTTTGTTTAAAAAAAAAAACACAAGTAACACAAGTCCCAAAAAATATTAGCCAGCACAACTCTTTCCAACATAAATTAGCATATTAGAATGAGTAGAATAAAAACTCAGTTTTGCTTCAGAGGACTACATTTTAATTTAAAGTATATTAAAATAGTATTATAATTTTTCTATAATATTTAGCTTGCCATAATATTTCACAAAATTATTGTATTTTTGTGCTATATTTTTGATCAAATAAAAGCAGCCTTATATATATATACATATATATATAAGTAAATAAGTAATTTTTGGCTACTGAAATCTTAATCTTAATGCTTAATCTTATAATTGTATTTTGTTTCAGCTTTATTTCAGTTACAAAAATCTTGGAATGTATATTATTTCAAAAACTGAACCATTTATGCCTCTGATATGAGAGTTTTTGACAGTTTTTGAAGTGTCTCGATGATCGTTTTGTTTTTTGCAATCAGTCAAAAGCTTCTTCCTGCCAACTGCATGACTTTGTTTTCTCCTTTAATTTAGTATAAAAACTCTTTTGTTTGGTGAATGAGCTCTTGATTGCCACCAAAGACAAGGCAGTCATCTTGACTGAGGGAAAAATGTCTGGTGTCTCAGACTTGAGAGCTTGGGATGACATGCGTCCCAGTTGTGTGCTCAGTAACAGCCCCACATAATATGTGCAGTGATGCAGGCAGTCTGCGTATCTCTGATTGCCTCGTTCACTCTCACCGTAGAGAGTGATGAGGCTGTGAAACCAGGTTGCGTGACGCTTTAGCCCTGAGGCCAGCCGTGTGATAGCGTTTCCCTCCAAGAATTGATTTGACGTTACAGGAGACTTTTAGCTCTCCCTGTGGAATGGTAGGTTACGATAGGGATTTTCTTTACAATTTTTTTGAATTAATAGAAAGTTCAAAAAGATTAAAATTGATTTGAATTTTTTGGTAACACTTTATTTTATGGTCTTACTTATTACTAGAATATTAGCCATTAATTAATAGTAATTAAGCACATATTAATGCCTTATTCTACATCCCTAATTCTACCCGATACCTAAACTTAACAACTACCCTACTAACTATTAATAAGCAACAAATTAGGAATTAAAATAATATTTTTTATAAAATAATAGTAAAAGTTTTCTGACCACGGATGTTCAAATGGCTCATAGTTGCCTTTATATTTTATATTTTATTTTAAGGGTATTATGATATTTTAAAGTTCTCAGTACCACAGTATTTAGGTTGCCAGCCCTGCCCTCTCTCTATTTAAATTAGCCAGCAACCAATATAGGTCAGTTTTGGCATATAGGACCTATTTGCGGTGCCACTTCGTTTTTGCCTGTCAGTGAGGATGTCAAAACATATGATTGATTGCCCAGTTGCCATTGTCAAATGTGACAAATGTCTCAAGATTTGAATTCTACAGTGTGACATAAAAAACACTGATGCTGCATGATCTGGCATGTGTACTGTACAATCATACGCTTCTGACAAGCGACAAAAGGACAAAAACTCCCCTGAGTTTGAGTATGTGTGTGAGAGGGTGTTTGAGGTAAGACACAAGCGTGAGGTCATGTTAGCAACACTGTGAATATTGTCCATTGCCCTACGGAGCAGATGTTCCCAGGGAACACAAGGACACTTACTGCTCCTGGGGGACTAAGCGTGTTAAGGCATAAAAGATCAAGGATCATCACACTTAGAGCCTGACAAGGACTATTACACTCAAAACATAGTCAAATGCACACACACACACACATCAGCACAGTTTGATTTTGAGCTGAACACAACGTTAGTATCCACACATTTGTATTAAGCTAATATAAATAAATAAATGGTTGAAAAAACATTCCCAGTATTACAGTAGGTTAGAATCAATTCAGTACGATCTCAGGTATGGAGAGAGTATGTGGGCTGCTCTGGGGCAGCTTACCTCTGCTGATTGGACTGTAGGAAAAGGCCTTGAACTACTAAATAGCGCCTGTGGGATCAAAGGCAGACCTCCAGCAAAGTCTCAATATGTGTCACAGTTTTGTTTTTTTTTTTACTCCAAATTCCTTTTCACAGCTCCTGCATTTTCCGGCACCACATCGGATAACAACCAAGCTTTCTTGAATAACCCGCCTCAGTGGATGAGAGGGATTAGCCTTTTTCATTAAGTGATTGACCCAACCATTCTTTCCATTATAGTTTTAAACCCTGCATTACATTTGACGGCACTCCACAGGCCCGGCCTCCTGCTCTCTCGCTGCACCTGAGCATTAATGCGAAAATGACTCCCTCCGCTGCCGATTCAACCTTAATTTTCTGTCGAGGTCTTACATTGGATTTTCTTTAACAATTGCAGGGGACTTGTCATTGTATTTCATCTCAAATTGGTCTCACTTTTCAATTTAGTCAGTGGCTTGTCTTTAATGATTGGCGTTTGGATGAAATTGGATTTCTTTTCATTTTCTGTTCCTGACCATGGAGAACGTCTGCTTTTTGCTGAAACTTAGGTCACAGCATGACATGTATGTTCTCTGTGCTCCCTTAGGGGTTTCTGGACGTCGACCTGACAGAGTTTAAAAAGAGTGAGGCAAATGTAACAGGCTTCCAGCTGGTGAACTACGCAGACCCTAACATCAGTAGAATAGTGCAGCAATGGATGGACTTTGACAATAAAGATGCCAAAGTCCCCAAGCGAGGACTGAAGGTGAGCCGCTCAGCTGAGCACATTTAAATCATCCACAGTGTGAAAACCTGAAATAAATAATAATAACAAAGCAACAACATGTCATTAAGTTATGTACTGAATCACAATGATCATATACAATTTATATCTTATATGAACATACTGCTCACTTGCGTACTTGTTTAATTCTTTGTGCAGTACACTGGAGCTCTGACATATGATGGAGTCAAAGTCATGTCCACAGCCTTCCAGAACCTCCGCAGGCAGAGGATAGATATATCTCGCCGTGGAAATGCTGGAGAATGTCTGGCCAACCCACCAGCACCTTGGGGCCAAGGCATCGATATTCAGAGAGCACTTCAGCAGGTATCGTAGGCTCTGCATACAGACATGCTTCTGAACGAACACAGTGTTCACAAACATAAACTTTCCTATCTGTAAGACTGACACCAGCTCTAATCTATCCCGAGCGTTCAAATTACATCTTTATCTCATAAAGTTCATATTCATTCACCAAAGAGACCATCACAATCAAATGTGACACTACAGATAATAAACAAACCCAGTTGGTGATAAACATTTCTGCTGGTCGTAACAGCACATGACAAGTTATATTTACAAAGAGCACCTGGTTTTGTTGTGTTACCCTTAGGCAGATGTGCGACTCTTTTAGCCTTGGGCGGCATATGAAGATTCAGGTGCCGAGGGTAGAATTTGGCAGGCGAGGTGGAGCTGAATTACCAAATGGAAAATCTGTTTGTGAAACCGTACACAAATTGGTATTTTCTTCCAGCCGTGTCACATGTTCGTCATTTACACTTAATTACTGTATGAGTCTGAGAAAGTCTAAGCAACGTAGTAAAGTAGGTGTGCAGCATTCTTCTTGCAGAACTAGACTCTGTCTCACAGTTGCCTGTCTGATGAGAGTCTTATGTGTGCTGGACTGAGGCAATTTGGTCCATCTGCTGAGAAGCCGTGGAGATTGATGTTCAACTCGGTCAATTAACTCCATCATGCGGCCTGGGAGACATTCAGTACTGTACACACAGAAGAGGCGCTGTGAGAGATGTACAACCCTCAGAGGAGGAGTACTTGAGAAAGAGAGAGAGAGAAGGGTAAGAAAGAATACCAAGACTATCTTCTGTGATTTTCACTTAGGTTCGGATTGAAGGCCTAACTGGACACATTCAGTTTAACGAGAAAGGACGAAGGACAAACTACACTGTCAGTGTGATGGAGCTCAGGCCAACAGGACCGAAAAAAGTAAGTGCTTAAATATCAGGAAAAGGATTAGGAAGCCTCTCAATATGACAGACTGTTTCACGCTTCTTGCTTCATTTATAGTTTAAAGGAAACATTTACTTTGTAGGCTCCAGTATGGTCACTGTTTCAGCAATCCAGTCTACATCTTCAGGGATGACTAAATGAGTACTGTAGATCATGTAGTGTGTCCTGTGGGATGTCTCAGAAAGGTTTCTGATGATGCTCAAGTTCCTGTCCCTGATTTGATCTTTTCTCAGGTGGGTTACTGGAATGAGGATGAGAAGTTTGTGAGCACGGCGGCCTACATGCCAGGCAGTAATGACACTTACGGACTTCAGAATCGCACGTATATTGTTACCACTATTCTGGTATGTCTTCATTAAATCATTTTTTTAAATAATATTAACATCTATGGAATTGAAAACATTATCTTTCACTAGTTTGGGGCCAAGTAAGATATTTTTACACTATTTTTACACTATTATTACACTTTTTATTTAGCAAGGACACATAATATTAGAAAAAGCAGCATTAAAGACATGAGTAATTAATAATAACTTCTGCTTCAAAGAATCTTGTATCACAGAAAATAAGTTTCCACAAATATATTTAGCAGCACAACTGTTTTCAGTGTTAACAATAATAATAAATGTTTCATGTGTATCATAACAACATATTATTTGATTTCTGAAGTATCATTGACACTGAAGACTGCTGGAATGGCTGCTAAAAATCCAGCTTTGCCATCAAAGAAATAAATCTCATTTTAAAATATATTTGAACATTATTTTAAATGATATTACTAATTCACAATCATGCTGTTACTGTATTTTTTTTATTAAAAAATTGCAGCGCAGCACCTTGATATTTTCATGAAATGAATGTCATATTTTACTATAGTATATCAACAGCTTGAGAATCGAGACTCTCATTAAATGTGTAACTGGGCTTCTTGGCAAAATATCAGTCTAATATTCAGACTCATTCAGACCATTTTTCCTTTCTTGGAATGGCTGATGCATCACCTTCATGTTTTTATCCCTCAGTGTGAAAAAGGTAATGCTGTGCAGATAAAAGCATGAAGGCTCTTCTGAGCGCTGTCTGTAAATGAGACATTATTGCTCCTCCAGCCACAGTGTTTTCATCTCATGCTTAAATGGGAACCTTGGATTGAATTGCCAGCAGTGGACAAAAGATTAATTTTTCTTCTTTTTTTTTTTTCTCTTTATCCTGGTTCGGCAGAGATCTTTGGGCTTAGCCTCCTTAGCAATTCTCTCGCAAGTTAGGCTTCAGAGGGCATTTATTAACCTTTCATATGTAGACTGTCCGTCTCTTTCCCAGCCAGAGAAAGGGCAGAGTGAGTGGACCGGCCTCCTGATCGAAGGACGTGGGGAGAATCGGGGGAGAAAAAGCAGTAATGGATCATCTGTGTGGGTTTGGGGCTAAGGCTCATAAGAGAGTGGGATAGATTGCAAGAAACAGTCTGAGCTATGCTGTTTTCCGAAGGAGAGAGGCTTGGAATAGTCATATCGTCACGGGTGCTCTAAAGAATTATCTGTTTCTGAAAGACAGCGTATAGGCCATGTCAGAGGTCTGCATTAACAGGAAATGCGCTGCCACTGTGTTTCTAAGATGCATTGCAGCACAGCTGGGTTCAAAGTTTTATTATACTGAAGCATTTGCAGACATGACACTGTAATCAAGGGTTTCACTCTTTGAGGTTTGTTTCTGGAAAGGGAAGAAACAATGCATCTCTGTGGCTCTTTAGTTTTAAAGCTATGCTGCACAGCAAAGGCTTTTGTTTGTTTTCTTTACATCAGGCGACTCTATTTTTCGTTATGCTCTCATGTTATTTGTTCATTGTGAGCTCCTTAGAAAAGTCCTGTTACTGAGTGAGCTGTCATCTGGGCCTCAGGTGCTGTTTGTGCTGTAATCTCCTCAGGATGTCCAATCTTTCTGAAATATAACAATTGAACTGCTAACTCATATTACAGACTTTCCACAAATAGAATCACCCTACACTTTCTCCACAATTGATTGCCAGGTCTGTCCCTCATGCTCAAGAATAAGGCATCTGAAAATAAACCTGTCAAGTTCACAATGTTTTAAGTAACAAACCACTATTTCATATCTGCTTCGGCAACTCTATTCTTACCCCGACTCTAACTGTCTTAAAATGTGGTTTCTTACACTGTTTCTACTGGATTAGACTAAATCTAAATTATATAGTCTATATTTTAGCATGTTATAATATATTACAATCAGTATAATGAATATCTTATAGAAATAAATAAATATAATTTCGTACAAATATATAAATGTATAACTATAAAATTATTACTGTAATATTATTATTGTTAAGTAAAAATACATTTTAAAAAATGAAAGCATTGCATTGAAAGTAATGTAGGATACACAAACATTTCCATAATAGTTAGTTGTTGTTCACTGTATATGTCTGTGTACCTGTGTGTCCTGACTAGGAATCGCCGTATGTCATGCTGAAAAAGAACCACGAGCAGTTTACAGGAAATGATAAGTATGAGGGTTACTGTGTGGAACTGGCAGCTGAGATAGCCAAACACGTGGGATACCACTACATACTCAAGATAGTGGCTGATGGGAAATACGGGGCCAGAGATTCTGAGACCATGATGTGGAATGGGATGGTGGGAGAGCTTGTCTATGGTGTAAGTGCTACATCTTACTTTCCCACTGCATGTGTACAGAACCAGTATCAAAGCATTAAGGAAGAATGCAAGAGAACCAAACACCTTTTCACCAGTTATGCCACTGGTTCAGAAAATTGTCTGGTTTTAAAATCTGAATAATTTTAATCAACATTTCTGTACTGAGAAATCAAATTATTTTTTTACTGAGACAACCAGACCTCTTCAGAATGATACGAGTTTTAGTAATCGAAGCGAAAGGCTTCATATTTTCACCACAGTGACAATAATAATAATTGACTTCTTTTGTTCCTAAATCCATCTGTAAGTTAATTATTTAACTATGCTGAAAAATATATACTTAGTGTTTATTGCAATAACATCATGTAACATCTTCTGCAGAAAGCTGACGTAGCTGTGGCTCCGCTGACCATCACCCTGGTCAGGGAGGAAGTCATTGATTTCTCCAAGCCCTTCATGAGCCTCGGCATCTCCATCATGATCAAAAAGCCCACCAAGTCCAAGCCTGGTGTGTTCTCCTTCCTGGACCCTTTGGCTTATGAGATCTGGATGTGTATTGTGTTTGCCTACATCGGCGTGAGCGTGGTGCTTTTCCTAGTCAGCCGATTCAGTCCCTACGAGTGGCACGCAGATGACTGCGAGGACGGAACTGAGCAGAACCCTAACCAACCCTCCTCCTCGTCCGCTCAACCAGGTCAGGGCCAGCAGAACCAGAATCAGCAGAGTCAGGAGCAGACCAATGAATTTGGCATCTTCAACAGTCTCTGGTTCTCATTGGGAGCTTTCATGCAGCAAGGCTGTGATATTTCCCCCAGGTAAGATGCCAGTTTGTTTTTATTCAGCATTTTGGCAACTGGTTTTGCTTCATGTTGGATATGAATTTTGTGTTGTAATGTCAGAATTGCGAGATATAAACCCGCAGTTATGAAAGTCACTACTGCAAAATATAAATTCTGAGAATAAGTCAGAATTGTGAGTTTATTTCTCACAGTTCTGTCCTTATTTGACATCTACACATTTCTATTTAGTGTTATTTGGGTTGTAATTTTTCAAATATTTTTTACTTAGCAAAGTTTTTTTCATGGCTCTTTTGAGTTTGACGGCATAACATGCAACCTGTCCGTTTTGGCACTCATATAATTTGGCTTTGACCAAGTCACAGATGAATTCGCAACAAAATACTGTAACGTTTATTTGGGCACACAGCGTTTGACACCAGCAGGGAAAGCAATTTGCTTTAGTGAGTTAATGAGCGGTTTATTTTGCTGGCTTACTCTACTATACCATTGCATTATTAGTTGCATGTCATTATGTTGATTTTTTCATCATCAGTTTCCTTTGTGAATGATGCAGCGGTTCACAGCTATCATATAGAATCCCATGCTAAAGATGTTCAGATCTTTCTTAAATGTTTGGAGTCTAGTGATTTGTGGCTTTTAGCAGATTACTAAATTGTGTTTGTAGTTTGGGGTGTTTCTCATTTATGCAGTTGATTTGTGATACATAGCAGTATTTCTAAAGATCAGATAGAGCAGCACATCTACTTGGACCGGACACAAGCCTTATGCCACTGTGTCTAATGAGAGGAAGACAGCAGCTCTTTGAAAGGCCGATTAAAGTGCTGTGAGCGCTAAATCTGAGCCTTTAACTCTGTGCTGCTGGTGTGCGGGACCAGAGATGAAGTGTCTCTCTCCACACAGTTGCTGGACTCTCAAAGGTCACCAATTAAAATCCTAATTAATAGGGGGTGAAACTGGCAACATGAGGTCAATGGCTGTGGGTTTTAAGGGCACAGGGAGAGATAGTGCAGTAGGTCTCAGAGAGAGAAATGTCAGCGGCTGTGTTCAGGCACCAGACAGCTTTCACACCTGTAGGCAACACATTTAAGTCTAGTTTATGCTTAAAGCTAACATTACAGACGGATATCCTAGATTCCAGGTTCTGCAATATAATTAAATGTCTGATATGTGAGCCACTTTTTAAAAGGTTATACATATTTGGCAGTGGTTGATATATGTCTTTTTATATTACTTTAATTTTATTCAAGGTATGTGTATTTTTCTCTGTGAATCATAAGCTCTTCTAAATGGCAGCCAGCTCAATTACATTTTCCAATTTAATCTAATTTCAGACAAAATTCCTCTATTGGATCGAATAATGGGTGTAAAACCCAGGGGGTACAGGGGGGAAATTACGCAACGACGTCATCACGCAAAGTAATATGTTAATAAGAACCTATTTATTGTGCATCTGGATGTAATGTTTTAATATAATATAATACACGGCGCCTCAGAGAGTGGAGACATGGAGGGCTTACTCTTGTCAGATACTATGTGATGACGTCACTAATATGCAAATTAATGTGTGACATCATCTGGCAACATTTAGCTACTTTTCATTGGAAATAGTTGGCAACAGTGATGCTGTTAGGCAGTAGCACCCCTGCGTTGGGTGCGCCCCTCCTGTTCTGTCTCATGGAGGAGCTAATTTGTGTGCATCTGTGTGAAACACACATAGGGAAAAAAGAACGACAGAAAGAACAGCTTCCCCCCTGCCGCAACTCGGCTCCCATCGTTCATGTTTATGAGCCGTTCAAAAGAATCGGTTCGTTTGCAAAACAATAGCAGTCGCACAGGTCAGGCGCTGCAGTTGCTCAAAATCGGCTCCGAAAGCCTTGATGACGACACACTTTATTCTCATTGGTCAGATTATGTGATTTACAAGCACGATGTGTGCTCTATGCAAAAACAGTAGCCAGGCGGCAGCCAATCACGTTCCGTTTTTTTTGTTGTTGAGTTCCTGTCTAATTTCATTGGCTGATGCTGCTATGACCATGGCGTCAGTGCCAAACTTTAGCCACGCCCTCCGTCAAGCTTTGATGCTGACGCCCCGTGTGAACGCACTGTTAGAGAGACCGTGCGTGCATGTGAACTGTGTGTGTGTGCCTGTCCACAGCGCGTGCTAGACAGAGAGCATCCTGATTGGTTTACTCCGCAAAATAAGCCAATCAGCTTTCAGCGTGGGCAGGCTTTTATTTCTTTTCTCTGGGACCAAAGTTATCAGTTCAGTGCAGCCTACAAAATCATCGTGGCAGAGAGTAAGCGACTCGACTGTAAACAACATAACAAACCTTGCAGTAGTTTTGAAGAAAAAAATCTGCCTTTTTATTAAACCAGAGAAAAACTTTGAAAATAACGACGGAGTCTCCATGCTACCATAATGATAGAAGCAAAGTTTTCCACAGTTTTGACATATCTTTATAAGTACAATTTGCCTTTATTATTTGAGTTCGCTTCAAAGTTGCTTAATTTAATTAAATTTACGCCCATGCATTGAATATTGATTTCTAGAATGCATTCCAACAAGCTCAGCTAGTGGAAACTGTGGGAGTACTAGTTATTATTAATGAAAGCATTCCATTCAGTATTGAAAATTATCTGTAGAAACTTTTTAGTGCAGTTGAAAATGAATTTTCAAGATTGGTGTGCATAACACTGTTAGTTTAGGAACAGGCTAATGCTAAATTCTGTTTGAATCAGTTGAGTCTGCTGTGCACTTGATGTGAGGAGATATAAAGTGCTGAAGTTTCAGTAACGATGCTGCCTTAGAAGGTATAATTACAAATGGCAGGGAGTCATTAAGAATCTGTGCTGTGATGAGTAAATCATGAGCTCACAGGTAACATCTCTCACACCTTTTAGTGTAGATTTTATGTTCAGCAGTGATGGCAGTTGGATATCAAGATGCTCTTTTATTATGCATAATAAATACATGCAGTGAACACACATAAATTATGTAAAACCTTTTATTTTGGATGCAATTAATCGTTTTAATTGCAGCACTAATATATATATGTATATATATACATATAGGCTGTTGTGTACTGTATATATAGGCTCTTTCTCATCAGTAATATGATAAAAATATAACTGAAAGTAATTTGCTGTGATTATATGAAAAGTGAGCTTAACTTGTACTGATTCACAGTGATAAACCTTCGCAATCGCTCACAGTGTACAGTCTGTCCTCCAGCATTTCAGAACATACAGACAGTGTAAGTCTGTGTGAGCTCCTGTATGAATTGATTGTTCTGTCTCAGCAGTGGTGTTGAAATGTCAGAGAGCAGCACGCCACTTTCCTGTGGATGTCTCCTGTGATGGGGCGCAGAGAGGCTTCAGAGGGTCTTAATTAGACCGTGTCATTTCTCCCTGTCATTTCTTGCCATGACTCAGACTCTGCAGAGTGGAATCGACAATGTTGTAGTGATTATACCTTCTCTCTCCGTGTCACTGAAGTTCTATAAACAAGTGAGGACGGGCTGCTGATGGCGAGCGCATTGCGGGTGAACGTGTTTGGCAGTCTTGAACACGTCGCCTCAGACGCTGCTGTATGAGCAGTCATGCGTGGCTGGATATTCACGATCCTGTTTGTGTGATGACATTTAATTAGTAATGAGAAGAGAGAGTGGACGATAGAGCGAGTGCAGCATTATGCTTCTTTAATCACGGGTAGTCAGAGCTTCTTCTCTCTGTGATCATCTGCTTTTGAATATACACACTAAGTCCTCCTGTCTAATGAGCGCTGATAGGTTGAATGGTGAGTGGACTGGTGCTATTTATTCTTTGGGAGAAAAAAAATCCCTGTTCAAATGTCAGGCCTGTCAGTCAAACCTCCCCATCAGGCCTAATTTATGCAAGCCACTCAAGATAATGTTTATCTCCTCAGACACAGGTGCCCACAATCTCTTACAATCTTAACTGTTACATTCTCCTTCTCTTCTCTTCTCTTCTCTTCTCTTCTCTTCTAGCCACATGATTTTGTCCTATCCCTTAGTTTTATAATATATAAAGTTTTATATATATAGACACACCCTGGACCACAAAACCAGTAGCATGGTTATATTTGTAGCAATCACCAAAAATGCATGTTTCTTTTATGCCATAAATCAATAGGATATTAAGTAAATAAAGCTAATTTCCTACCATAAATACTGTATATCAAAACTTTTTTGATTTATTATTATGCATTGCTAAGGCTTTCATTTGGACAACTTTATGGGCAACAGTATCAACATTTTTTTATGATTCTTTTTTTATGGATCCTCAGATTCCAGATTTCCAAACCCATGTCCTATTCTATAAAACCATACATTAACGGAAAGCTTATTTATTCAGATTAATTATAAGTCTCAAAATGGATAAATGATCCTTATAACTGGTTTTGTGGCCATTTATTGTATTTGAATTTATTAAAATATTTTAATTATAATTATACAGTTATTTATTATATTTAAGAACAGAATCGAATTCTATGTATTAGAATGTAATAATAAATAATACTTATACTAATATTTATAAAATGGGATTTTTTTTTAGGTTTTTCCATAGTCTCATTCTCTCCAAGGCTGCTTTTATTTGATCAAAAATACAGCAACAACTTAATTAACCTATTTTTAAAAAAAAATATTTTCTATTCAAAAATATATTATAAAATATAATTGATTTCTGTAATGCAAAGCTGAATTTTCGGCAGTCTCACATGATCCTTCAGAAATTACTCTGTAACACTGATTTGGCCCTTTTAAGAAATGATTAAACGTTTTGAAAACAGCTGAAGGATTCTTTCACAAGAACATATGTTTGAGAGCATTTACCTGGCACAGGTTGTAAGATTGTCAGCACTAGTTAAGTGTCCAGATTCACATATGCACATTTTTCTATATCTTCCCGTTGACTTCATGATTCATTGACTCTGGCATGAATCTCCCGCAGCCCCCAGAAAGAAATGACATGCTTTCAGTCACAGAGCACATTGTCCCTTGTGTCATGCTTGGTTTCCTTTTCTGAGCTCTGCTGTACTTCTGTCACTAAGCTTGTTTTGTTCATCTGTGTTCCAAAAGCATATAGCAGGTCGGTTCAGGTGATCTGTACTGAGAGCAGAACGGATCTAGTTGTTGAGTGGTTGATGGATCCTGTTACACTGATGATATCTCCCAGCACCCTGCTCACAATGGCACATCAAACGTCATTTTGTGTCATTACACCAACACACACAAGCGCAGTCTAGTGGCCTATATCACACCTCCTACAGCGGTTAAGTTTGTAGAGGATAAAATATTGTTCTACTCATCATATACAGAGGGGTTTTGTGCATTTCTGTGCTCACTTGACACATCTACCTTTGTGTAGATGACTAAGTGACCCTTAGTCATACCGTGTATGTGGCTGGGACAAGTTCTGCAAATCATTTGAAGCCTAGATGTTTATTCCGCTACAGCTACAAAACCATGTGCAGATTTTTGTAATGTTTTTGAAAGGAATCCTTAATGCTCACCAAAGTTACATTTATTTAATTAAAAGTAAAAACTGCGAAAGTAATAATAATATGTAAAAAAATAACATAAAATAAATAAAAATAAATATACTTAGAAAAAATGTATAGTATTATGCTTTAATATAATGGTGTTATAATTCTATTCAAATATTTAATTATTTTTTAATTAGCTTACATATTAAAGTATAATTAAAATATATAATCTAGTGCTGTCAAACCAAAATACATAATATTTATGAGTGCGTACTGTGTATATAAGTTATATTTGTAATAAATATATATATATATATATATATATATATATATATACACAAACATACTGCATATATTTTGAAAACATTTTCATATATATGCATTTATATATTTATATTATTTTATTCTATATAAACATGTTTAATACATAACACATTTTTCTTAAATATACATACATTTGCTTGTATTTATATAAATAAACACAGTACACACTCATAAATATTATGTATTTTGGTTTGACTTTTATGTTGGATGCAATTAATCACGGTTAATCATTTGACAGCACTAATATAATCATAATTGAATTGTTTGTTGAAAACAGTGTCTTTACCATTACTTCAGATCAAGACACTTCAAACTGTCTAAAAAATTTGGTAATGAATTGTAAAACACTGCACTCCTCAAAAGATTCAGCATTAATGAAATATTTCCCTGCATGCACATTATAGCCATTATGTCAACAATTAAATTTGTTTGGCAATGCAGATTCATGTTTAAATTTAGCGTGTGGTTGTAATATTCATGCTACTTGCTTGTTCCCTGAGGGGAGAAGAAATGCTTGTGTGTACTACCAGCGCGCGTTGACGAGGCAGCGTGCACGTAATGGAAACAGTCAAAGTAAAGAAGATGGGTTTCTTATGATCCCGCCCCGCTTGCAGGTGTTTGCGCTGGCGGCGTTCAGGGAATCGCTCTAAGGTACACACAAGCACGTCATTACGAGCAGCTGGGGAGCG
>JAUCMU010000026.1:17181056-17205309 GCA_032275025.1 Enteromius treurensis | reverse complement strand
TTTCGAGCCTCACCTGGTGCTGCTGTGCTCTGGTAAGTAGGCACACACATTAGGCAGGGGACTTGAAAGTCTGGAGGTGTTGGCATCTCGTTCCCAAAGCGTCTCACTCGACGTAGCTCGAGTTCCTGAAAGGGAACGTCTCAGGTTATGAATATAACCCTGTTCCCTGAAGGAACGAGACGCTGCGTCTAGAAGCCACACTTTCGGCATCCCCTGCTTCACTGAATGACAAGAGCTGTCTGCCGGCCGGCGTTCCATGTGCTTTAGACTTTCTGGCCGGTGACGTCACCCGCAGATGATGTCCCAATTCACGATTGGCTGTTTTAACACACGATTCAGAGCGGTCACGCTGAGGGCGTTCCCAAAGTTTCTCACTCGACGCAGCGTCTCGTTCCTTCAGGGAACAGGGTTATATTCATAACCTGAGACAGTTTCCTTGATGTTTTATTTAAAATCTTAAGATTATTCTTTGTCTGTCAATGTATATATATTTCTTCTTTGTGCTGCTTTTAGCTAATTCCATTGCTTTGTATTCAAAGATCTATAAAGACAGAATTAAAAGATACTGTCAGACATGCTTTTTGAGGGAAGATAAAAGTTTGATGAGGTCGTTTTTTTATGCGTTGTGCAACAGGCCTCCTGAAGAGAGAGAATGAACACAAGAACGGGAGCAGCAACAGTTTTCTTTTTAATTATCTTCAGTGAAGCAGTCTCTGGAGGACTCCACTTAGACTTTGTTTTGCAGTTCTCTCTGCGTTTCCTCTGAGGAGTTACATCGCTTATTAGTTATTTAGAGAAACCGAGTCAGTGACCAGTGTTCTGCTTATTTACCTAAGCACTCTTGATCTGCCTCACATCAGCTCATTTGTTTCCAATGAAACATCTTGTTTCAGATAATCAAATAACAGAAATTATATAACACATATTCTACTTTCCCTAATAAACTTATATTTTCCATTTAGCATTAACCTAACACAATAGTTGATCCTGCACTCTTATTTATCAAAAACACTAAAAACAATGTGTATATCGTTTCTAAAAGGGATAGTTCACCTAAAAATAATTTGCATGTTATACCATACATGATTTGTTTTTTTTGTTTGTTTTTTTTAACTACGCTGTGCAAAGTGAAAGTGAAACGACATTCAAACTTTTATACTTTTATACTACTGAGCATGAGTAAATTATGACAAAACCGTTTTGGATATTACTATGCCTATGTATTTGTAATCCCTATTTATGATTTATTTTATTTACAGACTTAATTTTTTTAACATTGACTAGTGATGAACAATATTTTATATAATTTATTAGCATTTGTTAATGTTTATTTCCACATTTACTTACAGCTGCTGATTCTGTCTACGCGGATGCAAGCGGCACAACAAATCTGGCAGAAATCTGCTGCCGTGTTCTATTCATGACGTGCTGACACAAATTTCAAATGATTTTCAACGGTCGCTTTATCATGTCCAGTGTACCAAAGCAACCTCGGCACACATTGCTTACTGTTAATGTTAACTAATGCAATGATTAATGTTAACAGATGAGCCCCTATTTTAAAGTGTACTGTATGTTAGATGTACAGTATTGTCATCTCCTTTACATCCTCGGCAGTAAAAGAGCATTTCTGTGAGGGACTTTAATAGAGTTTGCAATAACAGATATTGGACTTAATGACAGATATTAAAAACAAGTGGGCTTCTGCGTGCTGCACAGATACATGCTGGCCACAGACGAGGTTCAGTCAGTTCATCGTCGACTGAAAGCTGCTCGGTGACAAAACCCATCTCAACCGCCTGTTTGGAGAGGAGAGAGTGCTGCCATGGCAACGCTGAAAGACATGGGTGTTTCCTCTGGAGTGGCACAGCTCACAGTGTGAGAGCAATGCTGACTGAGTACCACCATCCGCGCATGTGCATGAGTGTGTGAGGCAGCTTTATCCTACATTATAAAGACCAAATGTCCTGACAAGAATAATAAAACCTGACATTACCTGCAGGGAAGCAGTCATTGGATGAAATATGCTTAATAAACGTACAAAGTAAAATAGATTTTGATATAGAACATGTCATTACCTGACAAGTTGCTCTATATTTAAACCTGTTTTATGCGCTGTAGTGTGTGCAAATTCATAATTTACATGAGGACATATGGCTTTGATTACAGAGATCGGTTGTTATGATTTATCAGAGTATGATTTGTGTTTTGTAGATGAATACGTTGAATAATGCTGGGTCTAGATGTGTGCTGTGTGTGTGTGTTTTGTTGCAGAGGGAGTCGATATCTGTGCCACCTTCAGTAGTGAGTTATCTTGAACAGGGCAGTGCAGAAGATTATGGCTATAATTTATATAACATGGGAGGGTTGCTTTATCTCAGAAATGGATTTCTTAAGACACTTACAAATTCGTCTAAATACAAGACTCTGAGCCAAGCTTGATTTTTAAATGATCTGTGAGATTTATGAAATGTAAAGTGCACGAATAAACCACAGCAATTTCATACAGTGTCACGTACACGTGCTTGAGAAGTCAGCATGTTATGGAGACATTAGGGAAATCTTTCTCTCGTTTAATTGCATTTGTCTGCTGTAAACGCCATTTGCATAATCATCCCATTCCATACATGCAGAGCGTAAATACTGACCTTGTGAGGAAGAGGAGGCGGCGGTGTGGATTTAAGCACTGAGAGATTTTGACATGTGACCAGGAATGAGATCAGTGTGTCAGCTTCACACCGCTCAAACGATGCCTGGCAAAAGCTGTCAAACAACATCAGAGCTGTGAGCTGCAATTCCTTCCGCCAACTCTGAATTTCTGGTGCCCTTGTGCACATTTTGCCTGTGGTTTATTTTCAGAGTTTGACTTGAGGGGTTTTCACAGGCCGCTGATGTTTTGCATGGGTTTTTGGGAATGATCTGAAAACTGGGAAGGAGACATCAACATTACCTTGATGCATGAATATTAATGATTAACTGATTTGCTTAATATGCATGTACTGTACAGTGGGCATAGGCTATATAAGGATTACCATGCATTAACTGTGTTTTAATTCATTCTGCTCATACAGCCTTTTGGCAAAGACTTCTGCTTGAGCTTAAAACCTGTTTTTTAAACACTGCTGGCTATTTTCTTTCTTTCTTTTTATATTTCTGATTATTGTTCAAAAACTATGGGTCTCTGTATAAATGTGCTTGTGTAAATAAAGAAAATATTATCTTAAAAAAAATAATAATGTGACAATTAAATTTAAACATACATTCAAAAATGAATATTATAAATATTCTTAATATGTTATAAATAATTTTGTAAATAAAATATATTAATATTATTTCTTATCTTTTTATTATCATATCTTTTAATTCATATGTAACATGCAAACGCCTATAGTTAATTATTTTAGTATAATTATATACTATTATAGAATTGATTATGATTTTTAAAATGACTTTATTCAGTTTCATTTTGCTGTAAGTTTCAGTAATTTTATGCTTTTGTCATTTTTAGTTTGTTTTTTTAAAAATATTTCAAAGTACTTGTTTACCTTTATTTGCAAAAGCTTCATTTTTTATGTTACATTTTTTTTAGGTTTAAGTTCATATCGAATAAAACTATTTTATTTTATATAAATACTATTATTACTATAGTATATTATTATATACTATTTTATTTTATTTCATCTTTTGTCAGTGTAACGTAAGTATAAGATACTTACACATTTACTGTCTGCAGCATTCTTCAGTGTTTCAATTATCAAGCGCTTACTAAATCACAATATGGAGACTCCTGAAGTTACTAATCAAAGACATCATTTAGTACTGAATCATCCATTTTATTTTCTCAAATAAATGTACTTCAGAATGCAGCCCCATTTAATTATCTTGTTATTTGGCGGTTGTAAATATGGCAAGCTGTATTTGTCAGAATATGTATCGTGTGTTTAAGGGTAATTAGCTCATATGAATTATGAGGTTGAATAAATAGCAGACACAACACATCAGCATCTTCATCAGACCGGTTTAGCACTAGCTCAACACACTTCGGCAGGTCCTGTCGTGAATCATTTTTACGGTGTAGCCTGGTCACGCTGAATATTGATTTACCAGCATCATTACGTTATAATACTGCTGTGTGCTAAACCATTCAGCGAATAAATTTCCTTTCTTACACTAGGTGCTTACATAGCTTTCTGTACACAGCTATATTTGTAAACACATTTCCCACAATGAAGTAGACATGAATACGTGTCTCAGGTTTATAAATCAATATCAATACACCTGTTGACTATCCAGGCCACCCCCTATCAAGGTGGATTCATCATGTACTGTTAACCCTGGTCTTTCCTCCAGCAGAGAGAGAGGATTATGCCATCCGGCTGCCAGGAACTCAGGGGAGAGCGGCCCTGGTTTTGTTTATGTCTTCTAGGCCTGCAGGTAGACCTTTTAAGACTCCCTCAGAGATTTTAATCTGATCTCATATGCCAGCTTGAGCTTCATTCAGGTCGTTGGATTAGAGCCCAACCCCAAAAGTCTGGTTTAAAAAATATTCTTGTCGCATAGTGTTCTGGATTCAGAATTTGGCCAGGGGTGAAATTGTTCTTCCTTTTTTTAACCTTGTGAAATTGGAATTTGTGACAGGCGATATCTCAGTCCAGCCCTTAAAGACTCAAATCAAGTATTCGTTATGCTCTTTCTCTTTAATACACATTTATTCGCTCTTTTGACAACCACTGCACATTCACAGGGGTTCACAGGTTCTTGCCTTTTCATATTTCTGTTTGTTACCATCTCGTCAGCCTTTCATCTCACCGGGTTCCACCTCCCTCCCAGCTTAAATGATTAAACCGTGCGTTTGTTTTTGTTTACGTGTTTTATCTGAGCAGCTTTTCCTGTTCCACCACACATATCGAACAACTGCTTTCCCTGGAACCTTTCACACACACTGTTGCTTGTTGTACGCTGCTTAGACTTACTTGAGCGAGAGAGAGAGACTCATCCTTGGGGATTTGCGGAAATCTGTTATTTTGTTTTTCACCTTTTTTTAAAGTGCAATCATGGTGGTGGCTGAGTGCTCTCATCACCATTAATCCCAGGCAATTAATATGCATATATTCATTTAACATACTGGCAACTTTCTAAAAGTGAGATTAATGCGCTGCTGGTGAGTCGCATTGTGATGGGCCTTATCTCGTTTCAGCACATTACACTAAGAGTGGAGACAGAGAGCAGTGTATCAAACAGACTAGACCTCTGACCACTGTAAGCATCACCGTGTGCATAAAGAAGCTACTCGCAGGCCACCGTTTGTAATATGGTTAGGATGCAAAAAACGTTCAGTGCTCCTCAGGATGGGATTAGATTTTTTGAATGAATACGCCTGATAAACTCCTGATAATGGATCTCCATTGAGCATGTGATTTCCATTAGTTTCTCTGAATTGGTTTAGCAGAACAGATACAAAATATGCAGCTCTTCCTGAATAAAATCCCGGCTGGAAAACTGATAATTATGTTCAGGTTATGACTGATGACCGATAAATGACTGAAATGGCTGATTTCTGAAGGAAAGTGACTGTGAAGACAGGAGTAATGGCTGAATTCAGCACTTGAATAAATTACATTTTAAGTGCATTAAGGTAGAATAAATACATTTTACATTGTGACAGTATCTCAGAATATTGCTGTTTTACTGTAGTTTTGATTTTAAAAATTTTTACATTTTTCCCAAACCCAAAATTCTGAACAGTAGTGCAAAAAAAAAAAAACAAAAAACTGTAAACTACAATCATTTTGAATGCTGTTAAATTTAATTTAGACATTATAGTATTATCTGTACATTTTAAAAAATGGACATGCATTTTTACATTTGCTAAGGATTTAAATGTTTAATTTTGCACAGTACATCTATTGTTTTATATCTGACCGTGGACCACAAAACCAGTCTTAAGGGTCCTTTTTTTTTTGGTACATCATCTGAAAGCTGAATAAATAACCATTGATGTATGGTTTGTTAGGATAGGAGATACAATTATTTAAAAATCTGTAATCTAAGGGTGAAAAAAAAATCTAAATATTGAGAAATTTGTTTAAATTAAGTTCTTAGCCACTCACATTACTTTGATGTATTTATGGTTGGAAATTGGAACAAGTAATATCCTAATGATTGTTTTATTGTTGGCGATGGCTACAAATATACCCATGCTACTTAAAACCAGGGTCACATATTTGATATATTTATATCTTTTAAATAAATGCTACTTGGTTAGAAGTTAGGTTTTCTAATACAAACACAAGTTTACTTATTGAGGCCACTATATAAGCGTGTAATTATGTTTCCACAGATCTCTCTCTGGACGTATCGTGGGTGGTGTGTGGTGGTTCTTCACTCTGATCATCATCTCTTCATACACAGCAAACCTAGCTGCTTTTCTCACAGTAGAGAGGATGGTGTCACCCATCGAGAGTGCAGAGGATCTGGCCAAACAGACCGAGATTGCTTATGGGACTCTAGATGCCGGCTCCACCAAAGAGTTCTTCAGGGTAAGAGGAGACAAGAAGTGTTAACCTAAAAACAAGTATATTGGTAATGGCATAATAGATTCCACTTTCTTTCCTCATTTAGAGATCAAAGATCGCAGTCTTTGAGAAGATGTGGTCTTATATGAAGTCTGCAGACCCTTCGGTGTTTGTCAAAACCACAGATGAAGGAGTTATACGTGTGAGGAAATCCAAAGGGAAGTATGCCTACCTGCTGGAGTCCACCATGAACGAGTACATCGAGCAGCGCAAACCCTGTGACACTATGAAGGTCGGAGGAAACCTGGACTCCAAAGGCTACGGAATTGCCACCCCCAAAGGATCCCCCCTCAGGTAAGGCCAGCTGTCCACTGTATGCTACTGTAACCATATGGATTTAACCATTACTAAACTAACTTCTCGTGGTGGTTGAGTTGTAGTAGAGGCTGGATACAGTGCTAAAGGGGTTATGGGATAATATCCATTTTTATATTACATTTCGTAAACTTGGAAGCCATTTCTGAGTACCAAGGACACAGCAGACTAATGCAATCTGGCATACTTTACTGAATCTATCACAGCTAAATCAGCTCTTTAAAATGCCAAGTGTGCTTGAGTACAATGCATAGTCTATATGTGCTCTTCTCCATCATTTGATAGATTTTTGCTGACACGATTGCAGGCAAATATTGCTGAGTTTTGCAAACAAGACACATAAAATAAGCTTAATTTACATAGAAGAACAGCGCATTTGTGCTGAGAATGGCTTACCGCGCAGCGCCAAATTTAACACCTGGATTGCTTTATGAATAAGATGCGGCTGCTCAGAGAACTTGCCTGGTTTCTCTTTTCTGAAGGACTTTTTAATGCTTATACATGACATCATTAAATAAGCCATCCTTTGAACTAAGGGCGAGGGTGGAAGTACTGTACTAAGCAGCCTCTGCTACAACAGAGCATGCTGTTGTGTGGGTGTACATACTTGTGCGTGTGGAGCTGTACCTCATGTTGCTCGAAGGGGTTTTCAGCACACTCCACCAGAAGTGCTTGCATAAGAAACGGCAAAGAAAAATGATGCGCCCCCTTTAGAAGCTCTTTAGGAAACACGTGTGTTCGCCATCCTTTCATTAAACAGCAGTTCCACTCAGCAGAGCCCATTGAGACGGCGACAAGCTCTTTGAAGCTATAGGTTTACCGAATGCTAATTTCGCTTTCTCTCCTCCTTCATTACAAATAAGCTTTCTCCTCGCAGAGAGACTTGCGCATGAGAGAAATTGGGCAATCAGTTGTTATTCTTATGCAAGCCACTTCTGAATATGAATGTCGACATTAACACGTTTCTTTTATATTCTCTGCGATATAAGGTGAACGGTTGTTATTTCAATTGTGCACCACCATCATTAACGTCACATTTATTGTGCTTGAACGTACCCATCTGACTAATACACCATGGCCTACATGATATTACATTCATTGCAGTGCAAAGGGCCTCGCAAGGGCAATTTGGAGCTGTTGAAATAACCTCAATAACTCCATCTCTCTCTAATAAGATAAGCTCCTTGGGGAAACGACCTCATAACAATTGTACAGTTATTTTTTGGGTCACCTTAAAGGAAAGCGAACAGGGGGAGAGCGTTGATGGAGTGGAATAGAGACATCGGATACAAGATGTAAATGACTGACTTCCATCTTGCCACCTAGGGCAGGACTCAAATTAAATTCAATACTAGCTAGCCATTATTTTGACAGCAAGAGTGAAAGAGGCTTGGAAATGAATTCATGAATGTGTATCTCAGTCTGGTGAGTTACCCGCTGTGCAGTGTATATCTGATTTAGAGAGGGAGCGACTGCCATACTGACACGTGTTTACATGTACCGGTATATGCTATTTGGGCATATACTGCGGGATTTCATCACGTGGAAGATAATGGACGAATTTGCTCTCTCTGTCAAAATTGATAGACACTGAGAATTTTATGTGAACATTTAGATTGAGTTGTGTTTTGGTCCAACCATGTGGTGCAGTTGTCAAAATATACCGTAATGCTCCATGTATTTTCACGAAATTTTGTGGCTACATTTACACTCACAGGTCACAGGCACAGATCAAATATTGTTAGGTACAAAAACACCAACTTTTTGTATGTTATCTAAGTATAAACTTAAATTACTTAAAAATAATTGTGGGGGGGGGGGGTACATTAATTTCTACATTATTTCTCTAAAAATTTAAGATTAGATATCACTAAAAATCTGATTCACAAAACTTTCTGCTGTTTAAATTAAATCTTTAAAAAAAATGAGGTCAGATAAATCCTTGATAAAAACATAAAACAATAAATAATTTTTAAATGCAACATTTAAATGCATTTTAAAGCATCTTCTTGATTAATGTAAAATCTCGGGTAACAAAAAAATGGATTTGAGATCTGTGCATGAGCCATAACAATGTAAATGTAGCTTTAATGACATTGATCAGAGCTTTTAATAGAGATCATTTTTACACCTCACTATCTGATGTGTTACGGTCTGCTAGCCTCATCATGCTTTAATGAATCATTTCTTAACTAAGATTATGCTAATTGAGCTTTTGAACTTGTTTTACTTTTTACTTCACTTAGTGTTTTATGGGTTAATTTGCTGACTGAAGAAATAATCAGTTGTTTTGGTGCGTTTCGACAGCTGTTCCACATTTTCCTTGTCTTATCTCCAATAGATACCTTAAATCGGTTTGCTTTGCAGTCAAGATGCGACAGCCATAAAGATTGATGTGTGTGCCCTTTTATCTCTATCCATCTGTGCCCATTCTCTAAGTCTCACCCAAAGCACTGCCACCTCCTGAAGCAAATGCTCATCAAACTGAATGTAGCTGTTTGTTCCTCATTCCTGAGACACTCTCTGACTTCTTTCTGTCTGGTACTTCTGGGATTAGAAAGAATTCCTGGGTTTTATCAAGCCAGAGAATCACTCTCCTACACAACTTAAGTATAATGATTAAGCTGCTCCTTTCAAAACAATTAAAGTAAATGTTGACCAAGCTACAAAACTGACAAAAATCGCCATAAATGTTGTTCATGTGACATGCATCTAATAAATGATACATTCAAGAGCATGTGCAAGTTTAATGCAACGATGGTGATGTGAACTTGATATACTTTTGGAAATCTAGAGTTTAGTTGATCTGGATAAGCCTTTATTGCCCCTTTCTTCTTCCAAAAGGTTGTTTGGCGGCACAATGGCTTTGTTTCCAGGCAGACATTAAAAAAAATGTTTAACAAGAAATCCTATAGAATCCAACCAAACAGATGATGACTTCGAAACCAACAAAGTGTTTCTCAAATCTAATGCAATAGAGCAAATTCGGTTTATACTTCATTTTAGGGTCCCCTTTGGACATTCTGTTGACTACTGAATAAACTACGTCGAGTATTAATAGATTATCAGTAGACTTTAAGGTTGGAGTTAGTTGAATAAGTCAACATGTACTTACAAGGTTACTTTTAGTCAATAGAATGTGTGATGGGGATCATCAAAATAAAGTGTTAGCAGATTCCTCAAAAATGACACATTCATGTCAAATAAATGATTGTATTGCATGTTAACTTATTAACTTGCTTAAATCCAAATTTTATACTAACAAGAAACTATGCTAGCTTTAAGAGCTATAGTTGAAATATTTTGCACAAATGAGATTTGTGACAACGCACAGCTTCTGAAGACTAAGAGAATATAGTAAGCAGTCATAGAGGATGAGATACTGTTGTGGTATTTTGACAGCCCTTGGTCGCCATTTGCTTCCATTGTGTGTGTGAAACTTCTGCCTAACATCTGTATGTGACGGAGCAAAGACAGTAAGAGTTTTTTCTTTTTTTTTTTTTGGAAGGAACTATCTCTTTAAGAATTCTAACATCTAATGTCTCCAGGCTGTTGTTTTGAATTCACATTGATACGTCCCCTAAAAGGGAACAGCCAAAAGTGGACACTAAACACTAAGTATATATTTATTCTCCTCCTCTATCTTAAGAACACTTGTTCCTGGCTTTATAAAACCTGTCTTTCACAAAGGCCACTAACAAAAGCATTGTTTTCCATTAATACACATGTCAACATACTTTATATACAGACTCGGGGCTAAACCACTGCGAGTACCATGCATTTAACATTCCAACCTACATAGAGCAGTGGCTGTTGTGTTTAAACCAGTCTGTATTCCCATCACGCTGTCTCTGAAATGGTTTATCTGGGCTAACACTGACCAATATATTATTTCGTTATCGTTTCAAGAAACCCAGTAAACCTGGCAGTGTTAAAACTGAATGAACAAGGCCTGTTGGACAAATT
The DNA here is from genome assembly GCA_032275025.1 of Enteromius treurensis. Lineage (NCBI taxonomy): Eukaryota > Metazoa > Chordata > Actinopteri > Cypriniformes > Cyprinidae > Enteromius > Enteromius treurensis. The sequence goes on along the minus strand of JAUCMU010000026.1, from coordinate 17,194,453 downwards.
GAAAAACAAATGGTGGTACGACAAGGGAGAGTGTGGCAGCGGAGGAGGTGATTCCAAGGTCAGCCCCAATGTGACAAACCCAACGGGTAAAACCACCACTACCATGGGGGGGTAACCAGCAACTCATACCGAATAAACACTCTAGACCAAAACAATCTGGCTTAAACTGAGCTTACTGCATATTTTGCCTGCTTAATAAGCAGCAAGGAATTTTTGATCAAAATATGGCATATCATAGTCATTAATAGCTGATCACGTTATCCCAGGTCGAGTGTTTGCGGTCTGCTGGTTACCCAAAGTGATATAATAATACACATCTTGCAGCAGGGAGCAAGGAAGCATCGCTAGATGGAGTATTAACCCATATCACTTTTTCAATGAACTACCAACATGTTTCTGATATGTGTGCAGTCAATTAAAAAAAGAAAAAGAAACAGAACAGTTGAGTTGATATTGATGGGTATGTGTTTAATGTGTGCTGAATAACATAAAATAACATGGATAATGTTATTTATGTTATTTTCCTGGTTGAAGAATCCCAGTTAACCTAGCGGTGTTGAAACTCAGTGAGCAAGCCGTCTTAGACAAACTGAAAAACAAATGGTGGTACGATAAGGGGGAGTGTGGAAGCAAGGACTCCGGAAGAAAGGTCAGTTCACATATTTGGTCCTGCTCTGTTCCCTTCGGTTTAGTCCTCTCAGTCCCCTTCCAGAAGCTTCAGTTAGGAATCTGGACATGGGCTGCTCTTACTCTCTCTCCAGGGTTGTATTCTATCATTTGGGCTGGTAATAGAATCAGCTTCTTTTTTTTTTTTTTTGCTTTATTAAAATGTTATTAAAAAAATGTTGCTGCTAAAGAAACATATAATCAGCGTTACGCTGCTTAATAATTTATGTTTTTATTTATTTGTCATTTTATTTATAAGGCATTAACAAAGAGATTTATACAATAGCAAAATTGAGTTTTTTTTCTCCCACAATGAATAAACAAAAATATACATAGAAATATAATAAAATAATAATAATAAATAGAAAAATAGTGAAAATAATAATGAAAAATAGATAGATGATACATTTAATGCATCCTTGCTGTAACAATGTTTCAGTTTCTTAAACTGAAGAAGATTTAGTATATTAGTATACCATTCAAAACATTTAGAACCGTTATTTTGTACTGTCATAAATTACAGACTTTAGGTGCATGTTTATAATGGATTTAGACATTTTAGTAGCATGATTAAATATGATGTGTATTCCTGATTTTAATTAAATTTTTTTTTTTTTTTGGATGCTGACAGTTTTCTCCATTTACGTTTTGCATGTATATGCACACCTTAAATCGGATGACTTTTATATAAATAATTCAAGTGTAAATAATAGTATGTCTAGCTCTAGAAGCCGTGAAGAGGAAGGCCATTATTATAGACTGGATGACTCACTGTATAATACACTCACTTTGTTTAAAATAGCCTGGTGGTCTGAATGGAGCTCTGGAGAGAGACTGGTCATATTGCTCTGATCATCCGTAAGAGTCAAGCCCCTCTTGTGGTCCTCAGCCTCTGTGTTCTTCCTCCTGTCTGCAATTGGAGTGTGCATGTATTTGGATGCAAACCCAGTGGACAGCTGTCTGTGCTGTCATAGGCCCCGGCCGACACACACACCCCCACCGCACCAAACCCACCTGCATGGCACACAGACGACACCACACTTCCCTTATGTGCCTTTCTTAGAGAACCGGTTCCACACCAAGACTGTTATTATATCACCTTTGATGTACAAATCCAAATCTCCTTAGATTAATGACCCGGGCTGCATGGGTGCCAACCACTAATATAGTCTTTTACAGCTGTGATGTTGTATGTGATTGTTTAATAGCCTGTAAATTAGTCAATATGCTATTTAGGGTAAAATAAGTGAAGAATTAGTGGAAGGTGGACTCAGACTGCCTGTGTTAGTGCATGAATGCATGTTTGTAATGGCAAATTAAATGTAACAAACTTAAGTTTTATGTTCCAATTTTAAATGTTTCCTGTTTCAATCTTATATTAATTTCAACAGGTTCAATTACAAATGACAATTTGTGCAATATTTTAACATGCATTTAACCTAAAGTAGTTTCCAATTATGTTAACATAATTAAATTAATATTAGTTATTTGTATATAATTGTATTAACATATATAATTTTATGTACTAGTTCATATTATAATAGCATTTAGTATTAATGTTGAACGATATTATTAGTATTTAATACTAGTATTTATTATTACAATTATATTAGTTACATTAGTGAACATAATTCACAATAAATATTTCTTCATAAATATAATTTGGCTATAATCCAAGTTCAGCAGTCCAAAAAAATTATTGTTTTAGCAAAAAAGAAACTAAGTAATTTATATTCATTAATTAAATTCAATATTTATGATGTTTTATGCTCAAGGGAGCAAGAAAAATGTTATGCAGTATTGTTTACACTTTCAAGATAGTTCTCATATTAGCTTTTATATTCTCTGTATAAGTTTAGATGTGTTGGATGAATGCATTAATGTGTATATGTAATGCATAGGAATGATTCTGTTGTCTTTGTCCGTGTGAATATGTTAATACTTTTTCCAGTGACTCTCATCGAAGACATTTTTCCTTCTCCTGTAGGACAAGACCAGTGCTCTTAGCCTCAGTAATGTGGCTGGGGTCTTCTACATTCTGATCGGCGGTCTGGGTCTGGCCATGCTGGTGGCCCTGGTGGAGTTCTGCTACAAGTCCAGAACAGAGTCCCACAGAATGAAGGTGTCCGCGCGGGCCGCTCAGGCCTTTCACTGCACCGCCTTAGACAGCAGCTACACTGAGCTGCAGAGTTACGGCCTGTACGGTGCCGACACTGTTAAGATATAAAGCACTCTGGGGTAGGAACCTCGAGTATTGCGGAGAACTAGGCCACATCCTGCCCACGTAGCAGCCTAACTTGCCCCCCATCTAACCGTTGCCAAATTCAAAGCTTCTGCTGCCCACTTTCAATATCATCTGTTTCTCCTCACCTCTTCTTTTCCTGTCTGTTACAATCCTATTTTAATAGTAGGGCTGTCAAAAATGTTAAATAGGAAAACATTAAAGAATTAAAATAAATATTTTAAATGATTATTTAATAATGTATTTGCTGAAAAATCTTCCCAATTTTTATTTATTATTTAATTTAATTGACAATTTTTATAATTTTAAATTGTTAGTGAATACACACTTACCAGACTACATCTTGACAGTCCTATTTAATACTCTAAATTTAATCTCTCATTATTTCTCTCTCTCTCTCTCTCTCTTTCTCTATTTCCTTCTCCCTCAGTTTCCCGTTGTCCGCTAGCCGCTCTGTCCATAGACTAGAGCTTTGTTTATACACATCGTGTCTCTGTTCATTCATGAAACAGAGCAAGTGTTCCCCAGAGACACTGCAGGTCTCTGTTTTCCACCATGACTCCAAAAATAGTCCGTCTAGACTCATGATTATGCATCAGTCAGCTCGGTGTGCTCCTTTATACAATAAGACTCGTGTCAGATCTTACCTGATGTACTTGTGCTAATGCACAGTTGATTAAAAGTATCTATCATAAACAATCAATCGACAGGCCTACTGAAGCCTTTGGAATAAAATAATTTAGAATTCATAAATCTATTGTTTTATCATATGGCAGAAACAAACTTCCTTAACAGGCCATCAAAGAAACCCCATTGCAAAAAGAGAAGCTGAATTAATGCAATTCGTTGCACATATAGATATCTCAGTGTGATTTTTGTAATAAGTATCTTTATGACAGGCAATTAGCCAAAGTAGGATTTGTAACAAGTTTAGCTGGGTATTACACACTCGTGTAATATTATAATAGCAAAGATTAATATAGATTTGCTTTGTTAATTCAATTGACAGGAGTCACATTTCACAGCTGTCCATTTTTCGTATTAGGCGAGCAGGAATCTGAATCATTATAGGCAAACTAATTAGTCTGCATCAGGCGTATAACTTCATCCCCCAACGCGCTGAAGTGTAGGGCAATGAAATCATTCCTAGATTGGAAAAATGCGATTTAAAGGGACACATCATTAGCCTTGGTTTCAGGCCCACTAGCTGCGACTACAATAGCGGATTGCTCTTCACAACAGCAGCAATAAAACAATGACATTTCTCACTTCCACTCTGCCGTAGCAAATTAAGCTTGTGTTACACGCCTATCAAGACTGTTTATTGTCTACCCACATGTCAGAGATGCTTTACAGTGTCAGCTTTGGTTTTGAGGGCCTAAGCACGGTGGTCCTGGGGGGGCACAATGCAACAGCATTAGCCAAGCAATTAAAAACTTGACAACACAACACCATTACATTACACATCTTTAATGCAAATGCGGGTCGTTCCCATAGCAAATCATTTTGGACACAGATGCTCGGTACAGTTAGGAAGGGGGTAAAGCAAGGAATTGCAACCCAAGCTCATTGAAAAAAAAAAAACACGCCTGTGGCAACATTTCTGCTAAATATTTTGCAGCTTCTTGCATGTTTTGCATCAATTTCAAAGTGAAATGTCCAGTGAGTGTCGCTAATTAAGCATTCAGCTTTAGCACTGATTTGTGTGTCGTCAGTGCACACCACACAAAAAAATGGTAAAGCATATCCATTGAAACAACATAACGTAAATTTAAGAAATATTTAAAAAGAAACTGAAATTTTGAAGTAAAAAGGACAAAATAGTATGCACTCTCTTACTCTCATAATTATTTGCAAATTTGAAAAAAAATTGTGGCAGTGTAGCACTTTACTAGGTGAGCTAATGAGCAAGTTTACTACAAGAAAACCATATATGGACCGTGTTCTGTGATGCAAATGTTAAAAAGTATTTGTTTGAAAATCATGCATTATGATAAAAGTTTTTTGTTGTAATAACATGTTACTGTGCATAATAGGAACCGCACATTTTGTTACAACTGACATTTGTTAAAGAGTAATACAATTTGTCACTAAGCCTGTGTTGTGAAATAGATAGGTTGGTAGAGCTACTGTTGTTAGTCATGATAGCAATATGGCTAATACTGGACTGTTTCCCAAAATGCATCATTGTCAGAAAGGTTTCATAAGTGTTTCATCTGTTTGCTTTGCTAAAGGCATTATGTTGTGCCCCCCCGAGCTGCCATGCTGATCAATTACAGTCAAGAAACCCAAAAGATGGAAATCTGTTGGCACAAGCCTGCAGATTAGTTCACTTCACAAATGTTGTCTAACTAATTATCCAGTCATCACATGGCAAAACATTTTCTGTGCATACTCCATTAGGCAGATGCTTAAATCATCTTTTACTGTCTCCTACTAAAATTGAGCATCTTTCAAACAGTCCTGCGCGTATTTGCGTATTCCTGTCTAACGCTGTTGTGTCTCCATCCCAGCAATCCATCAATGATGCCATGCGCTGCTCCACGCTGACCAGGATGAGCGGGAACGGTAGCGGCGGGGAGAACGGGCGAATTGTCACACATGACTTTCCCAAAGCTGTGCAGACGCTGCCGTGCATGAGCCACGCGGCCAGCATGGGCCTGGGAGCCTCTGGCATGTGACCATCTTGAAGGAGCGGCACGCGTCACATGTAACGCACGGACCTCCCGTTCACCTGCCGTCTGCCCCTAAGTCTGTCTGCCCGCCCGCAACAGACGCACCGTACTGCCAAAATGCACTCGAAGACTCTTCTCAGTGAATAGCCACCAATAAAACTCTTTTCTAAAGAAAACAAAACATTAAAAAAGAAGAAAAAAAGTGCTGCAATAACAAGCCTGTGTGACTCTTTGGGGGGGGAAAAAGTGTTTGTTTATGTCATGAATTCAGAAAACAAAAAAGAGAAGTCTTGTGTCTGATTCGACACTCGCGCTGTGCCAATATTATAAACCTGTTTACTTCTGTCTGGGTGTGCAATATTTTAGTTCATATCAGTGTTCGGCAATGTTGTCTTTAACATGAATTTCTTTACGAAGATTAGCTAACAGAGACGGGTTTTTTTTGTTGTTTTTTTTTTGCACAAACATGTTAATGAAATGACAAAAGCAAGTTCATTTTCCTTATACTTACTAGAAAAGAGTTAGAGTAAGCTAGCAAGCAAGATCTTACGCATTTACGGTATATGGATCCAGTGCCCCGTAAAACAACATCGCTTATTTCTCTCGGTCACTCTGTGTATTGAACAAACATATCAGCTCATTTAATGACCTGTCCATAGTGTAAATACTCCTATGTAAATCTGAAACCGAGTGAGGGATAAATTTGATTTGTTGTCGATCGGTAGAGCATAGCGGAACTGAACTTGTTGATTATCTTGCTCTGTAATTTCCCACCTCATGGGCCTCGCATAGCTGCTACACCTCGTTTCGGGGGCCATACCTCATCAGAGACCTGGGAGCGAGCCGCCACATGTTTTGATTGCCACTTCATTGAGCTCTCCTAGGGCGGAGTCAAATTTGACCTCAGTTATGGGCAAATGTGCTTTAATGAGCCTAGTTTGTCCCCAACACAAACCATCGGCAGATCTCGTTAACTGAAGCCATTTAAAGTTCATTTAAATGATGTTGCTCTTACAAAAAGGGTGCTTTGGGAAAGATTTGGGATGGAATATCCAGAGATTTCCACCAAATCTAAATGCCCATCATTTAGTTTCTACACATCCCTTGCCACATTTGGCTAATTTGATTGTTCTGAATCAGAGTAGCACTCCATTATGAATCCATTCGGCAGATTTTCCCCCACAGCCAATGTGGAAATTGTCAAACTTGTCTATGTGGGCCTTTTGGGTGGATAGTTCATCAAAAAAATACAATTCTGTCATTTACTTACCCTTGTGTTGTTCCAAATTTACACACACACAAACACACACACACACACAAAAAAACATTTTTCTTATTTTATGTCTATCATATGCGTTCTTTGGACCCCAATGACAAAAACATTGCTACGAAGAACATAAGGGTAAATAAATTAGGGATTTAGGGAAAGAAAAGAATGCATAACGGCTACAGGATCCAAATATTATCCTGTCTTATATATATATATACACACACTGTGCGACACGGCTCCTCATGAGATGATGATTGTGGGGATATCATTGATCGGCTACTGGGGCCAAGCTGACCTTTCTGAGCTCATGGCTTCTTCACTGCAGGCTTTCAAAACATGGCTTCCAGCTCTACCTATTCAGCCTTCCCCTGCACACTGCCATTGTACTGCGAAACATGACACACTGTGTGGCCATCGAAACGCTTGTATTTCTCTGGCTTTTTCTTGACGTGTTTTACTAGGCACAGAACACTGCGGTCCTTTATGGCCTCATGTGAGAACAGTATTTTATAAGCAGTAAAAGATTTGTAAAGTTCAAGTGAGACATTTAACATTTATACCGCTGTGAGATTTTGAAGAGTTGACTGAACTAGTGTTTTACACATTGCAGATGCAGTGCTACTCAGATATTCTCACCGATAGGGATGTTGATTTCGATTAGTTAAGAGAGAAATGGAGTCTTTGTGTTTCTGTTTTAATTGTTGAATCTTCTTATTACAGGGGGTATTTTAATGCAAAATTTATTCTTCATACTCGCCTACTTCTTGATGATTCCACAATCTTGAGCTTTTTATTTGGGACGTTTTAGTTTGTTTTATTTTATTGTTTAGATGTTGTTGTTTTTTTTATCATAAAAGAGAGATGCGGTCGAATCAAATTTACTGGAAAATACATTCAATCAATAATGAATAAAACTTTTCTAACCACAGTCACCACGAGCTGGGTCACTACTTTTCAACCATGGGAAATGATTGATATCTTAGTCATCTTTTTGTAACGAATACTTGTGCTTTGGGTGTGAAATGGTTTTAAATGTATTAAACTGAAGAACAATATTTATTGCTATGAATGCTACTTTATATGACAAACAATTGCTAAAAGTAGAGTGATTATTAATTTGTTACTTTCTATTCATTACTTGACAAGTGGCCATCTCTGAAAGACTGGAGTCTAATGTATTCATAGCCGTAGATCGTAGAGTGTTTTAATTACCTACAGGTGCATCCCACACATAATCACTGGCGTTTAACCAGTTGGCACATGTTGCCTCAAACCCATTCATTTTTGGAATTATTAATTCTTTAATCTTTGTCAATTTGAGCTCGCCTGCAGAAACAACGGAAGGAGTTAATTGGGATGCCCCGTGGCTCTAATTATGGAGATGTTAAAAAACGTTAACAAAATGTAGAACCAAGAAACAGGTGTTTGTTCCCTCGTTTTCATTTGGTCTGATGCCATACGTTGCATTTCGAGTCTTATCGGGGCATGCATGGAAAACTAAAGCGTTTTACTTCTGCAATATCGAGCAGATGATGAATCTGGCATGAAGTAAATATGCACCAGTCACAGCTGTAGCCAATATCATTCACAAACATCTCTGCGCTCAAACTTCAAATGTTCCTTTAGTAAACATCCTCAACCTCACATGGAGATGCAGTGTGTAAAAACTGAAATTTGTTGTTTTCTTTCTTTATGATTTGTGCTCCATTGAGACTCATTCGTGATGTTCTGTCAAAATGATTTGTTAGATGTAGTGTAATTCCACACAAGATAGGCAAGCCTCTGTTGTGACTGAGTTTTCTTTTTGCATATCAGGTTTATAATCATTTCTGTTCTGCTTCCAAGTAGGACAGTTTAGTCTGAAAGCTGGCATACTGTGTAAAGTGTCAGATGTGGCATTTTCAGCATAGTCCTGTTATCCGCCGTGACACTGGAGAAAATGGATCATTTGTTCGTGAGAAGCTGTCGTCAGGCAATGAAATCTGGGTTTCTCTTATTTCCCCAGAGGTGGGTGACACAAGTTAACCTCCTTAACTTCTTTGATCTTCCAGAACATCATTACGTTCTTAAGTGAAGGTTTTGCTCTGGGTCTCAGAAACAAAAATGTATAAGGTATTTGTGTTCGTGTTACTGGCAGGTACAGCTATTTTCATTACGTTGCCAAAAAAGTTGAGAAAAAAAATATCTCAAGTGTGATTTTGCTTCAGTAGCTACAACAGTTCAATAAAATTAACATTCAAGTCACATTTGCACATTTAATTTAAAATGTTAAATTTAACATCTGAAGAACCTTATGGTGAAAGAAGTTTCTTCAGATTATAAAAAGGTAAGAAAGAGATGGTTCTTTGAAGTGCCCCTATTATGGATTTTTGAAAATGAAGTGAATGAAAACATCCTGCAAAGTTTTAAATCTAAAAGTGCACCGTGTAGAAAGTTACTGGGTCTCATTCACTAAACATACGTACGCACAAATTTTTGCATGAAATGTGTGTACGGATGTTTTCACGAATAAATCATAATTCACCCAAAACTTTCATACTAAACTTTATTCTAAATTTACGAGAAAATTCAAGAACAACTTTATATACCACACATACGCAATAATCATCTGCGTACACCCGCCCGGGGCCTTATAAGCACGTATAAAGAACCCTAATCAGATATGTTGTTTACAGGGTGTGTGAAAAGTAGGGTTGCAAAATTCTGGGAATTCTCAAGACTGGAAACTTTCCACAGGAATATATGGGAATTAACAGGAATTTAAAAAAAAAAAAAAGCAACATTGAAGGAACTAGGAACTTAAATGTTGTTGAGAAAGAAATGCAGCATCTTCTCGGTTAAACAACTAGATTGAATGCCATTTCAGTTTAATTTCTAAGCCACACGTTGCTCAATCACGTACACACAGCACACTGCAGGGCTACTGAGGCCACACACCATACATGCACTGTGCTTTCCTCCAAAACATGCACAGATAATTTCTTTAATCCTGCAAACTAAATATCAAAACGTCCATCTTTGGTAGGCCGAAATATTCATGTAAATTACATAAATATTACTAAAAAGTCTAAAACGTTATTGTACTGTTTGTAATATGTGCAAATAAATACCATTGTAAAAGTGTACAAATAAACTGACTAAACAAACATTTAGGGGGAAAAAAAATAACAAAAAACCAAGGGAGTTTCAATCACAATTTAAGAGATCTACTTGCTAACTCAAGCTCAAGCTAGTTCTGCTAGCCAACCCTGCTGAAAAAATCTGCATATGCTGGTTAGGTTTGTTTTGAAGCTGGTTTAAGCTGGTTACTTGCTGGTCCTAGACTAACTATTTTAAAGTTTTTTAAATATTGCAAATCTTGCTCATCAAGCCTTCATTTGAAAAAAAAAAAAAAAACCGTTTAGGTTACGAATGTAACCCACATTCCCTGAAGGAGGGAACGGAGACGTTACATATGGGATCTCGTCTTCGAGTCTTTGAAAAAAGGCCAATGATTATTGGCGTGCAATAATCACAGCCAGGTGCACCTCATCACAGCATGAGTATGAGAGGGCACGGCTGGATTGCACTCACAGGTTTTCGCTGAGGAGCCGAGTCGGCGTCAGCGCAACCCCAGGTCGTGGCAGAAAGATGTAACGTCTCCATTCCCTCCTAGACGTTACCCTTTCAGTCGAATCACTTCAGCGTTACGTATGGGAACAGACCCATGGAAGAGGCCACGACCCTGAGGCCACATTACGGGGAGACACCGGTGCCGGCAGGCGGGCAAGCGTATCGACAGGAGAGTCTGCACGTAACCTTCCCAACGCCCTGGGGGCCAGTTAGGGCCTCATCAATGCCAACTTTTACCTTACTTAGTATTTTTAAAGTTGAAGCATGGGTTGGGGGGGCGGAGACATGAAAAAAGACATGGCTTTTTTAACATGGAATTTCAAGGGAATGCACTTTATCGATAAGATATGGGATATAAGTGAAGGGAAACACAGCCTTCGGGCTGACTGTGGAACAAGGATGTTAAGGCAACAACCTCTGGTGAAGGAAGTCCAGAGGAGCACAGTCGAGACTGACTTCGCTCTGAGTCTGACTGCGGGGCAGGAGGAGAGGTTCGCCTTGGCATCGGGGAACCTTTGAGATGCACAGCAGCAAGCCGACACCAGCAGGTCTTCCAACGGCACCAACGCTGAGGTGGAGGCAACACTCCTTGTTGAGTGGGCTCTCAGACCTAGGGGGCATGGCTCTCCCTGGTAAAGGTATGACAGGGAGATGGCTTCCACCACCCAATGGGCCAGCCTCTGTTTGGAGACAGCATTCCCTTTCTGCTGACCTCAAAAGCAGACAAAGAGCTGCTGAGCGCTTCTGAAGCTTCGAGTGCGGTCAACGTAGAGGCGCAGTGCGCGTACTGGACACAACAACTTTAAGGCTGGGTCCGCCTCCTCCTGGGGCAGAGCTAGCAGGTTCACTACCTGACTTCGAAAAGGTGTGGTAGGAACCTTGGGCATGTAGCCGGGCCGAGGTCTCTGTGTTACGTGAGAGTCAGCTGGGCCAAACTCTTGGCACTCTTCATCGACAGAGAAGGCTTGGAGGTCCCAGACCCTCTCGATGGAGGCCAAAGCAATCAGGAGTGCTGTCTTCAGCGACAGGTATTTTATCTCGACTGATGCTAAGGGCTCTAAAGGTGCTTGCCGCAGGCCGGTTAGGGTGACGGCAAGGTCCCAAGAGGGTACTGAGGGCAGTCTCGGGGGATTAACCGCGCGCACCTCTAAGGACCTCAGCGCACCTCTAAGGACCCGCACCTCAGTGCTTTGCTACAATCTGTATTGTTAAAAGCGCTATATAAATAAAAGTGAGAGAGAGAATCTAATGATGAGTTGGTGCTTACCTAAGGATTCACCATCCACTGCATCATGGTAGGCGGCTATGGCAGCGATATATACCTTAATAGCTGAAGGGGACAGCCTACACTCCAACTTTTCCTGCAGGAAGGAAAGCACAACTGCAATTGAACATCTCTGTGGGTCCTCTTGGCGTAAGGAGCACCAGTCGACGAACAGATACCATCTCTGAGCGTAGGCCTGCCTTGTTGAGGGAGCCCGAGACTTAGAGATGGTGTTAATCACGGCTGCTGGCAGGCTGGAAAGGTCTGCCGCTTCCTGTCCAGGAACCAGACATGCAAGTTCCCCGGAGGCCAGCTGTGTATACCTGCCGAGGGGCGCCTCGACGAGGGAATAGTACAGGCAACAATGGGTCGACTCGGGGAGGCAAAAAGGTCTATCTTGGCCTCGCCGAAGTGACTCCATATCAGTTGGACTGTCTGGGGTTGGAGTTGCCATTCTCCAGGGTGGGTGGACTGCCGCGAAAGCTGGTCGGCTGCACGGTTGAGTATCCCTGGAATATGAACAGCGTGCTGCGATTTCAGCCAAGTGTGACTCCACAGTAGCAGATGGCAGGCGAGTTGCGGCATGCAGCGGGAGCGTAGACCACCCTGATGGTTGATGTATGCAACGGCTGCAGTGTTGTCCGTGCAGACGAGCACGTGCTTGTGGAGCAACATCGGTCAAAAGCGACGAAGGGCTAGAAGCACGGCCAGCAACTCGAGCCAATTGAAATGCCACAGCAATCGAACACCTTTCCAGGTGCCCGATGCTGACTGCCCTTAGCATACAGCACCCCAACCCGTGGTGGAGGCATCCATGTGCACCACGACATGCCTGGACACTTGTCCTAGAGGTACTCCAGCCCGTAGGAAGGCAAGGTCTGACCACGGGCTGTACATGCGGTGACACTCCGGGGAAATGCCAATCCGGGTGCCATGTCCATGGACTCGGCCGTGTAACCAATGCTGAAGCGGTCTCATATGAAGGAGCCCCAGCGGTGTAACTGCGGTTGCGGCTGCCATGTGCCCCAGGAGCCTCTGAAAAGATTTAGGAGGAACCACTGTTTTGTGCCTGAATGACCTCAGGCACGTCAGCATGGCCTGTGCGCATTCCCCCGTGAGGTGGGCAGTCATTTCGACCGAGTCCAGCTCCATGCCGAGATAAGAGATCCTCTGCACTGGCCAGAGTTTGCTTTTCCCTCGGTTGACCTGAAGGTCCAGATGGCTGAGGTGCCGTAGTGCCAGGTCCCTGTGCTGACACAACAACTCCCGCTAGTGAGCCATTATCAGCCAGTCGTCGAGGTAGTTGAGGATGTGGATGCCCATCTGCCATAAGAGAGGCAGATATTCCTCCGCAAGCTTGGTAAAGTCAGGGACAGGCCAAACGGGAGAACCTTGTACTGATCCGTTCGACCCTCGAACATAAACCGCAGTAGGGGTCTGTGGCGAGGCAGAATCGAGACGTGAAAGTACGCGTCCTTCAGGTTGATGGCTGTGAACCAATCCAGGGGCCGAATGCATGTCAGTATGCGCTTTGGCGTGAGCATTCTGAACGGCAGCCTGAGAAGGGACCGATTTAGGGCTCTGGGGTCCAGGATGGGTCTCAACCCACCGCTCTTTTTGGGCATGATGAAGTAAGGGCTGTAAAACCCTGACCTCATCTCGGCTGGA
>JAUCMU010000026.1:17169103-17180956 GCA_032275025.1 Enteromius treurensis | reverse complement strand
ATGTATTCAGAGGGCAGACAGCAAGACGATCAAGGGGTGATGCATACGGTTTGAGATAAAAATAAAATCGAGCTAAATTCCTGCAACATCGCATAGAGCTCCTTTAATCATTGAACGAATCGTTTGGGAGTTGTTGGACAAATTAGGTAATAAATGCTTATTTTTGACCTTGTATGCTTGTCAACCTATTGTTTGGGTTTTCCAAAACCAAAATATGAACCTTTCATGACCCATAATAGAGGCACTTTAAAGAACCTTTGATTGAATGGTTCATTGTGGGACCAAAAATGGTTCTTCTTTGTAAAGGATTCAATGACTCACAGAGTCTTGTTGCATTTCTAAATCAAGCAGTGTAGATGAACAAATCAGATAAGCTAATGATTCAATGTCTCATTAAAAAAAAAAAATTCATTGTCGCCATCTAATGATGAACAAATGTAGTCATTTAAAATTTCCATGACTAATAGACTGACCTGATTTGAGGACCAGAACTGACTGTTGTAAAAATATTCTTTATCTGAGCCCCTGCATACTTCAATAACTCATATGACATCCTCTCATCAAAAGACCAGAAAAGCATTCGGTATAAAGGAAAAGTTCATTTTTAGGGCAGTCTAAAAGAGCAGTATGCTTCCTGATAGCCTGAGCTGTTTGATTGCTCACACTGTGTGACTATGCCATTGTAATGTGTGTGATTGTGTGGGCCTGAACAGCATACATAATGAAGACACAGTGTGGGTGTGTGAGACAGCATGAGAGGATCCTTGACACCTGCCACTGTGCCTCAATCCCACACTCTTTCTTTGCTCTTCTCTTATACACTCCTCCTTTGAAATGTATTATTTCCCATCAATCTATCTTTCTTCTTTTTGGCTGCACAATCGTGTTGTAGCCCACTCAGACACAGCTGCTTTTATCTCAGCAGAGGGTCTCAGACCATCCGGCATCACATCCAGATTATTTTCAATAAAATACAGGCATCAAAATTCGTGGAAATACTATCCGAAGTGATCTGCTGTGAAATATACAAGGTAAAGATATCGTAAGTGACATGCAGTCCTCTGCCTAAGCTTCCCGGCTTCGAGATTGATAATAATCATGAATCGTAAGGGGGCAGAATATTTGAGCCGAGTCTGATCTGACACTACCATCCCATCATTTAGAGACAGAATAGCTTGGGGCAACACAGTACACGGTACCCAGTGGATGGATGGAACTTAGTTTGAAGAAGCAAACATACATGAAACATGACGGAAAGTCATCTTCCTTTAGATCATACTACATGCTCTTTTCCGTGCAATTACAGGGGTTAGAAGCTAAAGCAAAATGATGTCTTGTGAAATGAATGCTATAAATTTGTGTGAGGAAATACTCTGAAATTGAATTTACTAAAAATGGAAACTGGATTGCTGAGTCTGTGTCAAACTTGAGTTATGGATCTTTTTTTTTCTTCATAAAAAAGTCATAAAAAAAGATAAAATGTTGAAATTGTGATATCAAAAGTTATAATTCAACATAAAAAGTCAAAATATAAGGCCTATGAGTTCTGGTGGCAATCGACTTGTATCCGTTTTGGTGATTCTCATGTCTTTAACAAAAGAAAAACAGTAAAAGGTAAAGTAGCTAAATAATGACAGAACTTGCAATCATATGCAGGTTTTTTTTTCTGTAAGAGTTGTAATTTGTTTATTTGTTGTAAAGGGTTAGAAGTGAATGGGAACGATGGAGTGATGGACACAAGTGAAAGAAAGAGAAAGTGAGGGAGGCCTTGTATTTGCACGTTGGCTCATCAGCGGCTCCCACTGTGCCACGGTCTGTGAGGAGAACAGAGACCTGTTAATCATACAGACTCATCAGTGCAGTGACAGAGATAGATCCCCTGCCTCCTCTCCTGCACCGCCACGGGTGATGCGTACGAACCACGCTAATGCGCTTGTGATTTCACTTCTGTCCTACAAAGGCACTCTTGACTGTTTCATCCCAGCCACGTTAATGCACAGCCTTTGATCTCATCCAAATCTCCTCTCTGAGAGGGAAATCACTAAACGCTATGCTGTGAATCAAAAGTTAAAATGGAGGCGCACTCCTTAATCTACCGTGGGTGAATCGGACAAGCTCGCTTGGCCAGTGCTCGTGTTGTGTGTAGATGTACAAGTCGCTGGGATAAGATGGATGGTGAAGTTAAATGAGCAACGCAGAGAGCAGAGAGATGTATGGCGGCGCACATGAAGTGAGACGGGATGACGGATGAATGGATTACAGAGTCACACTGGAGCCTTGCTTGTCACCGTTGAAAGGGGAGCAGGAACAGCCAAGCAGGACAGTCCCAGCTGACCTCCAGTCTGTTACAAGCCCGACTAGGGACATCACAAGAAAAGAACAACTGGAAATGTCTCCCACTTGAAGGCAATTTTTGTTTATAATTGTCACGGCTAGAGTTTGTTCAAGGCACTTCGGCTGAGGTAACAAAAGGGATAGTTTACCCAAAAATGAATCTGTACTTTACTTACCCTCATGTTGTTTCAGACAGGAAACTGCTACATTACAAACTGTGTTGTATTCCCAATCCTCTAAAACCATACAATGGCTCATGCGAAGAACACACAATTCTCACTTTGCATTTATTTCAAACTTTCACAGCTGAATCGTGTTAAAACATTGGATATCAAATTTTAAAAAATGTTAAAATTGCTATTTTTTTAAAAGCATACTATTATATTGTGAAAGCATTCATCCATGTCTATTCCTTTTTTGTATTTACTTAAACTGTCTTCTCTATGACAACATTTGTCAGACTTCTCTAATCCTTAAGTCAGCTTAAACCTTGCCTCTCTGCAACTGACTGCAAGCTTGTATTAGTTTTTAAATCCAATGCCCAACTTCCAATCAGCAGCCCATGAACAGAATAAAGCCAACTCACATGAACCCTCATATAACAGGCATCCAATACTGACTTCCGGAAAAGAGGAATAAACAATGGCATTTGAGATTATTAAACTAAAACAGCAAGCCCCGCCACATGACTGACAAAAATAAAAGTGTCCACGCGAGCAGGTGAGAGAACATCGAGCGCAGAAATGATCGCGCGCGAGATTGCTTAAATTTGAATGCAGATTATGCATGCGCGAGGGTTTGAAAATCACGTTTCTGCGCATGTAGATCTAGCCTGGCTTCCGTGACTTTCAAGCTCATAGGAGCTTTAGTCTGGCCAAGCTACCTTACTACCCGCCTTCTGGGAGGCAGCTTAACCTGCGTCCATCAGATGCCTCTGTATACTGGACGAATCTACAACCATGATGATGTATGCATAGCGACGGAACCTGACATAACCAATTGTAGCTAGCTTCAATAAAGCAGTGGGTAAATGACTTTACTTACTTTAATTACTTCTGCTCCGTTTTCAAAGAAAACCTGTCATAAAAATTTCTCAAAAAAGCTGCAACAGCAG
This sequence comes from Enteromius treurensis, assembly GCA_032275025.1. NCBI lineage: Eukaryota > Metazoa > Chordata > Actinopteri > Cypriniformes > Cyprinidae > Enteromius > Enteromius treurensis. Next base: position 17,177,508 of record JAUCMU010000026.1, on the reverse strand, counting down.
AGTCGAACGATTGTTGCTGCTCGGTACACGCAATGTTTGAACGCCGTCACCGCGTTACACCCGCCTCAGTCGTGCCGCGGGCGGGGGAGCTCATTTTTCATTGGTTCCCACTTTTTGGGGAACAGAAATGCTCTAAAACGGCAGCTTTGCCAGACTAACTTTGCTCGCGAAATAAAATGTAGCGTCACAGGAAGTATGGGTGGGCCCAGGTATAGATCTGTTTTCCTCCCGCGGAAATGATTTACCGCGAGCGCAAGCATCAGTGTAGCACTCGCTTATTAATGGCATAGATATGCCACTATAGAGTTCTTTCTTTAAACCTTCATCGTGTTTCTACAGCAGAGAGGCTCTCTCGCAGTGCATGACGTGACAGAGACTAGTTGTCCAGTCCTGTTCCGTTCACACAGTGCGTGTATTCAGAGAATACGGCTGTGAGTCCGGAAAATGTACAGGAGTGAATTTGGTTACAGAATCCGGTTGTCACACCCGTAAAAAAACAAACTGTGTGTGAAAGTGCTCGTAAGGATTCAAAAACAGGATTGACAACCGTGTTCTGCTAGAACTGGATTGACAATTTATCTTATACATAAACGTCACAGTTGATTCTTGATTCTCAGAGCATCATGTCCTAAAGGACGACACAACAAAGACACAAAGCCAGGCTCCGTTTGACCTCGGGGCCTGGTTTGAAGCACAGTCAATCCACAATTAAATTAAACAGTTCAACATATGAAATAAATTTATGTAATTTAAATACAGATTTGTTGTATGATTACAATAAACATTGATATGGAAGGAAGGTTAATAAAAAGTAGGAAATTAATAATAAGAAAGAAATTTAATAAAAGTAATAATAAAATAATAATAATAAATAAAAGTAAATAGTGAGAATATTAAAGGTAATTAATAAAAGTGAGGATATTGTTTCTCCATACGATGTCACTCCATCGATCATCCCCTTCAGTATACAAAAATGTTAAATTCTTCAAATATGTCTCCTTAACGTTTTATAGAAACAAATAACATAATTTAGGTTTGGAACAACATTTGTTCGTACACAATATAAAAATGTTTGGGTAAAATGAGTTCTGAGCAAGTTGTACATGTATGTTAAGATCACCTGTGTAATGTTTTATTAATAAGCATTATGAGAGCAATGAATAGAAATGCAGCGCGGGTCTCACATGTGATTTCCTAAACAGAAAGCAGCACTTCTACTTAGTGTTTAATGTAAATGTATAATAGATGCAGCCTATTTTCATTTCAGTAAACAGCATCTCTAACCTTGAATAATGGATTCAGCGCCCGCAAGAATGATCGGTGAACCTTGATCCGAGTCCACTGAAGTTTAATATCATTCTAAATGTCAGGATGCTTTACGGCAGAGAAACATAATCCTTTTTCGCTGAAGGTTGGTCTTGTCACCAGGATGTGCTCCAAAACACCTCCAAACTTCTGTGAACAATGAGCAAATTATGGCTGAATAGCAGATGATTCATTGAATTAAACAGCTGCTTTTCTAAACATCCCAACAACCCCCTAAATAGATGGCCCAGGTTTAAGATTTTGTCATCATTTTTAAAATAGACTGTCTTTAAATGACTGAATGATTCATGGCATCAGGGCCGGTTCGTGGCATAGACAGTATAGGCAAATGCTAAGGGCCCCGTACATCCAGGGGGCGCCAGGAATGGAGGAAGAAAAAAGTGTCACTTCAACTAAAAACTAGTTTATATTATGACCTTAGAAAGGAATACGCCCACATTAATTTAACTGCATAGCAAAACCTACTAAGTAGTAGTTGCAATAATAATAATAATAAAATTATTTATTTTATAAAATAATAAAATAAATAATGTTACGGTAAAGATGATGTTAATTATATAATTTTACAGTTTTTCCGATTGATGATTGATAACGAAAGTGGCTCGTGCGCGAGGTCGCATAAAACTCGCATTTAAAAGTAGACACTTCAAGCTTTCTATAGATATATTTCTCATGTCTGTGTGTCATGTTTTTGCGGAGTTTCAGTTCATTTTAGTTTCTAAAACAGTCTCGGAGAGAACAAAGAAAAACGCGCACACTGTTTTATTTTACTTATTTTTGCAAAAGCACACACTTTTGTTTTTACTGAGAGTGTTCTAAAAAAAAAGTAGACACCTAACAGATTCGAAAGGTGTTTAACATTTATTTGTGTGACCAAAGTCAACAGAGTTATATTAGTGTCTTTTGCACTAATAAGAAGAAAAAAAGACGTGACCATCAGCGCTGGCAGCCGGGTGCATTATGGTTTTTTTTTTTTGAGTTTACTTATTTTTGTGTAATTTAAGCAAGACAGTTGGGTTTCTGTATTAGCGATGTTATGTGTTTATGTTCAAGTTAGTTTGAGTGGGTTTGGTTCATTTGCCCTGTTATATAAAAGTTTAACCGTTACCGTCATGGAGAAAGGTGTGTAGGGGAGTGACTTGCTGATATTGCCGCCTGTAGAGTCAATCAGGACTGAGTGGCATTAAGGCCTGAATGCTATGTATGTTTTATGCCCAAGTAAATAAACGTGCAGCTGTTAGTACCTTATTGACAAATAGTTAGGTAAAAGTGTATTAGGTTCTAGAACAGCATAGCTCTAGCTCGCCCACATCCTAAGGAGCAACAGCCAGTCATCACAATATGTTCAGTTAATATTATTGTATTTGTTCTTTAATTCATTCTAAAGATTTTGAATATGAAATTGCTTTATTTAAATAAAATAGTGTACAAGACATACTGTTAAGTTTCTTATGAGTGTATGTACACTATCAGTGGAATTAACTACGATGCAACGGGGCGCCACCCGAAATCTTGCCTAGGGCGCCAAATTGGTTAGAGCCGGCCCTGCACGACATGAGTCCTAAAACAGACTCCATTAGAAATCTCTCAGGGGGAAGCTTTTCCCAAAGGAGCAACAACCCAATGTCCTCTGAGGTTTTGAGTAGTACATCTAAGAAAGAAGAACAAGCTTTTCCACTTTTTGATCCCTGAAAAACACTTGAAGGCATGTCGAGCAAAGAGAAGCGAGCATGTCTTCAGTGAGGTCACTGCCATTGGCTGCTCTTGAGCTACACAGACTCATGGGATCAATATCTCAGTCGACATATTCAGACCTACTTTTCTGAACAGGCAGAAGTGCACCTGTCCTTTGAAGGTGTGATCGCCATCAGCAAAGGGTAATGTGAAAAATAAATCAATTGGAAACAGACAGCCACTTGCCTTTAGTCATTGAGCCTGAAAAGCAAAGAGTTCCTGTCAGATTGGAGTGTTGTATTGCTGTTGTTCAGCTGAGCATGATAACAATTTCACTGTGAAATTGTGTTCTTTTGAATGTAAGAGCAGTGTTTTCCTCTGAATGGGCTTATTTCTAAAAAAAAAAAAAAAAAAAACAGTGTATGAGAATGTGACATATTGGCTAATAAAAAAGGAGATTTTTGTAAATGTAATAGGCAAGCAATGAATGTGGCAGTCTTTTATATTTCTGAGACTGCATTATACAAAAGGCACACTTAATCAGCTCATCAAAACTGTGAATTAAATGTGTGCTATTAATCTTGTCAAACAGTTGTGACATTTAAGTTTCTTTCCTTTGCATGCAGAGTTTTCTTTTTCCAGCTTCAATCTCTGGCCTGGTGGTTCTTTAACAAGAGAACAAATTCTATATTCCCAAGCATCCACTGGACCATTGCACTGAAATGCAAATAGGTTGGCTGTGGAGAGAGGAAGTGTGCTGGGCTGCCATGTCCTATTGTGGATTTTTTAAAGACATGGCATTTTTGATGATTATTCTAATCCCACCAAGGACCTCTTAGTCTGAACTTTCCTTATCTCTCACTCCCAGTCATTCTCTCATTAAAAGGCAATCACAGGCCACCAGCTCTAATAAACCTGTAAGTTTCCTTCTGAAATGGGAGGAAAATGGGCATTTCTGGAGCTGCTTTCGGAGTGCTTGTTTCCTTTAAATGTTAAACCGTTTATGTAAATAGATGTATTCTCTTAAGTAACATTATTATCATTAGTATATGTATTATTTGTAGTTCAAATTCATTCTGGTTGAAATTCTTATAAAACTCTGGAAGAGCTCAACTGGCGTCGAAGCTTTGACTAATCCTTCAAAAAAAAAAACTTTCACCAACAGAAAATGTCCGTCTAACTCTTTTCAATGCTGTAGCATATTGGTTAGTGCACTGCCAATCCAGTTCAATCCCTGTTTGAATCTGCTCTGTCAAATCCTCCTCTGTTCACTTTCCAGTTAACTGACGGTATAAAAAGCCTTGGTTTAAAAAACCGTTTGGCTTCATGTTCAACAGAGTAATGTCCTATCATTGTGTATTCTTGCTATCTTAATAGTGAATGCAGAAATATAACCACAAGCTACATATGTGATAATTGCAATTTTGTTAGAAAGTTCTGATTTGGAAAGTGATTCCTGTTTAATATGATTAAAATCTTAAGTGATTTTGTCAGTTGTCTTAAATGAGAATGGATGCATTTCCCATACTAGCACACTTAAAAATGTCAAGGTCTAAAATTTTCAAAAATGACTTCCAATTAACCTCCATATGGTATTTATTTTTACCAAAGACTTGATGAAATAGAATCTGTTTGTCTGTTAAATAGCAATTACCAAAGTCAGCCAGCCCATATGCTATGCTTTCTTCCCAATTTTTTAGACGGGGCAGTCAGGAAGGAGACAGTAAATGATAAATAGGTTCAGGAAATGGCACAAGCTCCAAACTTGAGGATTCTGTATAAAAACTCTACCACACAATACCAACCAAGCCACATCTCCAACTTGAATACTTTATCCCACTAGACACTAGGGCACAAGCTCGAGTGAAATACAGGTATTACTTATTATCCTTAGATACTGATTGGATTGATGTTTCCTGTTCTATATTCGGTGTTTGGTGATGCTAGATTCAGTTAATGAATCACTCTTTTGAGATTATTATTCACAGTAAGACCACTGTATGTATCGCGGCCACTGTATGACTGCTGTACAGTATGTGTCGCAATATAATTATTTTCAATAGCCTAACAGTGATATGATTTTTAAACACTTTCCGATATTTTGATATACATTACCAGTGTTTTCCATACACTGATTTGTAGAGTTAAATAAACATGAGCACCGGACATTTCAAAATGCAGCCCAGGTGTTTATATGAATGTATATCTGAAGGGAGCCAACTTTCCTCAGAAAAGTATTGCAGATATTTTCATCTGATTTGATTACAGCCGTTTCTGGAGAAACCGCTAGTTTTAACACTCAATGCCTTCTGCTGGCAGAGAATGAATTTGCATTTTCAATAAGCCCTTCTTAGGAACATTTTTCAGTTTTTGTTGTTGTTCTAATTGTTTTTATTTTCTGCAGTGACTTGAAGCACTTTTATACCATTTCTTCCTGGCTGAAGCACATTTGTTTCAATCTATAAGAGTAATCAGCCTAAGGCTGTATTTACTTGATCCAAATTACAGCAAAAACAGTAAAATTTGTACATTTTACATAACATATTTAACATTGCTTTGAATAGACTTTGAACTGTAATTTATTTCTGTGATCAAAGCTGCATTTTCAGCATTATTATGCCAATCTTCAGTATCATGTGATTATTCAGAAGTCACTCTAAGATGCTGTTAAAAAAGATTTCTATTTCAGATAAATAGTGTTCATAGCAATATCTGGAATTACATCATATCAACCAAATTGAGAAATAGATTGTGATACAAATTTTAGCCATATCGTCCAGCCCAAGCACTGATTAAAGTAGATATTTAACTCTTGTAGAAAACAAAACAAGCAATTTTCTTCTATGGTTTGTCAATAACAAAGTGTACTGCATCATGTGAATGACTCCTTATGCAAATTAAGACCATTTATACTAATTTTCATCCAAATCAGTTTTGAAAATGAATAATGAAATACTTTTTTAAATGTGGGAAACTTATAAAAGGCTAGAAGCACCCACATTTATGCTTATTTCCAAAAACCAAAGAAACTGACCGACTTTTTCTATTAGTGCTACAGCAGCTCTCAGCTACCGCACTGCAGCAACAGGTAAATGAGCCAATCAAATGATTTCCAAACAGACTCTGGTCTAAGAGCCAGAGATGGTATAAATAACCATCAATCTCAATCCCATCTGTTTTTACAACAGTTGCCCCTGTCACGGCTAATGTTTTTGCACCTATTTGGTTTGATGAAACCCCTCTTAACCCGCTTTGGCTAGATTTTTAAGCGCTCAGACATACTGTAGCTGTTTTTCCACCACATGGACCCAAATAATTTGTCATGGATATGGACTACCATCAAGGGACAGGGCTTTTTCAGTTTTATAGTTCCGCTGAAGAGTAGCATAAAGCTTGGGCCCTTCTCTAACTTTCAAGATCAATGATTAATGCACTGAGTGGCACGAAGCCAAACCTGGCAACAAAAAAAAGTGGGAAATTTATGTAAATAATATGCATTAAAATAGAGCACCAGCCAAACTCAGAGCAAGCGGCTGTCACTCTGTGTGATTCACAAATCTATAAGTCCCCTTTGTTACGAAATTACGTTCCGCAATCTGTTAGTGCTGCGGGGCTAGAGGCCGCCTGCGCAGATCTGTGACTCGAGAGACAGCCGTCCACAGCGGTGGATCAACATTTCAGCACATGCAAGCAGCCAATGGGGTTTATTCTCAATCTTACACAGCATGGGCTGTAAAGTATCTGGAAGACACAGCATGCCGTGGCTTTGCAGTTGAGAAAAACAGGCTAAAAATGCACCCAAAAGCATCATGTAAACACACTCTTATGCGCAAGATACTTATACGTTTGCATTTAACAGTGCATGTGAACACTGAAGAAGCATGTTAAGCTCGGGTAAAAAGCTACTCGGTTCGTTTGTGTTGAATGAGAGGCATATTTTCTCAGATGTCTTAGGATATGCATTATTTATAGCATGGTTCACACAGAGAAGCCTCATATGGTTGGCTGCCATGTCCCAGTAGTGCTCCCTGAATCTTCTTCTCATCATCTTAAGGAGGAGATAAACCTCCTTGGTGTAATGCAGAGGACCTTGGAGATGATACTGGCTTTCTCCTCATAGCACAACCAAGTGCTCCATGTGCTCCATGGCAGCGTGAGACTATGATATAGTTGTACATGTCATATTCTGAGTCCATGTAATTAGACTGTGACAGTGTTCACAAGTACTGTCAATTTTGTGTTTTTCATGATATCCAAAGGGATATATTGGTCTATTCATATCTCTCATGTTTTAGATTCTGTTCTCTTTGTTGTGCATTTTGTTTACTTACTAAATTTCAGATAGCTTTTCCAATTTTGCTGCAAACAAAGCAAACAGGTTTGACTGATGAGACTAATCTGATTAGAGAAGGATGTCTGCATATCCCGCTGAAAGCCATTGGCTGCTGAAGGTCTGTCTCCATGACAATGCTCAGTCAAAAGAATATCAGGAGCTCATTGGGGCGCTGATGAGAATAGACGAGCATGTTTTCATCAGTCGGAGCAAAAAGGCCACTCTGGCTCACAGCCAAATGAGCGTTCATCAGTCTCTGTGCTGATCCACTGCCAGGTGGTTCCGCTGTTACCATTTCAAACTATTCAAGCGTACAATATGACTGGCCATATTGTAAAACGCAGACATGTTAAAGGCTCCATCATAAAAGCCATGATCATAAAAGCCAAAACCCAAAGTGCCATTTGTTGAAGATATGGCCTAACCATAACAACAGTATTCTGCTATTTCAACAGACAAGAAAAAGATCATGACAATATTAGAATTATTATTTATAAAACTTAAATGCTAAACATACTTTCAAATAAATTTAAACCCAGGCTCGTTGGAAATACGTGCCTCTACATACATTTCTGTAATCCCATATTTATGTACCTTACTGCACGTTTTGGCCAAGTATCAGAGTGAAATGTCCTGAGAGTTACACTAAAACACACATTTAATATGTAACCGTGGCACTTTGTATTAGGCTGGTACAGGTACGTACAGTGGGTATGGAAAGTATTCAGACCCCCTTAAATGTTTCACTCATGGTTACATTGCAGCTATTTGCTAAAATAATTTAAGTTCATTTTTTTTCCTCATTAATGTACACACAGCACCGCATATTGACAGAAAAAACACAGAATTGTTGACATTTCTGCAGATTTATTAAAAAAGAAAAACTGAAATATCACATGGTCCTCAATATTTAGTAGAAGCACCCTTTTGATTGAATACTGTCTTTTTGGGAAAGATGCAACAAGTTTTTTATTCCTGGATTTGGGGATCCTCTTCCATTCCTCCTTGCAGATCCTCTCCAGTTCTGTCAGGTTGGATGGTAAACGTTGGTGGACAGCCATTTTTAGGTCTC
>JAUCMU010000026.1:17152745-17169003 GCA_032275025.1 Enteromius treurensis | reverse complement strand
ACTGGACAGCCTGTGTTACAAATAATGACTGTTTTGAGTTTTGTGTCTAGAGTTTTGAAAAATGACATTAAGGTTCAGTTATTAGTGCAAAAACGATTGTAAAAAACTGTAACTGTTGTCAAACTGTTTTACACAGGATTTGAACTGGTGCTTTTCATTGCCTAAGTTCAATGCTATAGTGTATACCAAGTGAGCTACCGAGTAAACCTAGTGTGCTTGAAAACTCAAACATATGAAGCTATATGTGATGACAAAGTTCAAAAGTATCAGTTAAAAATGTTTTTACGTGGTAATATAACATTCTGCAACTAATTGTGTGAAAATTTGCCTTTATTAATGAAAAGAGTACCTGTAAATGATACTTTTGTGTGAAAAGGAATTAAAAGGTGCGGGAGTTTTAGTACCTCTAGTGTTCATTTCAAATGGAAACTGTAGCAATTCGTATGTATAGGTATGTTTTTTTGTTTTTTCTCGGTTTTACAGAAATGTACTGTATGAAGATGCATGTATTTCCAATGAGCCTAGCTTGAATAAATTGCTTATCAATATTTATTATGGCTATTGTGGTTTATAAAATTGTATTACTCACTAAATAATATTTTGTTTTGATAGTAGTAGCATATTATTTAAAAATAGTGTTTGGTATTTGAGAAATGGTCTGTGCATGTGGTGATTTTAGTAATGTTGCATTGCAATACTTTGCAAAAATATATCTTTAAATTGAAAATTTGCATATCACAAATTAATATTAATATTTTACAGTAGTACTGATTTATTGTATTTTTGATCAAATAAATTCAGCCTTGCTTAGTCGTAAAAATATTAGGCTACCAACTGTAAACTGTAAAAAAAAAAAAAAGATATGTACTGATAAATTAGCCTATATAAAACTTCAGTTGAAAAACGTGCTGGACTAACATATTCCTTACTTTATTTTTCAACCTAAAACACTCAAAATAAATCTTTCTAAAATTATATTTTTTTTCTGTTGAATGTAATTCATCATAATGCAATAAAACTGTCACTGTAACTTCTTTCTAATAATCTGGTGCAACATTACATCTTCTAACACAAACTTATCATTCCGTGTGTGGTTGCAGTAACCCTGTACGAGGAAAATAAAAGAAAGCCCCAGAAAATATGTAATAAAGACATCAACTGGCTGTAAGCAGCATGGGAAGTCTTTTTATGACAGTCACTATTTCTTCTGTTGCCTGCTGATTTCAGGTCTCTTTTCTGAAGCTCGGATCCCTGTGCACAAGCTGGAGAAAGCCAAGAGACTGCTGATCTTTGCAGGTTTGTGGAGAATGAAAGCTGAACACGAATGCCATTCTTATCAGCCACATTCACACGAATACCTGTCAAAATGAATGTCTTCTGTTTGACCCTACATAAAGACAGGGAAGAAATATGCTTCTCTTGCACTCTAAGAACTTCCTTATAAAAGCATTAGGTATTGTGCTATCCTTGCAAGTAATGCAGTAGATCTACTCAGGTACGCCATTACTGTGTTAAAGCTTTATTTATGAGGATCAGGGTCATGCATTATATAAAACGATGTGGCTTTTCATCCAGAGCTATTTGGCATGATTCCCCATTAAACTCAGTGCTGTGTATCTAAACCTGATATGTGAACAAACCTGCCATTTTTCAGGTTCCAACGGCTTTTTTTTTTTATTTAAATGGTTCATTTCACTTGCTCTTAGTTTATTACATTTGGCTCCCATCAAGGCTTATCTTTTTTTTTTTTTTTTTACCCTGACCTTGTGATTTTGTGCTAACTGGAATAAAACTGCAGAGGCCACCCATCACATTTAAATCAACCGTCTTTTAACTCATAATGTGCAACACACTCTTAAAAATGAGGTGCTTAAAAGGCTCTTTACAGTGATGATATAGAAGAACCATTTTTGGTTCCACAAAGAACAAAAAGTCAAAGGTTCTTTAAATAACCATCTTTTTCTTACCTTTAATCATTAATCGGAAGAACTATTTTTTTGCCACAAAGAAACAGAAAGGCTCTTCGGGTTCTTTATGAAACAATTTAGACAAAGGTTCTTCTATAGCATTTTGAAACACCAAGGTCTTCAAATTACTAGCAAATAATAAAACTACTACTGTTGAAAATTTCATAGTATATTGTCTAAATGTACACTAATCGTTTTGAGTAAAAAATGTAACAAAAATTTGGCCTACAAATTTGCAGGGCCATAACAACCATAGGCATTAAGGAAGAAGTCCCCATTTAATAATTAGAATGGCCAAATGCCAAATGAATGTTTGTGCATGTGACAATTAAACACAACTACAGCATTTGGTGCCTCTGAGCAACATGACAGTGTTTCATTCCTGAATGAATCATCATATTTCGCTTCAATTGCAACGACTCACTTATTTAGAGCAACTTACTGCCACCTACTGGGGGTTTTAATTTCACATTCAAAGTACCTTTTATTATTTAAATAATTTCAAATATCAGTATTCAAAGACAATAGACACTTAAAAAAAAAAGACATTCTCAAGGTAAAAATAATACCTGTTGGAAAAGATTATGTTCTATCAGTGTGAACTGACCCCCACAGAATATGAAGAGTATCAAAAACTTTAGGAGTTAGCTGTGTCCACGGCAGTCCTTCAGACACCAGCATAACACGCTCAACGAAACATCATCTAAATATCATTATCAATACAATCCCAGAAAATATCAAGATTTTATTTTTGTCAAAAGTGCACAGGCTTGGTTTCATATAGGCTATACACACACACACACACACACACATCATTGGAAAACTGCGTGTAGCTATATATAGACATAGTTACGGAAAATTAGGCACCATTAAAAAAAAAATAATTAAAGCCAGTTAATTAGGGTCAGGTATTCCAGACCAATTCCAATGTAATTAAGTGAGCACCGGACGGTTACTTTAATATTAAAACCATGTTTCTTCAAAACTTCTTTGTTTTCTTTTGTTTTTTATCCACTGCATTAGCTCCTCACATGGAGGTTTTAGATTACTACCGAGTCTCCTCTCTTGCCACCTCAGCGAGGGGACAAAGCCAGCTGCCTCTCCCGCTAATCTCCGCCTCTGCGTTTGTCTTATTACCACACGCACCCTGAGACTTGAAGTACCGAGGCTCTGATATGTTTACCTTAACTCTTTTGCACACGCCATTTGAAGCTTTATCTGTGTATTGACACAGGGGGATTAGGTTGGAGTGAAACAAGGCTTCTTTATCAGCCCCAGCTCTGCCACCCCGTAGACGCTCCATAATCCCTACAAAGAGAACCAAGAGAGGGAGACAAACAGTCGTATTCGGTAATTTATCGTCTCATGCATTCGCCATTTATCTCTCCGAGGTATTTGCGTTTGACACTGCGGCTCGCAAACTGTAAACAAACCAAAGAGTCTGCGCGTGCACTTATAAAGTTTATGTTCAATTAACTAGCAACTTAAGTTTCATTCTGCCTCTTGCCTATCATGAGATGGTTTCCATGGCAACACCTGGCATTCGTTTGACTGGCATAATCCCCGCTGCCCTGCATCATCTCCTCAGCACCCTCCATCCCTGACTGGCAGTGTGAAAATTACATTGATTTCATCATCATCAATTAATTGTCACCTTTTTGACACGCCATGTGGATTGTCCTATGCAGGTGACCAGCAGTCAAACGCACACCGGCACACACATTTTAGTATAGCGTCAGCAGCAGGTTCTTCTTTGTAATGACATTAAGTACAAAAAAAATAGTCTGTCAACCCCACTCAAAAAGCCACAGGCATGGGGTTGCATCTGGGTGATGGATCAATTTAGCTCACCGTAACGTTACTTCTCTCCTGCCTCTTTGTAATGGGCTTTGATGTTCACATTGAGCTACATCACAAGGGCGTTTTAGATACAGCGTCATACATTCTCAACGACTGTGCAGGAATGCCTCGAAGCTTTTTACATTTAAAGTCGCTCAGACATTTTTAAGTATTCACATACTCTTGTGGTCACGTCGGCGAAATTTCGCGGCAAATTTGCGTGGCCATCTAGAACCTCTGGCGGGAATTCCTGTAAAATGAGTGAAAGATGCCGAATGTAATTTTTTATTGTACATTGTATGTTTGAAGATGGGCCTATTTAGGAAACTGTGAAAATTACGGTCTGTTATTCTAGTATTAACAATTCAAGTAATGGTGAAATATTTTCACACTTTTTGAATTGCTGCATTCACGGCCGGATCAATGCACAGGCTTTATTTGGCTTCAGCCTATTGGTCAAAAGAAATATATATATATATATTAATTGGATAAAAATAAACATTTAAATAAGCGGACTCTGATTGGGTGAGGCAAATCCGCCTTCAGTATATAAACGTCAGACGCACGTGACTCACGCCACAGTTGAACAACGATATTAACAGAGACGAATGATATGGGCATATACAATGTGTGACCCTGGTAGCAGTGATTTGTAATGTCCAAACTAATTTCAAAATTATTAAAACTTAAACTATAGAGATTAATAGGTTGAATTTGTAAATGTAATTTGTGCTAATGACAGCTCCAAAACAACTCATTGGGGTCTAAAGAGCATGGTTAGTGTCACTACAAGTTTTAGCCTATACATATTTCTTTACATAACTTTTGTTTAAACATTTACATGATGCCCAGACTCATTCATCACAGCCTACTGCTTTTTCTTCGTCATAATTGTTAGTTATTTTTTAAAAGAGATTCACACAAAAGAGTTTACCGAAAAAATGAACAATTCTTGTAAGTCTATTATTTATTAACTCACGCTCAAGTTATTCAAAACTTACTTATTTTTCTGGAATGTAGGTTTTACAAGGTTTCATTAGTTAAAATATATTAGTTACCATTAACTAGCAATGAAAAGTATTTCTAAATCATTTCTAATCCATGTTAATTTTAGGGCCTACTACATATTCATGTCAAAAGTTGTATCTGTAAGCATAATTTAATGAAACTTTGCACATTACTAGTTAGCTGCATTAACAACTACATTAACTAACATCAACTAATGAGACCTTTGTGCAAAGTGTCACCATTTGTTTATTCAATGAAAGGCACTGGAGTCCAAAATAATATCAGAGCACGCAAATAAAAAACACACAGACATATTTTATATAGAGTAACATCATTTTAATTTTTGATTTAACTATTCCATTAACTCTTTTAAACCAGTCTGCTTGGAGGGGAATAAAAACACTAGCGTCTTTACTTTTTAAAGAAATGGAGGATGATACATCATTTTGTGATTATATGACGCCATCTAGTGGTTGCGTGGTAATATAAACCAGCGATAAAACGGTGCGATCATGTTATTGTTTGATGTTTACCAGTTTCATTCACAGAAAAGCAGTGCTATTTTGAATGGTTTGTTTTAATATTACATTTATTGTATAGTGTGTATCTTATAACTCATTGAGGAAAGAAAATCATTGATAGAGGTCCCTAGATAACACCAGAGAAAACAAATATTAAAATAGTCTGCTGAAGGTTGCCTTAATCCAAACACATCAATATATGGCATTAAAAAGAATTAGTGACAAAAAAGAAAGAAAAATACTTTGCATCAGAGTCCACCAATCATTTGAAATAAACGAAGCACCATTTGCCAATGAATGCTTTTCAAAGAGTTTGCAAAACAGGAGGATATAATCTTGATTAATAATTCTGATCTGAATCTATACTTGTAGATTAAATTTACTCAAAGACTTTTTAATCACATAAGACATTTGTTTTGAGGGCTATAGCATCCTTCTCCTGTTTTACAAGACTATTAGTGAAGAATAAAGTCATTCTAAATTGCACTTTTACTATCCCAAAGCAACATCACATCATCTGCCACCTTCACAAATAAACCAGAAGGGTGAGCATTTGACATTGCCAGGCTCACCACCACAATGCTGTGAAATTAGAGACAGATGAAGCAACAGCATTTCCAAGCCCTGTATCCTGAGGACAGAAGTCATAAGATGTCAAGACTGCACCTTTGATATGAAAAACACATCAGATGCATCAATCAGTAAAGTCTTACTTAAGTTACTAAAGCAAATTAAAATAAAATCCTATTTTGATTTGAATCCCTTTCATAAACATGAGTCTCTGAATCACTTCATTGCTGCCATGCAATCATAAAATATGTGTGGCTCGGCATGACTTTGACCATGGATGGAGGTGTGATCATTTAAAGCTGAAGTGTGAAGTGGAACGTAACTGAGGGCTCTTTAAATCTCAGTTTTTAGATGAACCTTTTGTGTCCAATCTGTCGTGCAAAAATTCCCAAGTTTACACTTCTTCAAAAAAGACAAATCTAACATCAGCACATTTAGGCATACTGCATTCAGAACATGGTTGAAAGCAAAGCACCCACCTGTTAGCAACTGGTTTTCAGTATTACAAAATGACAGTAAACTTCAGAGCAGTGCACAACAAATCAAATATGAAAAACCTAAAAATAAATTAACAGTGCAGGTGGGTGCATGTTAACCCTTGAACTTCCAGCCATTAGGAGCTAGACATGTATGAGATAAAAAAAAAATGGCACAATCACCAGAGCATGAACAAAGTCAGTCCCAAGCCCATGTAAGTGTTACATCACAAGTAACATTGCAGTTTTAACATTCCTCGGAATGTGGCACTCAACAGAAGGAAGAAAAAAATAAGGAGCATAAATCTGCTGTGTTTTTACCAAATATCTGAAACCAGATTAAGGCCCATCACAAGGCACAAGCACACAGAAATAATCCAATACGATTGACACAAAGAAGTTTGGAGAGCTGTGATGATAGCTAAAACCTTCACAACAAACCTTCTGTGTGATTAAGAGTATTTCCCCCCGCCATTCATACGTTTAGGGTATGTAAGATTTTTTTTGTTGTTGTTTCTCAAAGGGTGCATTTATTTAACGCAAGATACAGTAAACTATTATTCAAATTTAAAATAACCTTTATATTCGGATTCATTTTAAAATGTAATTTATTCCTGTACAGAACAAAGCTGCTTTCATTACTCAAATATTTTGAAATATTATTTATTTGTTGACAAATAAGAGTGTTATTTATTTATTTATTTATTTTAATCTTACTGACCCCAAGCTTTTGAATGGGAATCCCTTCCTCTGTTCTTTCTACTGTCATGCCAGCAAGCTTGTAACACATTTAATACTACGAATGAAACAACCACAGCTAGCAGCTTTCATTCATTAAAAAAAAGAAGTGTATTCTGTGCCATAAGTATTGCAATATTAATGTACCCCCTCATCTGTTACTGAGAGTAATATTATTTCTGATTCTACTAAAACTTACGGGCGGAATTGTGAGATTTTGAGGCTGTAGTCATAAGTGTTTCATTCATGCATAATCAATGAGCTCCTATTCAGACATCAGTCTCTTGGGCCAACTGTTTCCCTCTCGGCCACAAATGCGAGCTGCACATTTAAAAACAAATCCTGGCCAGGGCCCAGTACTACTGGAAACATCTCAAATATATGTCAACAAAACTAGCTGCAACATTTGGCATCCGCTCTGATGATGTGAACAGCGTGAACCAATAAACAGCTGTTCTGTGTAGAACGAGTCCTTGATTCTTTGGTGCTCGACTGAAGTAGGAATTAGTTTGATGACTAATCCAGTAGTTGTACAGCCATTATAACAGGTCATCTCATTTTTAAACTGACCCATATCATAGCTTTCCAACCACAAGAGATCTTGTGGACGGATTACGATCAGTAAAATATTACATTTTGTAGTTTATGTCAGAAGAAA
This sequence comes from Enteromius treurensis, assembly GCA_032275025.1. Classification (NCBI taxonomy): domain Eukaryota; kingdom Metazoa; phylum Chordata; class Actinopteri; order Cypriniformes; family Cyprinidae; genus Enteromius; species Enteromius treurensis. Next base: position 17,161,226 of record JAUCMU010000026.1, on the reverse strand, counting down.
ATTTTCGTCTCTCGTGATGCATGCGTGTGATGTGATCGGATACAGGGGCAACATAATGTGTCTCCGTCCTAGCTCTGAGAGAAATATTCTAGTACGATACGTAGATGACCCAGCCTGTCCTTCAGGGAGGTCAGAGACAGAACGGTGGTCTGATAGGATGGATCTAACTGCAGCACTGACAGCAGCCACCAGCACCAGGCCGGTCCATTAGCAGATGCCTGCAATGCACAAAAACACATTTATTCTCGTTAGAGAGTAGCTATTAAAATGCACGACCTGTAGTTTTGTTAATAAAGCAATATTCCGTGGGCTCTGACCTGCATGTCGTCGTCTTTCTCGGGCATGATGCCGTACTGCTGGCTGATCTGCTCCTGAATGCGGCTGTTCAGACGGTGGTACCACTCTCTCGCCTGCTGATACACACTGTCATGGAGACGCTGCAGTGGTTCAAGCTCGGCACCTTCCACCTAAACACAAATGCATGCAAATTTCAGAAGGACAAACCAGCAGAAGTTTTACTTCTGCTACAGGATAAAATAAAGCTTGTGTAATCATTATGCAGATGGGTTTGAATTTGTTGACTAACGGGCAGTTAATCACAAGCCCCTCTTCCTAATGTTTGCTGAATACTCTTGCAATTAACTCTAATTAACATTATGTACTTGGTATTAAATTTGCAGTACTAACAAAAGCCTTTGTATTTATTGTCATTATAAGCAATCCGTCACAGGCTCAAGCTTGTGACAGCAGTAATAACTCTCTTTCATGAATCTTTAATAGATGTTTTTCATTAAATGCTTAATCATGACACCTTATTTAGGTGGTTAAGACACATAACCATAAGGAAAATGAGTAGAAGATTAAAGCCTTTTAGCATAACAGAAAACCAGACTGCACAAGAATGTCACACTGTTGCCTAAAGCATTTCATTAATGTTTAGTTGCTTGAGCCAAGATGAAGTCTTAATATGCAAACAGTATTTAAAGCTACTTTATTGAAATGTTTTGTTTTAATTAGTGCTGTCAAATAATTAATCACATCCAAAATAAAAGTTTTTGTTTACATACTATATGTGTGTGTGTATACTGTGTATATTTATTATGCAAATACAAACAACAGCATGTATACATTTAAGAAAAATATGCTATGTTTATATATTAATTGTATAATATGAAATATAAGAATAGAAATATATAAATGTAAAGGCATGTAAATATTTTCATATTTTTTATATATGTGTATATATATTTATTTTTTTTCTTTTAAGATATTTATTTATATATATATATATACTGTCTTTGTGTGTATTTATATATACATAGTAAAAGTACACAATGCGCATACATATATTATGTAAATTATTAATCATTTGACGGCATTAGTTTTAATATAAAATACTGAAATGTTTACCATAGTTGATAATATTCAATACACTATATTATATAATTTGTTTATTACGAGTTTGTATTCTCACAGGAAAAGCTTGCTATTACCATAGTTTACTGTGGGAAAATACTATATCTAGTTTGAAGAGGAAGTACATAAAAACTAGGGTAAATTATAGAATGGAAGTGAGAAGATTTAAACGTGCCAGATCTCTATTATGATAGGGTACTATAACCGTTAAGACGAGAAGCGCAATTTCCTTTACATCAAGGGCTGTTATTCAGAAGCAACTTATCTTAAGGTTAATCATAAGATAAGATCAGACTATACTAACTGAAATCGTCATGGTTACTAAACAGATGAAATAGAATACTTGAATTTCAAATATTTCTGTAATAAAGCCCCATGAGTACAATTTCATTTACATTACCACCAGCAAATTGTTGAATTTTCAGTATTTCATGCAAAAAATACTTTTTTTTTTTTCAATGCTATTTTTCTTGGACTTAGCTCTGAGTTCAGACAGTCTGTAACCTCTGACCTTATGATCTTCCAGGTACTCTATATCAGCTGTGTGGTAGCCATCTCTCTGTCCCCTCCTCAGCACTCGGAAGCGACTTCCTCCCACTGTTTCCACAATGGAGCGCCCATCAGGAAGCAAATCCAGATCCAAAATATCCAACATGCAGCCATAATCTGCAAAACTGTGACAGAGAATTCTGGGATCAAAAGACTTGAAATGCTCTCCATATTTATTCCATCTTCAAATACTGTATGTATATACACTACTAACCAAACATTTTTTAAAGCAAACATATTTATATAATTAATAACATCATAACGTAATTCTTAAATTCTGTAAGGGTGCTGAAGTTATGATAGATGCTAACTGCGTGATCTTTTATTTGTATACCCTTTGCCTTGCTCGTAGCTGCACATGCCAAACTTTTTGGTGCCCGTCTCCATGCATCGCCGCATCATCAGACGGTAACGAGGCTCAAAGATGTGCAGGGGACATGGAATGCCAGGGTATGCCACCGTGCACACAAAGATCGGGATGTCCTTAGTCAAACTAGAGATAAGAGGGGACAATTAATAAATAATTCTGCTTTTACATAACGTTTCCCACTATCAAAGAGCTCGTCTGTCCCGTTCCATTTTGCAGATACTAGAGTTGAGCAGCGTAGGAATGTGAACGGATAGTAAAGTATAGACAGGTTTGTTTGGTATCACTGTGAGGGGTACTCACTTTGAGAGCTCTGCCATCTCCGCCTCATGCACCTGTTTCCTCTCTGCCAACTGCTGGGGGAAGAGGCGAGACATGATCTCCTGCAGCAGCACGGTAGTGTTGTACTTCCTGTTCTTAAGATACTGGAAAAGGTGAGAAGTAATGTGGTGAGATTTAAGCTTCTGTGTAACATGATTTGCTCTTCTTTCTTTTTGTCATTAGCAGGATCAGGCTACTAGGCCTTTGTTTACTCTGAGGCATGTTTCTGTTAGAAACATGTAATCATTGTAAGAGTCTGTCTTTCAGTAGTACCTCCTGCAGTGGTTGTTTACAAAGTGGACAGCGAAGATTATGGTCCAGACTTCTCTCAATGCAGTTTTTGCAGAAGGTGTGTCCACAGGGTGTTGTCACCGGCTCATAGAATAACCTTTAATCCATCCATCATGATAGGAGCAAAGATAAGAAGTGGACAGTTAACACATAATTCTGTTTATGCACAACTTGTGTAAGTGATATACAGTTATATACAGATATACTAGACATTTTAACATTTGGTGTTATCTTATTCGTTAAAGGGATACTCTACCCCAAAATGAAATTTTGTCATTATTCACTTAATTATTATCATTATTCACATTATTCACTCAACTGATACTAACCTTAATATTTTGTAATGCATTTATAGAACAACAAAACAAGAATTAAATAGTGTTATTCACCTTATACTGACTAGTTTAAAGTATTGTGTTTTCAAACAAGCAAGTGCCTGCTGTGAACTAACATTTAAATATTGCAAAGCTAAAGGAAATGAAATGCCACTGAAGCAGGACGCACTATAAATCTCCACTGACCTGAAGCAGAGAGGGCACTCAAAATCCGTCACTGTCAGAACGCTGAGGCAGGACTCTCTGCCTACACTGCACATACCTACATAAAAAAACAAAATCAAGCTTGAATAGATGTCATTTCGATTTGTTGTCTAATTATGTTAATGAGGGTGTCAAATGAAGAGAGAATAGTTTGGGCCTTGATTATGAAGTCAAATGTAATACCATTTATATTAATAATAATTATCCATCCATTCATTCTCCACATCTCTTATCCATTGTAGGGTTGTGAGGATGCTGCAGCCTATTAGTAATAATTATGATAAATTATTTAGGCCATTGTGTTTGCCTGTTACTATTGAACAAAGAACTTACAAAAAAATGTTTAATATGATTAAATTTAATATGAAGTCAACCAAAAAGCCGGAATTCGGCGCTCTCGTGGAAAAAAATTTTTTTGTGTGAACTTTTTCTTTAAGCAATAAAGCACTCAAGGCTGTGTTATATTGTTCAGTTATCTTAGCTAATATGCTATACTGTGATTGCAATAAAGTGCCAGTATCATGTAAATAAATGAAACCAACACGTACCAAGGTTATTATAGTTAACGAAAACGAACGAAAAGACTAAAACTAGAATTGAAAAAGCATTGTCGTTAACGGGAATAAAAAAAAAAAACGAAAACTAACTGAAACTGTTTTGTGTTTATACAAAACTAACTTAAACGAACTAATATTATAACAAAAACGTAATAAGCCTTTTGGGTGAATCTATTTACTTCCCGCTGCCTGTTTTAAGCCAGGTGTTTGACCCGTATGGCACCACGTAGTCTGTGACGTCACGTGTCCACAGTCTGTCCGCGATGCGTGATGGCTGCAGCGAAAGTCAGAAGAAAGGGGATTATGAGTCCTAGGGCTGGGCGATATATATTGAATGATATATTATGCCTATCTCAGCAGTAAAGCTGGTTCTTTGATTAAAATCTCCAAAAAAAGTGACAAATCTCGCGACTTCTTTGAAAAACATCAGTGAGTCTCTGGTTGTGCCGCGTGAGCTCTTGTTTCCCAAGCGCATGCATACACCTCTCTCTGCGTCTGTTCTGTTTAGCGAGAGGCTGAGAGGACAGAGCTTTTGGTTAAAATAGATATTATGTTGCTTCTAACCTAGCAAAGAACAGTCTTTAGCTGAAGCTCAACAGTGGCCTGTGTGTTGAAGACAAGATCTGCGCTGTCTGAAGAAAATGTGGACACTTATCTTTCTGAACTTAAAAAAAAAAACCCGTAAAAGTTGATTGAAAAGGATTAACAAAATAATGTATGAGAACTGAAGATCAGGGCAGTTCTGCCGATCATTTCCGTTAAATGACGTCTGATCACCCAATCCTTAACCCTTCTGAGGCCATCGCTAGTTCATGTTTTGGTAGCCTATCCATCTGCTTTGGCTGCCAGACTGATACTAGATATGAGAACGCCCGTCATCAATAGCTATCTAAAGACAGTGATGCACATTTTAAAGACATGAAGGTTAATTTAAAACTATAGGATGTGTTCTCAAATAACATTTAAATCCAGTGTCATCTGGTTAATTCTCTGCATAGTTTCATTTAGCTTGTTTAGCCTCGTCTTTGTTGTAATGAACTCTAATGGTTTCAGGGATAATTCGTAGCGGAAGAACTGAATGTGATTGAAATTTTCATAATTAATGTTTTGTTTGAATATCAGAGATTCGATGTAAAGATTGATTACCTACAGGAACTTTTTAACGAAAAAACACGGTTGTGTGGAAATAATTAGGCTTAAAAAAAATCTGATGTTAATCAAACAACCATCATATGTTAATGTTGTCATCTAGTCATGCACGGAAAAAAATATACCATCAAATACAGTGACATCGCTAAAAGTTTTTGGTCATACCGCCCAGCTCTACTCTGATAGCCATGTTGCCGCTGAAGCCAGTTTATACTAAGATAATTCATTATCCTGTGTTTGAAGTGTGGTCCTGAAAAAGCTTATTTTGAAGAGCTTTCTGGCCTTTCCCCTTACATCTACCCCTCCGACCAAAAGAGAGAGATGGGCAAATGGGAAGAAATGGGATTGGGCCTTAAACTGTGCTAATAGAAGTTCACAAATGACAATATAAAATATTTGAAAGCAAAGAGATTACAAGAAACACTGTTTTCATTCATCTTTTTTACAGCAGACTTTCATGCCTTAAACTGCTCTCTGTATTTTTTTTTGTCTAGACCTGATTGAGAAGAGTCAAGAGCTGAAGAAAGAGAAAGGGCAGAGTAAGAAAGACCATGATTTAAAAATGGGAAAGAAGAAGAGAAAATCTAACTCTTTTACCTGCCAACAGTGTGGAAAGAGTTTCACTCTCAAATGTAACCTTAAAATCCATATGAGAGTTCACACCGGAGAAAAACCTTACACCTGTCAACAGTGTGGAATGAGTTTTGCGCAAAATGGAAGCCTTAGATTCCACATGAGGATTCACACCGGAGAAAAGCCTTACTCCTGTCAACAGTGTGGAAAGAGCTTCACAACAGAACAAAACCTGGAGGTCCACATGAGGATTCACACTGGAGAAAAGCCTTATACTTGCTCTCAGTGTGGAAAGAGTTTTACACAAAAAAGCAACCTTAATTCCCACATGAGAAGTCACAGTGGAGAGAGATCTTTTACCTGTCAACAGTGTGGAAAGAGCTACACAACAGAACAAAACCTGAAGGTCCACATGAGGATTCACTCTGGAGAAAAGACTTATACATGCTCTCTGTGTGGAAAGAGTTTCACAACGGAACAAAACCATAGACACCACATGAGGATTCACACCAGAGAGAAACCATACTCCTGTCAACAGTGTGGAAAGAGTTTTGCGCAAAAAGGAAACCTTAGACTCCACATGAGGATTCACACCGGAGAGAAACCTTACACCTGTCAACAGTGTGGAAAGAGTTTCTCTCAAAAAGGAACCCTTGAAGTCCACATAAGAGTTCACACTGGAAAAAAGCCTTATACATGCTCTCAGTGTGGACAGAGTTTTGCACGTAAATACACTCATAGTAACCACATGAGAAGTCACGAGGAAGTAAAGCTGTTTACATGCTCTCAGTGTGGAAAGAGCTTCACAACAGAACAAAACTGTAGATCCCACATGAGAACTCACACTGGAGAGAAACACAAGTGATTAAAGTCTTAATTACCACATAAAGACTCACTAAGTAGAAACTGTTCTATATGTCAGCTATGTGGAGAGAGTTTTATTCATGAATGTAGACTCAAAACTGAGTGTTCACACTGAAGAGAATTCCTGAATCTGAGTGAACGGTCACTGCTGCTGAGCGTGGGACAAATCTGGTTGTCCACATCTTGCCATCTTCCTTTCTGTAATTTCATATACTGATAACATGGAATCAAAAAGTGCCACACTATATATGTGTGTGTGTGTGTGTGTGTGTGTGTATGTATAAAACATATATTGTACATTATAGTTCATACCTGGTCCGGACCAAAGTAAAACATTTTTACATTGTAGCTTTTTTCAGCTGTTTTGATTTCTTTTCACACCACACTGTTTGCTCTGATCCAAATGCAGTCACGTGACAATATCGGCTTCACTTATTGGCCAGATGTCATATTTTTCATGTTTGTGTTCTATTTGTGTCGTTAAAGACTATTTTGAGAATTGTTTGTAAACCCATGTTTAATGTCAGAAATGCATTCCTGAAACATGTTATCATGCTTTGATGTCAAACACTGAAGGTTCTGCGCAGTGATTGGTGGATCCTGAAGTGGGTGGGCGAGCTCACTTTAGCATTTGTTATTAATTCTGTTTATCCTAAGAAAACTCTTGAGCGTAGGAGAGGTCTACCGTTTATTTTGATCTAATTTTGTGATGTGTTTAGTTTGGTGGAGTTCCTTTGTATTTTAGTCAATTCAGTCATTTATACATTTTAAGTTATTATTTTATTTTGGCCATACACTCGTCTTTAATAAATCTTTTAAACTTATGTGTGGTTTTGGTGATCTGTTGGCTGTGTCCAGAATCCCAGTAACATCATTATTCACGTCGCAATCATATAAACTTAATGCCCTCCAAATCTCTTTAAGCTAGTGGTGTTTGTGCTTGATTTGTGCCATTAAAAGAAACAATGTCACCATGATCTCTTATATATAATGGAATGAGCTCTTTGGGAATAACATGTCTATAAATCATAATTTTAATTGTGTACTTAGTTTCAAGTTTTTTAAAAGTAAAAATGTAATAACAAGCAATAATTTTTCAGTCTTCTAACACAATTCAGTACAGCATACTGTGTAATACATTTTATTATATACTGCATTAATAACATCTGAATTTATAAGTGCGTGTCTGAGTCAAATAATTTGGAGCTCAACTAATAATATTTATAGTCACATTTGTTTATTTTTTAATAACGTGTGACACTACAAAGATTTATTTGTATAAATGTCATTAAGTTTTCTATATGGTTTCTGCACTTAAAAAGTTTAGCCTATATTTGCTACACAACAGTTATTTTCAGAGCACAACTAGACAGCGTGTCTTTAAGTGAAGTTTTTGCAAATAAACTAATTTCAAGTAGGAGTGCGGTCGATTAATCACAGCTGGCACCGCATCACCTAAACAATCTCCTCATTACACTTGCCCAATCAAATCCCCTTCCACCCACTATAAATAGCCACTACTCTTTCCTTCCACACGCCGCCTTTTACGCATTCTTCGGGATCGCACAATCTTTCACACACCCTCTCACCCATTTTTAGGTTCATTGATTCATTTAGTCTTTGTTATTTAAGTTCCTGTTTTATTTACTGACTAGAACTGGCCCTGTCCTGTCTCCGCTGAGACTGCCCAGCCCCTTACCTCCGCAGAGGTCTTTCTCTCCTCTATCCCACCTTTATGGAGGTTTGCCACCTCCATTAAGGTTTCGCCCGTCTCCGCAGAGACAGCCCAACCCCTTACCTCCGCAGAGGTCTTTCTCTCCTCTATCCCACCTTTATGGAGGTTTGCCACCTCCAT
>JAUCMU010000026.1:17138741-17152645 GCA_032275025.1 Enteromius treurensis | reverse complement strand
AAATCTGCCTCTAAAAACTAATTAAAACTAACTGAATTTGAAAACAAAAAGTCAAAACGAAATAAAAACTAAAACTAGTGAAAAATCCAAAACTATTATAACCTTGACACGTAGATACAGTATCATGCATACCTTATTCAATTTGTTGCCTAATGCTACAAAAAGTCAAAGTAACTAAATCTTCCAAACTTTCCATGCTTCTGCACCGGAGCTATACATTTTAAAAATTGTGAAATTAATACTGAATCTTATTTAACACCAAAACAATGTTTCAACATTTCCTAAATGTTGGATGTTCACATTGCAAATGCATTGAGTGCATTTGTTACCTCTGTTTTGTTTTTCTTCTCTCTTCATCATTAGTTCCTCATCATCCTCAGCTGTGGGGAGGAAGGACACGGCTTGACAGAGGCTCAGGCAGCACTCGCCGCTGGTACCATGCTTCACTTTAGTTGCATTCTAGGACACAACAGGAAAGAGAATGAGAGTGACCAAATACTTTTCCAAATGGATGAAAAGCATGCCATTAAACATTAAAATAACAATAATACCAGATCTTTCTATTTGGTATTTGTTGTTCACTTTACCAATGTTACATTTCAAAAGTGTCACTGCACAAAAGCATTAGTGCTGTGTGTAAACACCTCACCTGTCTGGGATCACTTTGACCTTCAGCATTGTTGTGGGAGTAGCGCTGACCATCTGGACACAAGGGGCTTACAGAGCTGGTGATAGGACAGGGATCTTGCAAGAACTCAGAAATGACTTGCAGGATCTGTGGAACTTCTTCTGGTACAGCCATGCCCTCTGCTTCCAGGATCTGCATATGAAACAGTAAGTGGTATCACTGAAACATCCATGTATGTTTTCAGGCAGAGCATGCTCTCTTGATACGAAATCACTCAAAAGGACTCTATGAGGTATAATACTTTCTCCAGAGAAGTGCTTAGCAGTTTATAATCTGTTCATCAAATCTCACTTTCTGAAAAAAAGTCACCTTCTTAATCTGATTTTTCGCAGGGGCAAAATCAGGATGCTGCTTCAGGCAACGATAAAACTGGATGAGGGCATCACGCTGTCTGCCCATTTCAAGAAGCACATTCCCTTTACGAAAGAAACCCTACAAAACACAGAATTCAAACACGAATGATCAACGGCAAGACTATTTAATTGACTAAATGTTTAATAAACACAGTAGCAAACATTTTAGAGATCTGCCATGAGCATGCAAAATAATTGACAGGAAATAGAAGCAATAACCCTGGGTGCAAATGTGAAATTGATTTTGATTTTGTTAACACCGTTCCTAAACAAAAGTCTTATCCTCATATGCAAATAATAAGCACAGTCAGCAAAGACGACCCTTACCTCAGTCCAGTTGGGTCGCACACAGCACAGGTCATCCAGGTCACGGAGGGCATCAGAAAAGCGACGAAGGCCCATGCAGGCCTCAGCTCGCCACACTTTCAGACTCACATCTTCGGGGGCTGTAGATATGTGAGAGGACAGACATTGTGGACCTCAGTCTAATTTCAGACATAGACTTTTATCTGTTTTTAGCATTTTAAATGCACATTAACAAAAAGCGCAACCTAAATGCAACATTATCACTCAGCTGTGAACAGCAGCACTCTGCATTAGCATTCCTCCCACCACCATCAGAACAATGTGTATTAGTCCATAGTTTAGTTAACTAGCATGCAACAATCAGGATTCTCAATGCAAAAACTAAATTGTATTGTGAGAGCAAAGGGGATGGTTCTTTAATGAAGACATTTTGAAAACCAAAAAATAAATAAATAAATAAAAGAAAATTTAAAAAAAAAAAAAATTTATATATATATGTGTACTCAACATATATGTGTACTCTGACAGATGAAATAACCAGGTTGTTACCCATACAAACCAGATTATGTCATAGGATCCTTGGTTACACAACAGGGGAAGTAGCAGAATGGTGAGTGCACGGGAAACTGCTTCTAATTGGATTTAAAAAGTTGACAGACATTTCGCTTTTGCCTCGAAGGGTTTATGTTACCAGACAGATAATTGCAGTCATTCGGTGGCTGTAAAATGATACGTAATTCACTAAAGGGCAAATGGTACTGTTGCTGTTAAGAGTAATGCTAGAAGATCCTTACAATATTATTCAACTGCACTACCTCAAACCATCACAGGGTACATTAATTGCACCCAATTCTCCACAACTGTATTTGTGCTTCTTACAGTGCGTCTCCTCTGTGTAGATTAAATACCTAGGGGGACTTGTTATTTCACCAATGCATGCCCTAGTGTGTTTTCGTAGCCTTATTTACCCCTGGCTTCTCTGTGTTAATGACATCAGCCACTCACAACATATTTTAACCCACTTTCTCTGCCGTTCATTTACCCTTTAGAAGACATGAGATTATGAAATCGCTTTTGCATTCAACAACCACGGCTCTCCGCTCACTTGTGTGTGAGTAGGAGGATCACAAAGACAAAATCTAACAGTCTTCAACTAACCCACGCGGTGTTAAAATGCTGCAATCTGGGCCAAATATTTCTAGAAACAGCAGATTTCAAACTCCTGCTGCATTTGGCTTTCATTATCTCTGCCTACCTGCTTTTATAGGTTTCAAAGCGGTGTATTCATTACGTCATTTTCCACAGCGATGACATGAACTGTCGTGGATCATATACTATATTTCAGTTACTTGTTAAAACGCAATTCAAATCCTCATACTTCTGGAGTTTTTCCATTACACTGAATGCGTTACTTTTTTTTTAATTAGTGAGTGTGAGGTTCACAAACTCATTGACCTACTTTATCAGAATGAATTGTGCTGTCATAAATGTCCTATAAAAGGAAAGTGCCAATTATTATTGTAAGTTATAAATATCCTGTACAGCAAGATCAAGAAAGGTTACAGTTTGCTTTGATTTGACATATAAGCAGTCTTAAAATCTAGTGAGCACCCTATCTAGACTGTACTAAGCACCTTCCATGTCGCTTAGGAATCAAAAATGCTATTATGCAACAAAATACCCGTTTACGTCTTAGAGGTGGTATAAATGTAGTGCAATAACTGATCCTAAATATACACTAAACTAAATATTTAAATAATCAACTGGGGGAAAAAATCACATTAAAAATATGCTAATTAATGATGTATGCCTGTTGAATAATAGTAATGTGTATTGACACTTTGTCATGTGAATAACCAATCATTGACATGAAGTCCCATGAGTCTTAAGTGCAACATGCAATGCAAAAACAAGCAGTGTAACAATGTTTAGGTTTATCTGCTGACGGAAATGACGCCCGAGACTAACTTGAGGTTAAGGGACACAAAATTCAGTAGCCACTTCGATTATGTTTTGGTGATCTCCAATGAACTGGCTCATTAGAATTGTTTATAGATATTCTGATTCGTGCTGAATGTTTTGATTCACACAAATGAATCGGTTCACAAGAGTCGTTTCGTTGAATCGTTCAACAACGCTCGTGCACTGTATGTTTGGTACTAATAAGCATAATAATAAATGCTCTGTTACCATTTCCTTAATTTTTGATTTGATAGAACAGAACCGAGTCGATTCTCAGTAGTAGTTTTGAGACACAGCCTAGTCCCGAGCATCTGCATTTTTAGTTTGCATAACCCGAGCGGGACACTGAACGTTCCCCGCTGTATACACCCTAACACCAGCCTGCTTGCATAAGGTCAGTTCCCCCAGGAATCGGCGTTTGCAGTGCATCCTTACCCATCTCGATCCCTTCATCAGCAATACGCAGCGCTTCTGTAAACTCGCTCGTTTTCAGTTTCTCTTGAATGTGGCATTTCATCTTAGTCTCTTCGGGGCAACATTTCTCTATGACGCTGAAGAGTAACACATTGTTCTTGATGTTTTTCGCATCTCTCTGTTTCAGTCGGTCTTTGCACGTGGGGCATCGCGAGGGCAGGAAAGCTCCCATGCATCTCCTGCAGAAAGAGTGACCGCAGCTCATGGTCACTGGCTCACACATGAGGAACAGACAATTCGGACACTCCAGCAGATCCATGCTCGACTCTTTTATCCGATGACAGCTCCAGAGTTGACCAGCTGATGCCTTTTGTGAAGTTAAACAGCTCGATGCTTTAGCGTGAAAGATGACATGACTGAAAAGTTAAATGAAACCGGTAGTTTTTAAGCTATTTTCGTGATCGCTGCTTTAATACGCTTCCAAAGGCCGATGACAGCTTCTGCGAAATTGTGCATGAGCACGCTTTAGGGTTTTCTCTCCAACTTACTTTTCTCTATGGCAATGCATTTAATATGATGATCCATTGTCAAACACATCTCAGTCTTTGTTGTGAGAGTAACGTTTTCCCTTGTTGTGCCTGATGAATGGCTTCACTCCGCTTCCGTCCGAACAGCGCGATTCCCCCGAGCGCCATCAACGCAGTGCAAGGCCAAAATAAAAAAAAAAGCAACCGATTGATCTCTGTATTATTATTTTACGCTCGCGAGAGCAACATTTTTCTCTTGTGTAGCACGCAAAATACTGGGTTCGCTTCTGACACCTTACATAAATAAAAACACGTGACTCGTTGTGGTGCTTCCCATTGGCCCCTGCTGCTGTTGTGAAACAGCAAAAAGCCGCGTTTCATAACAGGAATCTCGCGCACTAACTACAGGACGAAGCCTACAAAGCCAACTATCATGGGCGTATGGCTGTTCAATAATTATGATTTGATAGTGAATCGTTTTTTTGTGTTTCTCATATGCATTTCAAGTTTTTCTTTAGATTAATGCATCTCGGGCAACTACTTCAGCCATAGCCACAAAACACGAGAATAACATTACGCTAATATAATTAAACACGAATCCCTCTTTGCTTACGTAAATAGTTAATATTCTTCTACACAGCCTGCCTTTATTTTAGGAAATTCTTTTATACAAAATATCATAAATCTTAGAAAGCTTGCTGTGCTGCATGTGCTCATAAATGTTATAGTATAAATGTTTAGTTTTGGCCAGCAAAAAAAACAAAACCCCAAAACAATTATATTTACTAGTCAAGGACATGGAAACAGCTTATTAAAATGACACTGCAAATACTGAGGCTTTGTGATCATTTGATACAAGTATTTGGTTCAAATACCTGTCACTCATCAGTCTAAAGTGCACTTACACAAGATTACGCAAGTGCAGTAAAGGTTTTGTAAGTTTGCATTTTCACCAACCAAGCTGTATCTTATAAATGTGTGACGCTGAGTGGCTGAATTACATAACATCATACGACACAACATATTTTTTGTAATTATCTTTTGTAAGGCAGTGAAACAGGTTCTGTAACAGCAGTTTGCTTAAATCATTAAGGTTAAAGCAGAGGTTAATTATATTAAAGTAATATGAGACAATTAAATTGATAATTAAATCATGTTTTCATTATATGCACATACACAAATGGGGAGGTATTATGGTTATATATATATATAGTTTACAATGTGTCGGTTTATTTCTATGACAAAATAACAAAAATACAGGAGATATGTAAATGAAAACACCAAAGACCTTTATTTATTTTACACATATAGTTCTGCTTCATCAACTGTGTAATCTGGCAACCATGTTAAATTGTAAAAATGTCTGTAGTTCAAGCCAATTCCAAGTTTTGTAACAAAGTTGAAGAGCTGATATTTTCTGAATAACAAAAAAAAAATAATAATAATCCTTCGACAGCTCAAGTCATCTCATCAATAATACTACACATTGCAGCATCCTTATCCCACATTTTGTCCTTCTTACTAGGCACATTCTTGTCCGTTTGTGCAACCATGCAGCTGACACCTGTCTCATCTACATCCATAGGCTCAGTTTTCAGCCTGGAGTCTCCAGCTGATGCAGCTCCACCAGCCTCTCCCCCGCTGGAGCAGCTGGGTTGTGGCAAATCATCAGGCAGCGAGGCTAGACACCCCTGGATCATCTCCACCACCCGCTCCAGATGCTTCTGGAAACGCTCAGCCGTCTCCAGCCTCTGCCTTTTCTGAACCTCCATCATGACCCGTAGTGTCTCTCTGGCCTGGTGGGGACGGTACTCGTTGATAAGGTGATGCATGTGGACAAAAAGGAGTTTTAAGTCCTCCAGCTTCTCCTCTCGCTTAATGCTGCCTGGGCTTTTGATGAGGATGTCCAGAAGGTCCAGAAAGTTGACCAGGATGGACATGTTTAGTTTCTTTAGCTCTCTTTTGTGGTCAAACTGTATAGGGTGAAGGCGCTCAATGCCTTGGCTCTCCAATGGTCGAATAATGAGATCATCGCATTGGAACTGATTGCCAAACATCATGTAACTCTCTCGAACAGGAGGAGGGGGTTTGGGGGCCAGTCCCTTCCGCACATTTTCATCCGTGTACTCCTTGATGTACTGCATCGGAGGAGGTGGAAGAGCACTGACCTGCTGTGGCTCCCCCATTTTGAAAATCTAGTCAAGAAAAGCGAGAAAATAATCAAATCTATTCGTAAGGTTAACCAGTTATTATTTGTTAATAAATAATAGCACTTCTTGGGTATCAGTTACATTCTACAAGCATCAATCATCTGTTATAAACAAAATTCGCTGTCCAAGAATATACTACAGTAAAACAAACATTTTGGAAGGCATTTACACTGTAGCAAAAGAAAAGTAACTTAGTTTGTAACTTACTGGTATAGAAACTGCTAACAATTTATAAGCTAAATGCTAAGGTTTACCGAATAATGATTCAGAGAATAATACAGACTTTTTAGCCGGACTCATCGCTGTAGTATTAAGTAAAAAATACTCACCGAAACCGCTGGCTTACTGAACTTAAGTACTGTCCGTTATGTAAACAAATTTTCAGGAAACATAGGCTAAGCAGTAAAGCCCTCCTGCATGTCTCAATTCGCGATTTCTTCAGGTCTAAAGATGAATACATGGCATTGGTGCACAGCCTCTTAGCAACGAGGTTTTTCATTGGTCAAAGATGGATCAGGGCGGATCCTAACCGAAGCGCCTTCAGTGACGTCGTGGTTTGACTGCTTGATAAAAAGATGTCAAAGAAAAAAAAGAAATAAAAAAAGAAAATAAATAAAATGACCAAAATAGAAAATATATATGAATGTTTTTTTAATTTACTTCTTTTGACATTTTACTAAGTAATGTTCTCAGTTTTGGGTTGGTTGTTTTTCAGCCATGTTCTTAGATTACACATCTTGTTTGTTTATTCTTTTGTTGACAGGTAACGTTACAGGTATTTACTTCAGACTGACTGCAGGTTACAGAGCTCTAAATGGGTGAGTAACTGTTATAAAGTCCGACAGACCAGTAACCGAGCCCGTCAGGTATTAAGATAGCCTATGTCTAGCCATGTCCGATCCCAGCCTGACACAGTTAAAATATATATTTTTTCTCATACTAATGACACATGCACTTTTTTTTGTGTGGAAAGCCCGCTTTTATTTAGTAACTGTAGGAAGGCGTTCGGAAATGTCAACAGATGAGAGCATCAGCGCACGCGGGGCAAAAAGCGTTGTTTATAACACAGGCGCACATTCGCGCTGATGTGACCGAGCCCGACCAGAACCCGAGCATCCTTTCTAAATATCTGTCCGAACCCGACCCGTTCCGTCGGGCTCGGGTCGGGTATCCATCCTCTAGTGTGTACAGGTATATTATATGTCCTGGTGGGGACTTAAACTTGAATACACACGTCATGGAGACTTAAATGAGGTGCCTGTGGGAACAAAAGCTTATAAATCATACAGAATGGGCTTTTTTTTTGAAGAGTAGGTTATAGTTGTAGAGTTGGTGTTGGGCAATAGAAAATATGGTTTCTACAGTTTAAATACCAGTACGCTTATGGAGGACCAGTACGATTATTTATATATATATATATATATATATATACAAATCAGTGTGTGTGTGTGTGTGTATATATATAGATATATAGATATAGACCAATCAGAATCCAGGATTGGAACTAACTGTTATGACCACTTCACATCGTGCCTAAAATGTCCTTCAGCCGTGGTTTATTCACAATACAGCCTCTCATACCTTATTGCTTACATATAAGCATTGGTCATATTGTATATATACTTCTTTTTAAGCATTGGTCAGCCTCAAATACCTACAAAGAGGCAAGAAAACTAAAGAAAAAAAATGTATGGTTTGTCAGTAAAAAAGAGGAGGGAGGGGTCTAAGATTGAAAAAAATGCTACCAGTTAATACGCTGGAAATTTATATTCCTTCTTCATATAATCTCATACTCTTTTAACGTACACAAATACTCTCACTTCATTTCGTGTTTGGTTGTAGCCAATAGCAGATGCGTACAGTAATCAAGTTACTTTTTAAATGACTGTTTATTTCGCAGTGATGCGGTTTTCCTTTTAATGTTTGTGGTTAGAGATTTTTCTAACCTCTACCTTCAATGTGAAGCTTCAGGTTTTTGTCCATTATATCTGTTCTCAAAAAATATCTAAAAAATTTTCTAGGATAACATTTTAATGTTTCTTCTCTTCCCATTGCCTCCATGAGAAAATACTATATAGCATAAATGTTCAAGTGAATCCTCCTTTTCATGTTTGGTGTTGTTTACAATGTTGTGGCTGTAACAGTGTGCCAGTTAGAGAGAGAGAGTCATGGATCTGTTTGCAGCTTCTTTATTTAAACAGAAGGGACACCGGGAATATTAAATGCAACTTCAACCAGGAACAGAAACCAAACAAAATGTAACAGTTACAGATGCTCTCACACCACTAGTAAGAATTGGAATCACCTACACTGTATAACATTAATATAAACTGCTTAATAAACATTCTAAAAAAAAATGTCCTAACGAAGGAGGAGAAAGCGCATGTGTTTGTGTGTACTGTATGTGTGTGTGTGTACTGTATGTGCATGTGTGTGTGTGTACTGGGGGTTATGTGTGTGTGTGTGTGTGTGTGCATGTATGTGTGTGCGTGTGTGTGTGTGTGTGTGCGTGCATGTGATTGCTTAGGAGTTCAACTTGTGCAGTCTACTTCAGGAAGTGGCTTACCTAAAGTGTCAACTCCGGAAACCTATGCTTTAAACATCAGTGTATACTCAACAAGTGTATAACTAGTGAGTGCCACACATCATTCGCCATGAGTCAACCTTCCATATGGTAGTTAAATATCCAGATTTCACCATGTACCCAAGGGTCATCTTAAAGGAAACACTGTTTAAGAAATCACAGCAGAAGAGAAGAACTTCGCCATGCAATTACAAAGAGAGGTTTTTTGTGCTAAACACACAGGATCTAACATACTTCGAACAACGTCCTGGGGTAGGTAGAGACACCTTCTGGAGACTTCACTGTTACTGTTACGATTTGTTTTGTTGTGTTAGAAAAGTTGCTGCTTTTAATTAAATGCAATATTGGTTATTTTCACCTCTTTACTAAGTTAAGAAACTGTCTGTGATGAATGAGCAGTAAAACAATGACATTGCTGTGTATATCTGTTTAGAAAAAGCCAACTCAGAAAGGCTCCATCGAACTGTCTCATATCAAGTGTGTAGAGATCGTTCGCAGTGATGTTCCCATTCCCTGTGATTACAAGTACCCTTTCCAGGTGAGAATTAAGTTGAGAGTTTTGCTTCAAGATATTGTTGAAGCAAAACAGCTCATATATTTCAAAATAGTCAGATCGATCAGTGCTTTTTCGAAAAGTCTAAAAATGAACGTTCTGCCTGTTTGATTTCTTTTTACATTGCTTAATCATTATGTTCACATATTTGTTTGTTGATAGATCGCCCATGACAGCTACTATCTGTACGTGTTTGCTCCAGACAATGATTGTAGGTTAAAATGGGTCAGAGCTCTGAAAGAAGGTAAGCAGCTGTTGCAGAAAGCGGCATGCATCGTGAAAACAGAAAAGAAAAAAGTGTCTTTAGCGCAGTGTAATATGGTGCACGTCCTGATTTTGCCAAGTTCCATGTGTTCCCTGGAACATCATTTTAATGCAAAAATATATTCTTGACCATATCTCTACACTAAACCTAACCTTACCCATGAGTAATGCCTAAAATCAGAGGACATGATAGATGACTGACACTGATGTAGAAACATCAAATGCTGATTGTAAGCCTAAAATCACTGATTCTTCAAATCTGATTGGTTATTCACAATGTTGTACCAGGGTCAACGGGACATGTTGCACTTGGTAAAATCAGGTCAATATGGTCTTGCTCTCTTTTCAATACTTTAAACGTGTACTGTATCTTTTGTATTGTATGGTGTTTCCTCAACCTATGAAGCGACACAAAATAACAGCTTATTTCTGAAGTACCATCCTGATTTCTGGGGAGAAGGAAAATGGAGATGTTGTCATCAGACCGAGAAGCTGGCGACGGGATGCAGCGAATACTATCCAAACGGAGGTGCAAACTCTTTCTTACATTGAACAGTTTTAAACAGATGCTCATAGTCACTCCACCATATATGAATGCAGTTATTATAACATGGAGTATGATGAATCTCCATCCATTTCCAGAATCTTTACAAATTTATAAGTGTTTCGTTTCATCCCGCAGCCAAACCTCTTCCACCAACTCCAGATCCCATGGTTTGTCATTCAGTCTTTGTTTAGAGTTTCTGTCTCTTATGCTTTTATATGTATTCGTATTTTGGCTGTATTGAAAAAGACTTCAAATGATTACGATTATTGAAATGCTTCTGTTGTTTTTGTAGTTTAGTATAGTGTGTGTATGAGATGGAGTAAATTGAGTTGTCTGTATTTATCCACAAGCGCCGATCCTCAGATCCAGAAGACAGGATTGTTGTGGCTTTGAGGAATTTCAACCCTGTAGAAGATACAGACCTGCCTCTGCATAAAGATGACGAGTATTTTGTCATTGACAGTTCAGAACCAAACTGGTGGACTGTGAAGGACAAAAACGGGTAAATATCTGGAACAAGTTTGCACTCTCTTTAGTTAAATTTATTATAATGCCTTCTGAAATAGTCTCTCCACTGTGAAGTTTGACACATCACGTAAACATGTTAATGAATGAAGGTTTGTCACTTCGTCGATAGAGGTTGTTTAAACAAAATGCCACACCCTTTTCACTCGCCGTCATGAATATCAGCCACAAAAACCCATTCGATAAACAGATAAATAGATGTGAACCGTTTCAGCGTTGTGTAACAGGTTCTATACAAAAAGTCATTTTGAAAATGCTCAAAAGTTTTAAACATTTT
Source organism: Enteromius treurensis (assembly GCA_032275025.1). Taxonomy (NCBI): domain Eukaryota; kingdom Metazoa; phylum Chordata; class Actinopteri; order Cypriniformes; family Cyprinidae; genus Enteromius; species Enteromius treurensis. The sequence continues at coordinate 17,141,435 of JAUCMU010000026.1, read as the reverse complement.
AAAAGGAATTTATTATTGGATCAATTACCCGAAGCATCATTCCTGGTGCATTATATAAACAACATGGTAAAATTGTATTATTTACATGATATCTGGCAGTTAACTGATTGCTTAATTTACATTTTAACTGTTAAGGAATGTTACAAAAACACAGTAAAAACAATCAAAACCATGCTGTTTCGTTGGTTCTAGATTTTATTTTGAAAGCGACAAGACCCCAATACAGTTATTCGATTTTATTATTTGGATTTCAGTTATTTGAATTTGAAAAGACAATGGCAAGTGTGGAAATTTGTGTGAATTATTTTATTATGTTTTGTTTTATTAAATTTACTTTGCTATTGTATTGTTTATAGTTCAATCCTCTATATGATTATTAATAATTATTCGGCAAAGATGTTAATTAAATAAAAAAAATTAATAAAAGGATAAACAATGACGGCAATACTGATTTATAGAACACCTCTTCTATGAAGTTGCTAAAGTTTTGTTTAGCATTATAATGAGAAAAAAACAGGGAACATGAAGTTGTGGTAAATAAAACTCAGTGATAGGAAATACCAGAGGCTTTTAAATCTTACAAGTAAAGTTTTTTGTGCTCTTTTCTCTCCTGTTACAGAAATGTTGGCACGGTGCCGTGTATATATATCGCAGAAAAAGCATCAAACAACATTGATAAATTTGAGTAAGTCCTCATCCGTCTGTTACAGAATAAAACATTTGATATGAAAGATTTGAAAAGAAATGTCTTGAATTCATAAGCTAAGCAAACAGTAATGGTTTTGGTTTTTCCAATGCTTTGCGATTTTATAGATGGTACAATAAAGACATAACTCGGACCGAGGCAGAGAGCTTACTAATGAGAGAGGTAAGGCAAGCAACAAATGACAGTCATGATGTCAGTTAATGTTTCCATGTCATGAATGAGAGAACCACTAAATGCCACTTTAGTACATTTTCACAGTTTTTGGGCTTTGCAGAAAGTTGGGTTTCTTTGCAAACCTGCAATAGCAACGTCTGCAGACGGTGCAGGCAAAAGCGTGCAAAGTTCAAACAAAATCTACAGCCCTTAAACCAGAATGTGGCTGCTGTGTTTCCTGTCAAGACAATCTTACATGTTATGTTTTAAATTCGAGAGATCTCAAGCATACATGTGAGATTTCAAACGGTTCAATATATGTCATAACCATTATCAGTAACTAGCATAAACCTTCCGTCTACCAAATACATTGAAGCATTTATGCATACTGTTTTTGTCAGAATGAAACAAAAAATCATAATTCTGTGTTTCTCATTTATGGTATTTATATTGGTAGGTTTTGATATTTACGGTTGAATCTAGGGTGAACATGTGGTGCTTGTCTTTACAGAACAAGGACGGGGGTTTCATGGTTCGTGACTCTAAACACCCAGGTGTATACACCGTGTCAATATTTTCCAGAGTCTCAGGGTAAACGCTTATATTGCTATAAAATTATTGTTGGTTACGTTTACTAACAAAGAAATATCTGACAATTTTATCCGATCGTTATTTGATATCATTCATCTGCAGGACTGATGGAGAGAAGTATCCTCTAGTTAAGCACTACCAGATCAAAGTACAAAAAGAAGGTGAAAAGGTCATGTATTACTTAGCTGAGAAATACGTGTTCCCGACCATTCCAGAGCTCATCCGCTATCATCAACACAATCCAGCAGGTAAAGAGTTGCTCTTACAGAATTGCATGGCAATATTTAAAAATAATAGCGTTCATAACATAATACCTCCCTACAGACACTGCTTTCAAAAACTTGAAGTCTTAAAGTTGGTCAGTTGATTCTATCAAAAAAACGGAGGAAAACTGCATAAGAGTCTTCACTTTGTTCTGTGCTTTTTTGTGACAGGTTTAATAACCAGGCTTAGACATTGTGTGTCAAGAAATGTCACAAACACAAGGATCAAGGAGTTGTCGTCAGGTAAAACGCAAGCTCTCAAGTAAAACTAGAGTTGTATTAAAGTGTAGATTATATATACAGTACGTTGTTTCTTTTTTAAGGAAATGTTGTTCTTGTGAGATGTTCAACATCAAAGAATTTTGAATAAAAATGATCACGGTTTCAAGACAAATACTAAGCAGCACAACTGTTTTCAGTATTGATTATGTTAATAAATGTTTTTCCATGGAGTAATACAATATTGTAATGCATACACTTTAAAAGTAACTTTCCCTGACAGTAATATATAAATGAAAGCTAACCACTTCTTTGTATGGTATAACAAAATCTGTCTCTTTAACAGATAAATGGGAGATTCACCCTGATGAGCTGACATTAAGTGAGGAACTGGGAAGTGGGCAGTTTGGCTTGGTCTGGAAGGGAAGCTGGAATGACATACAGGTGGCAGTTAAGACTGTCCGAGAGGGTTTCATGTCAGAGGAGGAGTTTAAGGAAGAAGCACAAGTGATGATGTGAGTAACTCATGATGTATGTTTCAAAGGACAAAGTGTTCCATCCCTTACAGAAAAAACAAATAACACTTAACATGTGCAATCACGTTAAAATCATGTATGAATATTTGAAACCCATGTGATCACATGTAAACACATGTGGACATGTGGATCATATATAATCAGTCATAAACAGTGTTGGGGAAAGTTACTTTTAAAAGTAATACATTACAATATTGCGTTACTTCCTAAAAAAAGTAACTAATTA
>JAUCMU010000026.1:17100884-17124660 GCA_032275025.1 Enteromius treurensis | reverse complement strand
AGACTGATTTGTGAACAATGTTTGAGAGAAATGGTAATATTGTGTATCTGGAATGAATTTTAGATCTTTAAGTCCATGTCATGAAAAATCGGAGCAGAAACAAAGGTGTTGCGTTTATATTTTTGTTGATTGTACCTTTATACGGTGTGTGTGTACAGTATATGTGTGTGTGTGTTAGTGCTGTGAATGTTTTGGTTTACATAATATATCTGTACTTGTGTACTCTTATTGTGCATATATAAAACAACACACATAGAGTATATATTTTAAAAATACTACATATATTGTAATATTAACATCTATTATGAATGCGATTTAATCGCTTGATAACTTTACATATACATATATATATAACATACATTTATACACTAAAAAATATTATACACACAATCACATGTATATACAATTTACACATTTTTAAGAATTATATGTAAAATTACTGAAAAGCTAAAATAGTACTATCCCTACAATAATCTTAATAATAATCTTAATGTCCAAAACCATATGTGTTTGTGAAATCTTGCCGCCCCTCTGTGCTTTTGCTGAAAAGATGAATCCAGAATCAATTTAGAATTTGATTAGGACACTCTGATTCAGAAACAAATTATATATAAGAGGCCTTAAGTCTCCCACCCCTACTGGATATGTTTATAAATGGTTCCCAAACATGATATTAAACCATTATTCAGAATAACAGGACGACACATTGAGTTTATTGTGGTTCATCAGTCTCCATTTTTTTCCATATCCTGATTAGAGAAATGACCCTCATTTTTGGCCCCTTAAGGACCATAATCCGTTAATCTGAGAGCCATTTCTAGATAATGGGGGCATGCGTTTTAGATTCATGCACTAGTGTTATGTTTATAGAAAAGTGATGAGAGCTTTCAATCCTCTCGGGGGTGATTTGGCTCGCAATCAAATGAACTTCATCGCTGCTGAACAATTGAACATCTTTCTGAAGATGACATTAAGGGTGAAAATTGCAATCTGAAGAGCTCAAAAGGAAACATTTGGATAACAAAGAGCATAAAAAGAGCTCATGAATACCGAATTCAAATATCATTCGCCTGTCTTTGTCACCTGTTGGTGATATTTTGTGTGTATACTCTAGAAAATAGGTACAAAAGCTGTCCCTGTGACAATATGCTTTAACTTAAATGCACATATCAGTTCCTTAAGTGTACACATTATTACATAAATAGGACATTATTAGTAGCTTTTTGAAAGGGTACCGCTCTATCTTTTTACGTATACTGTTTTTGTCCTGCAGGTGGCGTTAAGGAGTCTAGTATGAAGTGAGGTAATGATTTAATGAAATGCTTTTTTCCACAGAGGGGCGCTGGGAGCAAGTCAGGTGGGTGTTGTCATGGCCCTTAGGCTGCCTTCTTTACTACACTGTCCCAAACTGTGTTTTGCCTCGCTGGGAGCGCTGGTTCATGGTTACCTTTGTGGCCTCAACACTCTGGATTGCCGTGTTCTCCTACCTCATGGTGTGGATGGTGAGATCCATGCTTCACTGTCATGTGACAATGTTTGATTATATGATATATGATGGGCTGTTAACACATTATCTTTGTTGCAGGTCACCATTATTAGTTTTACACTGGACATTCCAGATGTTGTCATGGGTATTACGTTTCTGGCAGCAGGCACCAGTGTCCCAGACTGCATGGCTAGTCTCATAGTTGCCCGTCAAGGTGCGAAAATCACTCTACTCTTCTTTTTCTCACATACAGGTTTAATAGATAAGTGTACTTGTAAAGTTGATTGGTCAGATGAATGAATGTGTCTGGTGATGTAGGAATGGGAGACATGGCGGTGTCTAACTCGATTGGCAGCAACATCTTTGATATTCTGCTGGGTCTTGGTTTCCCATGGGCTTTGCGCACTCTAGTGGTTGATTATGGGTCAACGGTGAGTTTGTATTTATTTTAACTAGGAATTTGTCACAATGATAGCTGATGTATTCCATTTTTTTTTATGATTCTGCATCAATCAATAAATTAACTCAGTTAAATTAATTAAAGAATCAAAAACATTTAAAATTTTTAAGATCCCTATTCATTTCTTTTCTGTTCATTTTTCCTTTCTACATTTATATTGACCATGCAAATACACCATATTTTGTGTTTCATGTAAAGCATTATTTTAAAATTATTTTTTTGAATTTTTTACATTGTAATAGATTTTCTTGATATACTTTTTATTTTAAGTTTAGTTTACATTTTTTCATTTTTAAATGTTAAGTTTATTTGTATTTTATAAATTATATTTTAATTAAGTAAATAAATATATTTACACAATTAAAAAATATATGATATCAATTCTGTTTCATCCCTTAATTTACCATTTGTTTTTATTTTTATTTTTTTTTATTGGCCTTATTAATGCACCATATGTTGTGTTTTATATAAAGTGTTATTTTAGTGTTATTTATGGAATATTTTTTAATTTTGTATATACTTACATTCATATTTTAATATTTTTTCACTTTAATTTGAATTTTTTCTATATTTTTTTAATTTTTAGTTTTTGTTTCCATTGTTTTTTTATTTTCATTTCAGTTAAAGGTAATGACTCTGATTCTGTGTACTTAATTCAAGCGGCACTTCATTCATTTGATGCTTACAGCATACTCTAATTATTTTTCCTCCAGGTCTTCATTAACAGTAAGGGACTGGTGTACTCAGTGATTCTTCTCCTTGCTTCTGTTTTTCTCACTGTAAGGTTATAATTTCAGAACTCTTCATCATCTAATATATTTATACTTGTACATATTTTGTAATCTTTGTCTCATGGCTTGTTTTCTGTCTGTGATTGTTTGCACAGGTACTGAGCGTGCACCTGAACCACTGGAGGCTGGACCGGAGGTTAGGCCTCGGGCTCATGTTCCTGTATGCCATCTTCCTGCTCTGCTCCATCTGCTTTGAGAAGCTCTAGATCCCGCTTTCCATGTTCTGCTTAGCTGTAGGGTAGATCTAGACCTAGATAAGCATATTTTACCCCCAGTCACTGCCTTATTAGTAGCGGTAATTTCAGCCATGGATTGAGGCCGGAGTAGTGAACGCTACATTTTAAAGCGTGACACTGCTCTGGTGGGCTCTACATACGGCTATAAGCCAATCACCTGCTAGACAGTGCTGCCAAACTCAAGGACATACTTTACCTCTGAAATATTTCTACTTAGCATACAGAGCTTCTTTAACAGGACAAAAATCTGTTTCAATTACAAGATGTGATGAATTTATACAAGCGGTATTAAATGTTTACAGCACACAGGACACTTCCTCTAGCATCACCTTTTGCATATTTCTATTCTGAAATCTTATATAGTCACAATCAAGCATGATATGAAGAAAAATATGAAGTGTTACCACTAAAAAGAGTTCTATTAACTCTTGTAACAGAGATCACTCAATTTAATGCATTACTTTGCCTTATTTATTTTTGACATTAGGTCTGTAAAATTTGTGATTTAGGATTCAAGGATTTTCCTGTTTCAGTATATTTAAGAGCGGTTTGTTTATTTTTGTGTTGTTCCTTGAAAAATATTCTGGTATTTTGGAAAGCATTTCTTGTAGTATTAACCAAAAACATCCCCTGTCTTTGGTAAGTGTTTACATCCCAAACACACATAGTTTTATATGAAGTCCCACTTAGAGGTGTCTGCTGCACATTTTGATATGGTATAAAGATATTACTTTTGTGCCCTGCTGCAACACTATGAATATGAACATGAGAAAGTAACAATCAATTAAGTCTTTAACAATGTGTAACCAATTTAATTTTCACAAATAACTGCTTTATACACAGGCCTTTATCATGTTAAAAGCACCAAATGAAGATGTTTGGAATCTCAGAATATACAGTATTTTTTCCAATGATCATATCGTAGTGTCTACAAGACAGATGACTTAGTTAACATAATTTAAAATTCATAATCAAAGTATTTGGTACAGCAGTGTTTTAATTGTTGTAAAACGACCTTTGAAGTTATTTTTGACATCTTATCCTGATAAAATGTGCTTATGTTTTAGTTCTGTTGTATAATACATTTTTTAATGACATGTATTGCTTAAGTCCAGCACACAGAAATGTAGTTTGCTTGTGTTTTGCAGTACTAATGAGCAAAATATAAATGATTTAATTTGTCCAGAAGATGTTCATCTTACCACTCACAATAAAAAAGTATGTGTTGAATTAAATTAATGTGAGAAATAAATTGTAAAAGACAAGTTACAGCCTGAGTAAACATCGTCCAGTTCCAGTTCAACATCTTTCCCTTTTCATTTTAGAAGTCACAGTCAAGCAGCTCAGTATCTCACCGTTTGTTACAGTTCTGTCTATATTCTTAAAGATATTTGTATGTTGTTGAGTGCAATAAAACAAGGTCTGTGCAATACCCCAAAACAACACTGTAATGAGTCATTTGCATTCTTCCCCTTCAACCTATGGAAGTGTCACAAATAAAGTTTCATTTTGTAAACGCAGAGAGGATGACTTCTACTTAAGAGTTTATTTATAATCATCAATGTGTAAGTACATTTTTAGGAAAGAAAGTTTTTACATTTACATTAAGGCTTTTAGCTTTTAGCTTTTTAAGTGATTTACAAAGTATACGCAATCAGACCAACAATATGCACTTTTTTTGAAAAGTCTCAGTCTTCTTTAAGTTCCTCATAGGCCCTTTCACACCAAGCACGATACCTATAAAGAGAGCAATAACTATATTTGTGTCCAGATCAGCGAACAGCAACTAAATTCTCAAGCGCGTGATAGAAGGATTGATTGGTTGTCAATGTTTCCATCGTTCATCAGCTGGAAAAAAATCCTTCTGAAAATGATATTGGTTCAACTCCTTTCATCACAACTCCAAGGTTCCTGGCTGTCCTGAAAAGAGTTATAGTGGATGAACCTGACTGTATGGTTGTGATGAAGTGCTGTGTTGGCAGAGACCATAAGCAGTTCTTTCTTAGTAAGATTGAGCTGAAGGTGATGAACCTTCATCCAGCCAGAAATGTCTGTCAGACAGGCTTCAATGCGAACAGCTACTGTTGGATCATCTGGTTGGAATGAGAAGTAGAGTTGAGTGTAATCAGCATAACAATGATAGAAAAAGCTATCCTTCTGAATGGAACATCTTAAGATGACATGTAGATGGAGAAGTGAAGTGGTCCGAGCACTGAGCCTTGAGGAACTCCAGTAGTAAAAAGTTCTTGAAGAAAAAAACATCTTGAAGGACCTACATGTACCAGAGGGGAAAAGACTTGAACCACTGTCAAAAGCGGCAGACCAATTCAGAGAGATAAGTACTGAGGATTCGGAAGCCACTTTTCCCAGTCTCAAGGCTTCAATAACTAGTCTCAGTTGAGTGGCAGCTTTTGAAGCCAGATTAGTTGCTTTCCAGGAGGTTGTTCTGTGCAAGAAACATAAAGAGTTGGTTGAACACAACTTGCTCAAGCATGAAATAAATGGAAAAGGGATGCAGGTCTGTAGTTTTCTAAATTTGCTGGATTTAGAGAGAGTTTCTTAAGCAGTGACCTGCTTGATGAAGAGGGGTGTTGATAATGTGAGTGAGTGCAGGTATAACTGAAGAAGAAACAGCCTGAAGGAGGTGAGGGGATGGGATCAAGTGGACAGGTAGTATGATGATTGGAAAGGATAAGTTTAGAAACATCTTCCTCCGAGAGTGGAGAAAAGCAAGAAAGAGAACGAGTATTTGTGGTTATGAAGATCTTGTCAGTTCGCGTTGTGGAGAATTGGTGATGGTTCTTGTTTTATTTATGAATAATATCACAAAGTCATCAGCAATATGAATTGATGAAGGAAAGGGTGGAGAGGACAAAGAAGAATTTTTTTTTAAAAAGCATAGACAGTACAGTTGATAAATTTTGTTATAATAGTGTGTGTTTTTTAGCAGCTAAACAACATTTATTATAACATATATATCTTCAATTTGGGATCTATCATAGTGTGTTGACCTGGTCCTTAAAAAAAAAAGTTTTTTGTTTGTTTGTTTGTTTTTTCAAAATTTTGAGCTTTCTATTTATCAAAGAAGTCTAGGGAAAAAATGCTCAAAATGTTATTCAACACAACTCTTTTCAAGTTGACAATTAATATAAAATTCTTCTTGAATACCATATTACAATAATTTCTGAAGGATAATGTGACACTAAAGACTGGAATACTGATCCTGAAAATTCAGCTTTGCATCACAGGAATAAATGACATTTTAAAATACATATATTTTAAATTTTAGTACTTTTCACAATTTGACTGTTTTTACTGTATTTTCAATCAAATAAATGGCGTCTTGGTGAGCATAAGAAAATAAAACATTAAGAATCATACAACCCTAAAATTGTGAACAATAGTGAAAACTTTGTGACATTTATTAAGAAAGCCAATGATCAAATCAACCATTTACTGATATATAAATGTAATAAATTTTATTACATTTAATACAGAAGAATTTCAGTAAACTTAATTTAGTTTGAGGAAACGATTTTGTCATCAAAATATCTTTGTTTTTCTCCTAAGTACATCCTAAATAAATTGTGTTTTTTTTGTATGTTTCTGTTTCTTTCTGCTTTTGAACACGTTTCATCAAAGACAATGGAAGATGAGAGATGTTTGTCCAATACTTCCACCTGCAATTTCGGGAAAAACAGACACTCAATCCATCACCGTGTTATGTTGTTTGTTCATTTGGCAGCAAACCTTCGTGTCATATTATATACCTTTCACTTTGATAAATACAGCAAAAGAGAAACCAATAGAACTGTCCCAGGACACACGTCATCTGGTGCATCACAGGGCTTCTTGAGTATCCATGAAGCATTTTGCATGTGTGATAGTATCTAACTTTAAATATCATTCAGAACAGAATTGTCCAAAAATAAACAAAATAGCAAATGCTTCTAATGCAATTAGCTTGTTCCACAAACCAATGATTCATTAAATAATTGGGACAGAAAAATAAAACATCAGAAAAAAAATAATTTACAATTTTAAAAAAAATACGTCATGTAACCTAAGATGTCAGACATAAAGAATCTGAGGCAGAGCAGTCACTGATGGAAAGTGTAGAGTAAACATTTGTTAGAGGTCTCTGTGCAAGCAGAGATAGGCTCTGTATGAATTGACAGCACAACCTTATTTGTATCTATGACGAGGGAACCATCACGTCAAACCATTAAGACTAGGATGGGGTGACACGAGCAATATTGATCCCTTCAGAATAGATGGCCTCTGAAGATATAAAACTGAAGATCCTGGCTGGGGCAGGAGTATACTGGAGACTCGAGTCACCCAACGAACTGTCAACATGCTGTCACTGGCACTGCTCTACGTTCTGGCTGTGGTTTGCTCTGCGCGGAGAACTCATGCACTGCCTCTTTATTCTGATACAGCGCTGCCACAACAAGAAGGTAAGATGCCTTTGAAGTATTGATCATTTGGCAAGCTCACGGTTTTTGTTAAGGCTGTTTTTTTGTTGATTGCTCAACATCCCTTCTGCTTTCAGTGTACTGTAAATGTTAAAGTGCGGTGAATGCAGTTTGAGAAGGATTTGAGAAAGACCCATGAGCTTGATCCGTGATAACTTAACATGATAACTCAATACATCTGCAAACATTTAACTCAGAAACCGAAGAGTTTTAGGTAAATTATACTTGAATGTTTTTTTAAACGTTGTAAACAAAACAAAGATTAGGAAATATAAGAAAAGTGTTTCTGTATTTATTTTTCTATAGCTTTTTTGTGATTATTTTTTTAACTGACTAGCAGTTTCTCTCTGAAGATACTTTTTTGAGTAGTTTTTGAATGTAATGACTTTTTTGTTTATAAATATAAATGTGTTTTGAATCTGTACAGAACTGATTCAAAAACTGGTGGCAGAGGTTGAGGACAGACAGAATAATGACTTAACAGAGCAAAGAGACATTAAAACTGTGCTCCCTGTCCTGCTCCAGAGAGGTGAGACTGTAACTAGGGTACTTATTATATACCTTATGTCATTTTATTAGAATGGATGCAACTTTCAAACATTTCTAAAGCCTAATCATGTTATTTATTTGCTTTATTTAATTTTTTACTCTCCTTCTAGGTGCAAAAGAGACTTTGCAACAAGACAAAATAAATAACATGGTATAAGCCTACTCTTTGTTATAAATGTACGGTTCTGTTTTTTCTTTCTTTTTCATAATTAAAAGAGATAATGCGTATGTTTTGTCTTCAGGTGGATGATTTAAAAGCAGTCGTCTTGAAACTCGCAGCAGCTGATAACCTGCGTTCTCAAGGCTATCTACGATCTGAGCAAAACTTACCCAAAAACAATAAAAGAGGTGAGCATTTAAATCATCTAAGCAGTTTTCTTATATGTAGTGCAAAATAATAAAATTATAATAGATAAATAAATAAATGACTGTTTTATTTTTTATTTTTATTTCAGAGAAGTACATACAATTATGTAATGCATATAGAAAATGTCAAAGATAACATAAAGGCTTTATATTCTTATATTGCATTACTAAATCTAATTTTTGTCCTTCCTTCTACAGCCTGTTTTTGGAAATATTGTGTTACAAACTAGGAATTAATCTGCGAAGATGGACAGCATAACACATCTTATGTACAAACCTAAAAATGTATGCATTTGTTTTTCCACATAAAATTCCACCCAGCTGCCATTTGACATTGTGAATATTGTTTTATATATATAGTAATCTAACAGGAATATGAATGTATTTTTTATCATGAATGAAACTGACCTAGAACTGTAAAATAAAAAAATATAGTCTGGGTAAAACAGATGAGATTTATGTTTTTAAACCCATCTTTCATCAATGCTCTGGAAAGTTGTGATGTGTATGATATTAACTTTATTTCTAAGTAAAATCTAAAAGAAAGCAGTTTAATCTCTTTCTTAAACAATCCCAACATCTAACAATGGTGTCTGTGTGACTCAACATCCATCGCAGTAACCCTTAATACAAAACAACCATTACCACATGACTCACTGACTCCAGTTCTGCGCGTGATTTGACTAAACTTGTATCTCTGCAGTGTTTTCAGCTTATTCTAACACATATTAAGCACATAGCCTTTTTAGGTATACATTACATATAACCGAATACGCCCTAATGAATGTAAAATTCATATATATATATACAAATATGCACAAAAATATTACATACAATATGCAGTTATAAGCAACGCTGTTGACTGTTGTGCTTAAGATCATTTGCAAAGGATCCAATGACCTCTAAAACTACCAGAATAAAGCCTCTTTGACAGTAGCAGTCACTCAGAAGAAGTACACTAGTGTATATAATGGGCTTTGAGAGCACAGGCACAATGAAAGTAGATTAGCTAACTGTGTGTGTGGTGTGTTTTTGGCTTTACTGTAATAGATTTAAAAACCTGTGAACGTACTGTATGTAGATGGATAAACTTGTATTTACACTATTTAAACATTTTAGCAAAATATTGCTTCATTAATCTGACATTCAGTTCCTTATGGCCACACTCAGATAGGCTTTCTCAATTTCAATGTCAGCTGGACAGGTCTGGCTGAACTCTTCTCTCTCGTACGCGTTCTGCAGGTAACGCCACACTCCAATGAACTGAGGAGGAATCTCAAAATTACAGTACTTTTTGGCAGCAACCTACGAAACCAAAATAAACAGAAGGAACACCTTTGTAAATATGTATTTAAAATGAAGTAGCTTTGTTAGATCACACAGGCCTGCTTGTGAACATAGAAACCACAGAGGTGTATCACCTTGATGACGTGCAGCTTTGGTAACAAGTTGCAGTCTGCCAGCGTCAAGCGGTTGCCATCGAGGAACTTTCTTTTGGATACGATGACGTTTTGTTCTAGCTCATCCTGAAGCGGTGTGTTCAGATAGTCATCCAGGCGCTTAAACTCCCTCAAAAAGGCTTTTCCGTGGACTGAGGAATTAAAAAATAGAGAGAGAAAATCATTTAAAAGTACATTACCACCCAATTACGCTGCCACAGTGTCTACACGTCCAGGAATATTTAGATGTTGTATTACTCCATCATGTACAGTAGGCCTAAGTGTTGTACAGGTATTATGTAGCTAAATATTTTGTGACATCATCTGGATTCAGCTTTACTGATACAATAAGTAAAATTCTTTTAGCTGTTTACAGATCACCCACTGTCTGTGAGGTTTTTCGTTTCAAAAAAGCTTATTCATCTTGAAGCGACACGCGACTATTTTAAACGAGTCATTGAATCACTCACTGAACTGTTTTGCTGAAAACACTGAATCTTGCAGCAGGAACGAAGTAATGTTGGGGATAGCCGTGAATGTGTTTGGAACTTTCTTAGCAATAATGTAAGTTGCTCAATATTAACTTATTATCTTATTAACTTTTGTATATAAGCAGTACTACAGGTCCTAGAAACGTAACAAGCAGATTTGGCACGGTATTGTCCGAGTTACAGTATGAGAATGTGATTCTACATTGTTTGCTACAATACTGACAGAAGACAATAAATGTTTTGCGCTAATGTTAGGCTACCGCAATTTTATACACGTCGTTGCACCTTTTGAATTAGCAAACAGCATCGTGAATTTGTGGCGAAAAGTGGTTAATATGACTGTGTGAACAAGAAAGGGAATCCTTGCTTTTCATTTCATGTAGGCTATGTCTTGGTTGTGAATGAGACTTACAGGAATTGTTTGGGCTGTTCTTGATGAACGCCGAGAACTTGGCAAAAATGTCGGCACCAACATCAAATGACTCTTTGTAGCGGGGGCTAAGATGAGGATAGCTGATGGGATCAAAAAGAGAGAAATATTCATAGCCAGTCTTTACATCCCCAAAAGAGAGACATCCAATAACATTCACACAACGCTGACATTTTAAAAATCGCTTAAGCTTGTCTATACATACAGTAATACATGCTATTCATTGTTTTGTTTGTTTTTTTAATGTATATTTTGTCATAGGTACACTATTCAACATTTTAGTCTGTAGGAGATTTTATTGCTTCTGACAGAAGTCTCTTATGCCAGAAATACAGTAAAAATACAGCAAACTGCAGTAAAACAGTAATATTGTTTCTTTGATTAATAGAACGTGCATGCTTGCGGAATAAAAGTATTTATTTTTTTCAGTTCTGAAAGTCTAATATCTTTGGAACCATAGAGATAAATGAAGTCAGCAAGTGCTATTCTGAAGTACTGAGTGGAAAGTCTTTGATGGGGATGATTTATTACAGCACTATATCAAATATTACTTAAGTGCAGCCATTTGATTAATGACAGAATAAGATTAGAATAATATGTTTATGAAACTTGTCAGAGTGAAGTATGTTTGATATGGCATGCACAATACCGGGGAGGAGCGAGGGTGGTCTCCAGGAACTCTTCAATCTTAATGAAGTCAGTCTTCAGTGTGCCATTGTACAGGAGGAAAGGAGGGTTGGTACCTGGAGCTAAGTCTTTTAGCTCTTCTGGCTTCCTAAACAACACAGGGTGGAGAAAAGCAGAGGGAGTGTAAACCACAGGGTGCGGACATGGTCAATATGAAGCCATTTATTGTATATGGAGAGTCTTTGTGAATCAAGCTGCTTTAAAACAATATCAAACTTAGTTTAATCACTCAAAGCACACGGATATGGGAGTGTCCAGCTGGTAAATAGGTGAAAGCTGCCTTTGCTTTAAAAGATTTAGATGGGAACAGTGCAATGGGAAAGTTCTCACTGCCTTGATCTTGTTTGTCGTACATGGACCTCCCCCAGTGTTATCAAATTGGGTGCTGGCCCACAGTTCCTCAGATTTCGCTGTTTGTCTACTGAATTCCATTCCATTAGATAGCCCTATCGTCATGTTTCAGGGATATGAAAGCTTAATTTGACACTCACTTCCTCATGTCAACAGTGGTTACTGTGAATTTGACTCCTTTCAGCCAAAGGACCATGAAGAGTCTCTGACAGAAGGGACAGTTCCCCACATTCTCTCCATCGTGACCCGCCTTAAGACATAAAAAAAGAGAAATCCACGGTCAGTATCACACATTCACAGACTAGACACTTATCTCCGCTTTAAATTCTTGGAAAAAAATTTTTTTCTGATTTAGATCACCCGAAAAATTAAGTCAGACCTACTTTTGTGGAATATAAAAAAAGATGTTAGTGAACAAGAAGAATGTATCAGTGTCAATAAAACTAAAGTCAGTGGGGTACAGTGCTGTTTCATTGTTTTTATATATTCTGGAAAGACATGAGGGGAATATAGAGAAATATTATTACAGTTACTATTATCACTTTTACTCTTGACTTCATTGTCACATGATCCTTTAGAAATCATTGTAATATGCTGATTTGGTGCCGATTTGGTTTGCTTTTTCTGCAACTTTCCATGTATCTAGGTGTGTTAAATTGTTTTGGGGAAAAAAATGATAAAAATCTGAAGAAAAAGTTATTGGCAGGTACTGTTTCCATTCCGGATATTATCTGGACATTATAAGGTTATGTCCTATAACCCTAAAACACAACACAATTCATCATTCAAATCACTGGTAAAAAAAAACCTGTGAAACCTGTTTTTTTTTTAAGGATATCGCATACAGAAAAAGCGTTTGTCTTTACATAGAATTTCGGACTTCTGCTTTATTTGAAGAGACAATTTTCTTAAAAGTGCGTAAATGACACCCAGCAGTCTGTTATTAATGATGGATAGCTTTTATTTTTAACTAAATGTGTCCCTCCCTTTAAAAAGAATAGGACACAAATAGCCCATGTATTGTGTGTGTGTGGACAATTCAAGAGCTTGATCCAAATAGAGGAAAAGCAGGAATTGTCTAGAAGAGGGAGATAACAGATCTGCACAATGCTTCTATCGCCCGTGATGCACATCTTTTCAAATAATAACACATACAAGCGGATTATAAATAACCTATAAATTATAATTATAAATAATCTTTACGATCTAAAGGCCAGCGCTCATCCATATCTTACTCATTTAATTCGTGAGCGTGGTGAGGGGATCTACAGTGTAGGAAATGTAAGCATGTTACTGGGTGTGACGACAAGGAGCCATGAGCTGTCAGTCTTTCTGCGTGTGAGTGTACGTGTGTTTGTGTTGATAAGATGACCTCAGTTCTGTCCGTATGTCTGATAAAGAGCAGCGTAAGAGAGAACTGTTATGTATCAACCATACTATCCAATTTTCAGTAGTACACGTGTTAACAGAGTTGACTTTAACTCCCATGTTAACCTCTGATTCATGGTGCCCAAATAAAAACCTTCCCTAACGGAAAGCACTGAGTGTAAATACATCTAGTTCAAAAAGCAATATTTAACTAAACAATTTGATAAAAAATTACTTGCCTATAACTCAGTTTAACATCATTATTCCAACAATAAGGATTACTTAATAATGGACCTAATCACAGATGACACGTGCTCTGTTGACACGTCCCCACCTCAATATTCATATTTAAAGGGTTGATTTTTAATTTCTTTATATTATAAATAATAATAATAATAATTATTATTATTATTATATAAATAACTATTTTCAAAATAAAAGTTTAAAACTACATTATAGATATTATTTTACATTGTTTGTAATTTCATTTTACACGTAAAATATCGATATTTAATATAATTTGAATCTTTTTTTAAATTTGTAATAACAGTAACTGAAGTTAAACAACTGACCTTTATGAAGAGCTCAATTCGTGGTTCTTTATCTGAGTCTTGTCTGAGTGCCATTTTTTGTTTTCAGCAGGAAAACGTTAGTCCAGACCTCTATGAAAAGTATTCCACAAATTGCCAGAGAGTTGAAGATCTCCGAAAGATTGGTAAGCTGCTGAGATGTGTGAAAGTTAGGCAGACTTTTGCTATTTGCTGTCTCCCTCCGGTTAACAGACTTTAAAAGTCAAGAGGGAGGGAGGTTGGAGAGGATGGGCGTGACCCTAACTATATAACTCTGCTGCCAGAGTGTGACACAGAGCTCAAAAATAGCTTTGCGTTTTATCCAACGTGAATTTACACTCAGGAGAAACGTCACAGTGTTATCTCAGGTGTGAAGCAGGGGCCACATTCCATTCGTGTGGGCTATTAAGGCTCAATACAGACCTCCAACACTCCTCCCTCCCGTATGTTCAGTCACAATGTGCTTCTTTCAGCGGTGTAATGTACGGTCTGTTTAACATAAATCAGTTGATCCACTTTACTTTCACTTTACAGGAAACTTTTAATTGCTTTCGTATGTCAGACCACGGACCAATGCCACTTCTCTTCTCTGATTCATACTATTCTTTCACAACATCTTTTCTGGGACTTTTCTAACTTCCAGTAAATCCCTGGTAAAACTTTCAAAAACAACCCATTTCACTTTTACATTCAGTTGAGACACAGGAGAACGTGTGGCCCGTGTCAACTGAGGTTTTTCAACATATACACTTATATAAAAATGCTGTTTTCTGTGGTAATAGGGTGTATGGTAGAGTTAATATATAGCAAGTCAAATTTTGTATTAAACATCAAGTCTATTGCTAAGATACGCACTGTTTTGTGTTTATGGACAAATGTGGGTGTGGGTCTGTGTTCACTCATTTTAAACGAATAAGTAGTTCCCTTGCAGTCCTCTTACGTCACAGACATGGTTTGAGTCAGAGGAACCAGTTTTATGTTTATTTTATGTATCCACCTTATAACTGTGCTAACAAGGAAATGCTCTCAGAATACCTTGCACCATAAAATTCATCTCTTATACCAACTGGCTAAACAACCATCTAAATTATAGTGACAGTGTCAGTCTAAAAAACGTTACATGTTTTCAACCTCTTAAATCAATGGGAAAGAGTTTCATTTCCTCAATTGGCAGACAGATGTTATATTAAGACTATGTGTTGCATCATTTTGGGGAATTCACGCTTGTTTGAAACAATATTATCATAAAAAGCAGTCAACTGATTATTTTAAAAAAGAATTTTAAAACAACATTTTTGTAATATAGCCACCTTATTTTTATTGTGAGAGCTAACGCAGCTATTTGTATCTTGAATGTGAGGCTATGTATTATGTATTTTATGTATTATTGGAATTGTAAACATATTGGTTTGTAGTGTAAATCATTTTTTATTCTTCTAGTTATGTACCTAGTTA
The DNA here is from genome assembly GCA_032275025.1 of Enteromius treurensis. Classification (NCBI taxonomy): domain Eukaryota; kingdom Metazoa; phylum Chordata; class Actinopteri; order Cypriniformes; family Cyprinidae; genus Enteromius; species Enteromius treurensis. The sequence goes on along the minus strand of JAUCMU010000026.1, from coordinate 17,109,504 downwards.
ATGGAATAAAAACTTACCTCCTTGTTAAATGAGATCAAATAAAATGAATAAACAATACAGTGTACAACTAACCTAGATTATTAATGATGAAGCTTGTCAGCCCGTGATCCATAGAAAAAAATGTGCTATTTGATATGATATTTCAGCTATGACTTTTGGCTGAATATGCTTTTTTTCAGTTCCACATAAGAAAGAAAAATGTTTTCAATTCCTTAAGGATGAGTAAATTATGTAATTAATTTCATTTGGGGTGAACTATCCCTTTAATTATGAAGAGGCTGGTAATAATACTGTGTATATATATATACAAAACAAGAGCCTGACATGGAAACTTGTAACAAATCCTGGAAATGAAATGAGCACAGGAAATGAGCCGTGCCTCCTCCTGGAGCCAAGCGGACACTATGAGTAAGAGACCTGAGCTGTGAGCTATTTAGTCCATGCTGGCTTTATATTCACTGGAGCACCACAAAAAATATACCACCAAACAAGAAATCTCTATGGAGATGATGAGCCGTAAGGATGCAAGACTAAGCCTCTAATCAAATGTTACCGTTGCAATCACTCAGCAAACATGTCAAAGGTCAGCACCTAATTTTTCAGCATTTAATTCACAAACATTCCTATCAGGCACTAGACCAGTGTCATATGTGGGAGGGGAATTTCTTTGACTCAGGGAGGGTGTTTGTATTGACAGACTGCGGAGAAAGCTACAAGACACAGCATATATAGAAAGTCCTTTGCATCTATTGTCTTCTGCTGAATTGGCAGCATATGCTGAGATAACATACTGCCTTTATAGCTGAGTGGCACAGCTTTATGTATTTGGTTGCTATGGAGACTGAGTTGCTTTTTCTGGTGTTTCTGGAATACAGAAATGTGATGCACTCACTAATCACTGACCTCTCTTCTCTCGGCTGAAAGAGGAAGCACTTATCCTTAGATGATAGGCTATCTACAGGACATCCAGCAGCTGGGAACACACAGTTGGAAAATCCTTGCTTTATCTCCCGAAACAGGACCCCAAATGTTGATCATGAGATCCCACTGCTGTCCTGTACGTCAACGTCAGCATAGGAAACTAAATATTCAAGCTCAGCGAAAAGTTTCGTTTTGAGTTGTTGTTTTGTTTTTGGAGAGAAATCTGATCTAAAATGTGATAAATATGCTAAAAAAAAACAAAACTAAAAGCTAAATCTAACCTCTTTAAATCAAGATCCACTCAAGAAACAAAAGTGTGTATTATATCCAGGGAATATTTACATACTACCTTTGTGAGTTTTGGTCGGTACGATTTTGTAATGTTTTTGAAAGACATCTTATTTCCATGAAGGCAATGTTACTGATTATACTGTATTTTTCATTAAATACATGCTATTTAATTAAAAATACAGTAATATGGTAAAATATTACAATTTAAGATAACTGTTTCCCCTTATTAATACATTAATATAATTTATTCCTCTGTTGGCAAAGACGAGTTTTTAGCATTATTACTAATTTTATTTAAAAATAAATCGTTTGTACTGTCACTTTTGCTTAGAAATAAAAAAATATTTCACCTACACATACAAAATATGTAATTTTCTTCCCTAACAGCAAATTTTTATTTTTTTATTTTTATTAATTCAAACTTTAGATTATATTAAAAAAACATATTTGCATATTTTATATTATGTTTATTATAAATGTGTATTATTCAATGCATTTTAAGACATACTGCATTAAAACATTTGAGATCAATGTAAATGAAAGACATACATGTTATTGTCTTACACTAATGTTATTTTTGCTGGTTGATTTATATGGATCAGTACTAAACTGTGCTGTTCTTTTGACGGTAAACTAAACTTCTCATCATCATCAGGGTGGTTGCTTATTAAAAACAGGCATGTGAACTCTCACCTTCAAAAAGCCGTTTTGATAAATAAATGGCAAACAAGCATGAAAACCGTCTAATTAGTGCAATGACACAAATGTGTGCCGGTGTCAATGCTGTTGAATGAGCTCTTGTTCTCCTCTCAGCACAATGCCACCATTGACCCTTTTCTCCTAGTCAGAAGTCAGAGGGCAGTAAACAGCCAAACAACTTCTCCTAGTTAAAAATCACAGCGCTTCGTAATGTGCTTTGTGCACTATGTCTCCATGGAGCTCTTGTTGGTCCTGGTGTTTTCTCTCCATTGCCCTAGCTGTCAACACACGGCAAACCTCGACAGCTCCAGATTTCTCTGGTGAGTGTTTTTCTCTGATTTTGTGGCTGTGATAGAGGAAATTCAGCATGTTGTCTTGTGGGGGAATAATTGAAAGGAAACTGTATTTTGTTATGCCGTCTTTGTCAGCAAACTGTAGTGTATCATTTTAAGAGAGATGGGTGTTAGGGTCACAGAACTGTCCCATCCTCCTCCATTGTTTGAGGACAGTCCATATCGGAAAACAAAGCAGTTATCTACATTAACCCATTCTGAACCAAAGGCAAATATTTAATGTATAATTTGGGCTAAAGGAGTGCAAAATATGCTAAATGGGGTTAAAAAGACATTAGATTAATCAAATATGGAGTTACTAAAAATCTGCATTTAAGTGTCCCTGACAAATGTTGTCCTCCTGTATAGTGGCTTCAAGTAATAATCAGCTAAGAATAGCTCATTGTTTTTGTTTGTGAGTGTGTCTGTGCCTGGCACTGCATAACAGTGGGCTCTACAGATGCAGAGGCCTTATCCCAGAGAGAGAGGGGTACAGGCTAAACATTACAATTGCCATTGATCCAGCTCCTTCTAACTGAATGCTTGTGGATATGGTCCAGTGAAGGATAAGAGCCATGCATGTTTAGAACATAGCAGTCTAGAAACCTAGATGCATGGAAATTGAAGGATTAAAAAAAAAGAGATAAATGCTTCTAGAGAAGGACATTTTCTGCTGTATTTTTGTGTTCTCCAAAATGTAAATCCCAAGTTTGCAGCACAGTGAACAGGAAGACCTCCTTCAAATCCTGTTGGGGTCATTTCCTTTGACTACATGGCTGTCTTTGACCCTGCCTCTCTATTTCAATGCGATTTTCTGATCATTTTAGTGGAGGATTTGAAAGACTTGAGATTTAAACAAGTAGATAAAACGTATTTTGTGACTATAGATTATAGATTTTTTTTAGACTTGCATAATCCATTCAAATAAATGCAAAGGCTTAGCAATTATTTATTAATTTCTTTAATTTACCATTTTCTCCTCCCAAATTGCATAAGTTATGATTTTTTACACTATTATTATCATTATTATAATTATTAACTGCATAAATACATTTTTACAATTTTTAAATTCATTCTAAACAATAATTTATATTAATCATTTAAAATTATTTTTATTCATTAATTAAAATAATTAAATAATATTAATTTAGTTTATGTCAGAGGGGTCACAGGAAAACAATCACTAATGTCAGCAATTGCAATGCTAGGAAAATACCAAAATTATTACTGATAATATTAATAATAATGAAACAACAAAAGAAAATACAAAAAAGAGAAAAACAATATTAAACAACAAATATTTAATTAAATTAAACAGTTCAAGGCATCCAGTAATATCCATGGTTATTTTGGTCTGTGTAGTGCAAGTGATTTTTTCTTTAGTTTTTCCAGTTTTCCTCTCCTGGGTTTCAACCCAGTTGGAAATCCCTGTTACTGCATTACTGCATTTGTAAGATTGAAACAGCAGTTGTGATAGAAACCTGAGAAGAGTTGTGGTCTACAATGTTGTTTTGTAAATGCATTCACAATGCCTTATTTGTACGCTGAGCAAAGATAGGCCTTTATCTCTGCAGTAGTGACGTTCAACTGATGTCTGCATATATTTTCCTCTTAGATTACCTCCACAGGATCCTGAAGAACCACACTGCCCATGCTTGTGACGGAGAGACGCTGTCCATCAGATGCCCCACCAGAACATCTGTGGCTGTTCTCTCAGCATTTTACGGACGCCGTGTTCAGAGTCCGTATCTCTGCCCGCACGCAAACCCAGACATAACCGAGGAAAACACAGACTGTACATCAACCACAGCTATTCAGGTATCTTTGATCTGGATTAACTCATACTTTAATTCCAGAGACAAAAAAAATCTCCAGAACTCATAATAATTAATGAATTTCAATTGGATTGTGTTTGTTTTATGTCTAGAAAGTGATGTCTGAGTGCCAGGATCGACGGGAGTGTCAGATTCCTGTGGTGAGTCCTGTGTTTGGTCAAGATCCCTGCCCTGAAACCAGCAAATACATCATTGTCTCCTACAAGTGCAAGCCTGGTGAGACAACTATATTTGTGCTTCAGCAATATTTTGTAACCGAACAGGAAAATGACATTTACGTGCACCCAAATAATCATATTGTTGACTCTCACCTCAGACAACTAAGCTTGTAATAGTCTGAAATAATCTGATCAATAGGAACAGAAAAATCAAATATCAGCATACAGCAAATACGTTTTTGTTTTTTTTCTCCACAGAGCATCATCGTTCGAGAACAGTGTGCGAGAATGAGCGACTGAAGTTGGCCTGTAAGAATGACACGGTTTTGGCCATCTATTCAGCCACGTTTGGACACCTGGAGCATGACAGTCTTGAGTGCCCTCAAGAGGCTAAAACAAAACCAGACATAGGTCTCAGATTAAAATAACACACTCCTCCCATCTAGTGGGAAGGTTTTGCTACAACAGCAATGATGTGCTCAAATAAAAGTTCAGATAATGAGACAATGCTCAAATGCTTGTTTCCTGTTAGACTGCTTGTCTCCATCAGCCTTGAGGAGGGTGTCAAGGAAGTGTCATGGCAGGACCAACTGCTCTGTACTGGCTGATGCTCAGGGATTTGGTGACCCTTGCTTCCCCGGGACTAAAAAGCACTTGCGAGTCTCCTTCACCTGCGGTGAGTTTTGGAAGGTTTAGAAAAACTACAATCTACTACCTTATTCATTGATGTTGAAACAATTCTAAAACTGTTTACACTGTTGTTGTGCATTTAGTACCACGGTATCTACTGGAAGATGTTGGACGTGGAAACATAGATCCTTTCTTGCTATCTGATTATACACATGGTAAGAAAAATATTTGTATAGTGCAAATTCTCTTCATTGCTAATTTAATTTTAATAAGCTAGTTTGTGTTATAAAGATGTCTTTAATCTAATAACTGCGACTCATTCCATGTTTGAGTATTACATATAAAAAAATACAGGCAAGTTATACAGTTGTGGTCAAAAGTTTACAATCACCTTGGAGAAGATTCAAGGCATTAAGAGATTATTTGTATTAAATAGAAATGCATGTTATTATCCTTATTATCTTGTGTGTTAACAATTTTGACCACAACTGCACATGACTGTATATATTTGAGCTGTATTTAACTGCCAGTCGTCGGTTGTTGATGGTCTTGCTGACTGCTGGATCCAATCCCATCTTCCCCCTTCACAGGAGGGTGGTATACTGGTCCCGGTGTGTCCAGACCACAAAACATTTTCACCAACTCTCTGGAAATCTTTTCTCAAATCCAGGGTATGTCGGTCCAGGGTATGATGTGCGGTCTGATCCCAGAATGTTCAAATGATTAGATGCAATTTTTACTTACTATTATTCATCTTTCTTTTTTATTCAATTTTAAAATGTACAAATGAATCTTGTTATATGCAGCATAAATGTATCTGTAAAATTCATGCATATAAACTATATAAGTGCTAAATCCTTAAAAGAACAAATGATGAATGAAGGATAGTTCATAGTTTGCTAACATCAGCAGTCAGCAATGGCCTTCTCATATGTGACCCTGGACCTCATAGGTAGCAATAGCCAAAAATACATTGTATGGGTCAAAAAATAATAATTTTTTTATGCCAAAATAAAAAATAATAATAATAGGATATCAAGTAAATTTCCTACTATGGATATAGCAAAACATAATTTCTGAATAGTAATATGCATTGCTGAGAACTTCATTTGGACAACTTCAAAGGCAATTTTCCCAACATTAAGATTTTTTTAAATAGTTGTTTCTAGACCAAATACTGTCCTATTCTAACAACCATGCATCATTGGAAAGGTTTTTAGCTTTCAGATTATCTATAAATCCCAATTTTTGAAAAAATTTGACCGGGCAGGGTCACATAAACTCAATGAGAAAGTATCTTACTCCTCGATTTATCCTCTTGTCGATTATATTATCAAATTTTATTTACATCATCTTGGCCTCTCTTTTCCATGTCTCCAAGGTCTTCCAGAGACAGTGGCCTTATACTTCGTCTCTGGTATCTGTGCTGGTCTGTTCTTCTTGCTGTGTTTGTTCGGTCTCAAATCCACCCTGATTAGAGATCTGAAAGACCTTGCCTCTGAGCTAGGAGATGAGCTCAAGTCCTCTCACAGGACACATGGAGGACTAATAGATGACTTTGATGACGATGACGCCTCCTTGCGGTCTTCCTTTCGCCACCTCGCACGCCCTTACCGCGCGCCAGAAGTTCTTAACCAGGAGATGATAATGACTGTGGTGATGGAGGAGAGGAAGGACGAGGACAAACCTGAGATGCCCAATGGAGACATCTGGCCTCATATCAACTCCAGCCCTTACGCCATGCACAAAATAAAAACCTCATCTGCTTAATCTGGATGTTTTCTGCACATCTGACTGTCCACCCTATTAAAAGGAATACTAATTATATGAGATAACTTAAGTGAAGTCCAAGATTAGATTTTCTTAAATGTGTGATGTGATTTGTGACATTGGTATCAAGGTCACCTGCTTATGTTTTCTGAATGGACTGTAATTATGTTTGCATTTTACGTGACCGGGAGGGGACGTCTTCGGTTCACTTAGTTTTGTCGTGGCCACGACTTAGTAACTCGGGGGAACGTGATATTATGTCGTGTCGAGATGCTATGGTGAGGGAATGACTTCCATTTCTCGTGGCCACGACTTCTTATGTTGAGGGAACGACATATTATTGCATAAACAAACCTGCGTTACCATAGCAATCCGAGATTATCAGAGATTAATTTTTATTACATTAAACATTTAATTTACTATTTGTATATTCTATACTATTTGTATAATCTTCTATTATATTAACTTGTTAGGGCTATATTTTTATATTTATTTCATATATTTATTTCCAGAGTATAGGTGTAAGAAAGCAGGAATAAAATGAAATATATTTAATTCAAACCTTTAAACTGCATTTTAAATTCCAGTCGCCATTAATCAAAGCTTTATTAGGCTACATTGTATATTTGTATTATATATTGTTGAATATTATATTAGAATTATTAGAATATTAAAGTCAGAACGTTATGCAAAAAGATCGAAATTATAGGCTATAAATATAATAAGATTATTAAGAAGACGATGCGTTAATGGATATTTAATATTGAAGTTATATTTATTAATGATAAACTTAATATAAATTGTGTTTAGCCTACATTGCGTGCAATATAATAATTGATATAGGCCTAATAAAACAATAAATCATTTAATTTATATAGTGCTTTTAACAAAACATAAAAAATATAAAATATTTTTTATAATACAATCATTTTTATAATAATTAATATTAATTCACAATAAAATAATACCGAATCCATCTCTGATACTTAACAGCATTTATAACAAGTTTATCATAAATAAATATTACATTAATTTTAAATGTCCGATAACGCATTGTATTAGTAATAATTATCATCATCATCAACAACAACAACATCATTATTATTAGCCTATTATATTTATAACTTATAATTTCGATCTTTTTAATTTTTAGTATTAAATTGCTTTTGCCTAAAAAGTATTTGTCGTATATACTTAGGCTACTGGTTCTTTACAAGACAAATTTTCTTTTTTTCAAAACCTAGCCTCCTTTTGACTCCATGGAACAAAGTATAAGATTTGACAATAGTAGACCTACATGCTTTCACTTCAGTGAACCTTTTTTTCTGTGTTAAGAAATTCTAACATAAGTAGTGTAATGCTTGTTTGCCATTACATCAGCCCTGAGCTGACATTTTGTACTTCATTAATTGCATTTGATGGCAAATGGGTTGAATTTTACTACAGTGATCCACAATTAGAGCAGCAACTAGGTAGCAATACAGAGAAATGTTACATTTAAAAGCCGATTAATTAAGTAACACTGGGGGAAAGTATAAAACAATCTGTGTGTGTGTAGTACACATACTGTACATTTGAACATCCACAATTGTCTATACAACTAAGAAATATGACACAACATAGCCCAACAGAAACTACTGCCTTTGGACCGATGTACAGTTGAAATTCTCTACTAAAATTACATATTAGCTTTATACAATAATAAATTAATAAATAATTTAAGTATTATCTTACCTTGGTAATGCTCGGAAGTGTTTGAGTCTTATTAAAAGTGTCTCCTTCATTGATGCTGATTAGTTCTGCATCTGGTAGAGGAAAGGTTGAAGGAAACACGACTACATCACTCTTTATCGTGTCTGAACTGAAACACACGTCGTACTGTTGTGTGGATTTAGAGAAGGACCAGCTTCCGTCTGGATGTGTGCTGATCACTGGAGCGCTGTACCTGCTGAAACTGCTGTCTGTCCTGTAGCATTTAGCTGCT
>JAUCMU010000026.1:17062127-17100784 GCA_032275025.1 Enteromius treurensis | reverse complement strand
TGAGATAATTAAGTCATTAATTCAGAAAAACAGAGCAGATATTTTTTCCTCAAGTGAATGCAATACGCTTCTGTAATATAGCGCTTCAATTCTAAAATAACAACAACAAAAATAACAGTTACCATCTAATTTAGATTTATAATAATACCAGAATTGAGTTGTTTGTAATAATGGTATTCTGTAAAAATAAATAATATAATTCTAAAAAACAATCAGATATTTTACTAAACCAAAAAAAGACAAGTTGACTAAAAGTGAATTATAATCAGTTGTTTTTTAATAATATTTTTAATTTCCTACCTCGTCTTTTTCTTCTAGAGCCCTGCTTTATTTTGACAGCACAACCCCTTTGCAGCCAATATGCTTAATTATGCAAACTGTGCAAATGAACCCTCAGTTTGACATTAATACTGATGTTATACGCAAATCTCCACGTATGCAAATTAGGTTCCCTAAATCCCAGTCTTTAAAACTGCTCTTCCATCTGATCTGCAGAGATGTTAACACCACCATTATGGAGCTGCTCATTATGGTGTATGCCTGCAGGACGTCCTGTGCTCGAAACATCATTGGCGTCATTCCCTACTTCCCCTACAGCAAGCAGTGCAAAATGCGGAAGAGAGGCTCTATTGTCTCTAAACTACTTGCCTCAATGATGTGTAAAGCAGGTAAATGAGTCCATCCGAGACATAAATGTCCCTTCATTAGAGGTTTAAATGGATATTGGCCAATTTTAGTCTTCCAACTCGTTTTCATTGTGGCTTTGAGCAGGTCTGACTCATCTCATCACAATGGATTTGCATCAAAAGGAAATCCAGGGTTTCTTCAACATTCCAGTGGATAATCTGCGGGCCTCGCCATTCCTGCTGCAGTACATCCAGGAAGAAGTAGGTCCTTGCATAACTAGTGTGGGTCTGATTTGCATACGATCTGGATTTCCTGTAGGTAGTTGTTCTTCCTGTTTTTCTCCTTTTTAATGCCTTCAGTTTGAATTGAAAGGCAGTTTATGTTTCACTTTATGGACGTTACTATTTATGTTTGCTTGAAAACAGAAAGCAGGACAGAAGCTGGATTTAGCTGATGTCGATATTGCTCTGCATGATTTCCTCCACTCAAGATCATGCATTAATTTTTTATTCTTTATCATTTTCTCTCATGCTCTGAAAATAGGTCATCTGCCTTAGTCAAAAATGAATATATGAGCATGTTATATATGCATACGTCATCTTTAAAATTGTTAAAGTGTGTTTGCATTGATTCATTCATTTATTTTTTTTGCATATAGATTCCTGACTATAGAAATGCTGTAATTGTGGCCAAATCTCCAGCATCTGCCAAAAGGTAAAGTCATGTCTTTCTTTGCATGTCATGTCAGTAGTCAGTAGTAAAATTTATTTAAAAAAATACTGCTACTACTACTACTACTAATAATAGTAGTATCCTTATCTAGAATTCCACCCAATCCCTTGCTGAAATCTCATTGGAATAACTGTATGCATTGGGTGGCGCCATTGTGCAAATATGATGTTGAGTTGGTGAGAGACGCGGGCTTTCAACTGTCAATATTTCAGTTCTTACTGGTATACTTGGTTCTTTTCAGTCATGGATCCTACAAGATTAAATTCTGCTTTACTTTTAAAATTAAATGAGAAACTTCATGAGAATTGCACTTATCAGATAGGTGTCCTTGTTCCAGAAGAGTGTGTTTTCTCTACATTAGGCACGGTAAGGCCACGACTGTGACACTAAAACTACAGCAATGTTTGTGTTGCCCTGGTGGTGGTAGATTGACTTTCAGATGAAAACTGAATGTACTTTCCCATGTAAACCTAGTGTGAATTTTGTTTTCTTTTGTGCAGGTAAATTATTTTTGATGTAACATTTGCAAATTATACATTCATACATGCATTATATTCATATTTATAATTAAACAACAAATACTTTTTTTGTATAAATAAATAAAGTTGTGTTTTTTTTTTGTTTGTTTTTCATGAAATTGTTTTTAAGACAGTGGTTCTCCACTTCCAGGGATTCCCAATGAGTCATACAATGATTTAAATGTATTTTCTATCTAATCTTAATTAAAAAAACTGTTCACAAATGGAAGCTTACTATATTTAATGCATCAACTAACATTAATTAACAATAAGTGTAACTGTACTGAAATATTAGCCACAGACAAAGCCCTTCTAATAAAAGTTGCCAGGTCATTCCAGAATCTTGGTGCCTCTGGTTACAAGACCGGATGGATCTTGTTATATTGTGTTCAATCAATAAATCGGAGAGATATGATGTAGCCATACCATTTAGATCATGTTTGTTTGTTTTATATATATATATATATATATATACTATATATACCTTTCATTGTTGGTCAATGTTAGCTCACCTCCATCAAATAACTTTAAAAAATACAACACTTGGTTATAATAATGTAGTAGTAGATGTTGCAATCAACTTTAGGTTTAAGATTAATAAATGTATTCTTTATTAAGAAATTCTTCATTAACTAACGTTAACACTTTACAATGATGTTCTATTTGTTATCAAAAAGGAAGACGTACAGCATTAATCAGACGTCATATGTTTTTATCTGTCTGACTTTGTTTGTCTGTCTGACAGACAGAAGTCCCAGAGATCCATATCAGATTACATATGAAAGCTTTTCAATATGTCTTGGCCAAAGGTGGGCCTTGAAACGGTTAAGAACGAATGATTATTTGAAGACTGCTCCTTCCTGATGTATTAGGGGTTGTGGATGGCAATGGTTGGGGTCAAAACATTGAGAATTTCTTTATCTGCTTTCACAGGGCCCAGTCATTCGCTGAAAGGTTGCGGCTGGGCATCGCTGTGATCCACGGTGAAGCCCAGGATGCTGAATCGGACCTGGTGGATGGACGTCATTCCCCACCCACTGTCAAAAACATTGGCGCCATTCATCCAAGCCTAGAGATACCATGTAAGAATCTCACCCCAGAAAACTCCCTCAGACGTTTATTTGTTTTTTCGTCCTATTCCCTGTCACCTTTCTTTCTTCTCGCGCAGTGCTAATTCCCAAAGAAAAACCACCAATAACTGTTGTCGGAGATGTAGGTGGACGCATTGCCATCATAGTGGTGAGTTCAAGATGAAACTCAGGACAGTATTGTTGTGCAATTCTAAATGGTCTTCTTATTGATTGATGAATTTTTTTTCTAGGATGACATCATTGACGATGTCGACAGTTTTCTCGCTGCAGCCGAAACTTTGAAAGAAAGAGGCGCTTACAAGATCTTCGTCATGGCCACTCATGGAATCCTCTCCTCAGATGCCCCTCAGCTTATCGAGGAGTCCGCCATCGATGAGGTCATTGTCGCATCATCTTAATTTGAGGTTGAGTAGTCATGAGTACTGATTTTGCGACGTCTTTGTCTCTGGACAGGTCGTTGTCACCAACACCGTTCCACACGAGATCCAAAAACTCCAGTGTCCCAAGATCAAGACGGTGGATATCAGCATGATCCTGTCAGAAGCCATTCGCCGCATCCACAACGGAGAATCCATGTCTTACCTGTTCCGAAATATCGGCATGGATGACTAACAGGCTCATGGGCCGTCAGTCATAACATGTGCACAGAGGTCAACTCCCTATTGCCTGTATCATTACCAGTTTTGTTCAGTTTTTTTGTCTCCCGTTATAACTTCTCATTGTACGTGTAATATTTTGAAAAAATTGTGCACTCAGAACCTGGATGTTCTATAATGCTACAGTGCCCTAAAATGCTGATGTGAACCCTTTCAGAGGATTGAAGTGCTGGGATACTCCACCTCTCGATCAGAATTGGGCACTTTTATTTAAGATTTGAAGGAGGAATTGTCTTAAAAGTTGACTTGAGTTCTTTTAGTCGTAGCTCTGCTTAACTTAATTTAATTTTTTTAATGATTTAAAGAATGAATGACTCCCCTGTGTGGCCAACAATTACAAAATGTTACCATAAATCTCTACTGTGACATATCAGTGTCAGTGCCTCATGACTTGGTGTAATTATTGTGCCACTAGTTGTTTCTATGTATTTGTGTGGTAATGCTGGGTAGTGATAATTATTTAATACAAGGCTAATAAGACGCAAGGTACATTCTTAGACTTCAACATAGCGCTTAAGATCTAAAGCTTAATGTGCTCGATCGAATGTTTTTCCTGCTAGATTCTTCTACTAACACCTCATCGTGAGAGCTTCTATTTGTTTTTGCCAATAAACGGGACTACGGAAGCATAATTGCCGCATAAATGTGGTCATAGTGGCCAGAGTTTCTAAGTATCTTGCCTCTGAGAACTTTTCAAATGAAATGCAGGGTTTTGTTATGTAACTACCAAGCTTTTGTATTTATTCACAGCACTTGATGACAATGAATAAACAACTCAAAGACTATCTGATGTCATGTGTGTGCATTGTTTAATTAATGATCCACCCTGTTCTCGGGCCATCTAAGGTTAGATTGTCAACCAGGTCGTCAGAACTAGATCTTCCAGTTTGTTGTACTAAGCTAGTCCATTTTAGACTTGTTTTGAGATCTTTGTAATGTTGGTCGAGCTGTGTTTACTTCAAAGGTCACCAAAAAAGTAGCCAGCAGAGGGCAGTCAACACTGAACACAACCCCCTGTAAATATCTACATAGTATGATAGCAACGCCAAAGTCTCCGGTTCAGTTTTAAGGAACGTGCAAAATATATAACTAACTCGAATGAAAATCCTTGTAGCAATAAATTATGCTGAGGAAATTGACTGGCAGCTCCCTTATCTAGTTTTAACTGCGATTTGCATAGTGTTATCATGCGGTTTCGTCAGAGTAAAGGACAATAAAAGAGTCTGGGTTTTTAAAGTTTATTAAAAGATATTCCCTACAGTTCCATTCATTTCATTAAATAGCACAGATAAGCTGCAGTGAGTTAGAAGATAAAGACAGTTTCTGTTTGCATAATGATTCTTGAACCCTGAGGGCAGAAAATACTTCTGACATGGATATGGCTGAAGACTGCTTCAGCAGAAAGTTCTGCGATGAGAAGAAGCTTAAGATGTGTGACCTGCGTAATCTCGCTGCTAGTTTCACAAGGAACTAAAAACCCTCTGCCATTTCTTCTTTTCCAGCTAATACGTCTTACAAAGATATTTTTAACTGGAGCAGGGCAGTAAACGACTACTCTATCTGTATGATACATGACCACAAATGACTCCTTGAGCCTAAACAGTACATGCAAACATAAAAAGGCCACTATTTACTCACCCTCATGTTTTTACAAAGCTGTAGGACTATTAAAGATAAGAATGAAAATATCTGTGATTCTAGAGTTGATTTGGTGACTTTGGGTGAACTTTAGGAGGATTCAAACTTTATGGTTATAGAAAGACAAAAGGGCGTGAAACGCACATTAAACTGGCTTGAACATATTATGATCATAAACAATTAAAAGCGTTCTTAGTTTGGGTGTGAGACATACAGTAGTGATGTTCTTCTTTATGATACAACATTTCAGTTGGACCCATTGTCGCATTTAATGAAATTGCTTGCTGCTGCTGCTGCTGCTGATATGACCCTTATTTGCCTTCTCTGTGAGCATAAACTTTTGTAGACATTACTGGAAGGACATTTAGATCACTAATCTAACTTCCATGTAAATCACCCAGCACAGGCTCCTAGATCTATGGCCTTAAAACTTTGTAACGCTAGTCTGCCTCAAGAGATGGAAGAGCTGTCAACAGAAGCAAATTACTAAGAGAGGTTGAGGACTGCCTGAAATTAAAGTTCAAATCAGTCCAGCTCAGTCTAAACTCTTATTCCCTCTTGTTATTGGTTAATTTGTTTACAACAAGGTCTGGAGAAATCTGTGTGTTAAAGTTACATTCATCTCAATAGCAGCTGGAGCCGATGGTTTATTTCATTAGAAAAAATGCTTAAACTGTTCTTACAAGTCAGTCATCTACTGTAATTTATTGTAATAATCTAGTTGTTTACATAAAACTCAAATTGGTCTAACGTGGACTCGAAGATAAAACAAATGACCCCTGAGCAAGCAGCTGGTCACTTTAGTTCTTAAGATACTGTTTCCTGTTGGAGTTTATGCAACTTCCCCTAGAACACCATTACAAAAAAGGTAATAATAATTTGTTCAATTTATAGTGTGCGATTGAAAATCTGCCATCTATACACATAGGCACTCAGTTCTGGACAAAGGTGTGTTTTTCCTTGACCAGTAAATGGCGTGATTAATTCTGCAATCACATTATGACATCATAATTCATGAATATGACTGGCCGATGACATCAAAAGATTGCACTGAGTCCCAAGCCATTTAAAAAGAAAAATGCGGTGTGTGATTAAGTTAAATTCTGTTTGAAGGTTTTCCGATAAGTAGCAACAATCGTAAAACATCTTCATAATATAATAACAGCACAAATGCCAGCTGTAATCGAGTCAACTCTGTCTTTGAAGGTCTATTTTAATCATTCAATAAATGGAATTTTACAAGCATATAGTCTGGGGGTTTGTAGTCGTTGTTGGAGTTTCTGACCTTAATCTGCACCAATGGCCAGTGTGTCATTTACATACCGTTTAGAAAACTCAAGCCATAAAAGTATCAGGAAATAATGTGTTATGCAAATAGTGAACTGTGATGACCAATAACTGATTTACATTGAGCTTAATAGAAAAATAAATGATTTACAGTGGGGCAAAAAAGTATTTAGTCTGCAACCTATTGTGCAAGTTCTCCCACTTAAAAAGATGAGAGAGGCCTGTAATTCTCATCATAGGTATACCTCAACTACGTATAGGTATACTCTTTGTTGGCAATGACAAAAGGTCAAAGGTTTTCTTCACAAGGTTTTTACACGCTGTTGCTGGTATTTTGGCCCATTCCTCCAAGCAGATCTCCTCTAGAGCAGTAATGTTTTGGGGCTGTGGCTTTTCTATGGGGTTAAGATCTGGAGACTGTCTAGGCCACTCCAGGACCTTGAAATGCTTCTTATGAAGCCACTCCTTCGTTGCCTGGGCTGAAGGACCCAGCCACGTTTCATCTTTAATGCTCTTGCTAATGGAAAAAGGTTTTCACTCAAAATCTCACGATACATCCCGATACTTTCGTTTACATCAGGGGTGGGGAACCTTGGCCCTCATCCTGCAAGGTTTCCATGTTTCCATCTGCAAACCTGATTCAAAATAACTAGTGATTGTGCAGAACTTCATTGGATGTTGGATCCATTTGATTTGAGTCAGGTGTTGTGAAGCTGGGTTGTATGAAAAACTTAGAGGACTGCGGCCCTCGACGACCAGGGTTCCCCACCCCTGCTTTAGATGCTTTCAGTAAGCTCACACTATATTTTACCCTGTATATTCAAGTATATAAAAACTTGTGTTAACACAGGTACCTATGCATACTAATGTGAGGCACAATACTAATTGTGCAGAGGTTTTTTTGTTTTTGTCCACGTCAATGATCCGTCCCCTCCCCAGGATGGCTGCTGTTAACACAGCTGAGGCGCATTAGGCCTGTGTTGTTCTTGCTCCTTACCTGGCTCCAGGCTCTGTTTGCAGTCCCTTGTGTTTTGCTTCCACTTCAGTGCTGCCGCAGACCCCGCGCAGGAGTCCAAGTGGCAGCTCTTGGAGGCTGTAATGTGCTAAATTGCCCGTGATGTTGTTCTTTCTGCAGTTTTGACGTTTGGAATGGCAGTGATTTGACAACGTGCTGTCAGATCCAGTATGTATCAGTGTGGCTGATTAATTAGAAGTGACTGAGTTGGAAAGCAGAAAACACCCACCGATATTACTGCCGGTGGTGCTTTTGGACAGACGGGTAATAACAAGGCTTTTATGGTGTGGCAGAAGAGACCGGAGGCTTGTTGCCAAGGCTGCACCAGATGTTACTGCTGTGTCTTGGCTTGAAGTTAAAGTTGTAGCATCTTAGCTTGTATTTCTCCATCATTTAGAACACCCAGCGGTAACTAAAACATCTTTATGCCTTCGTGGGTCCAGGGTTGTCAACTCAATCCATAAGTTAGCTTTTATGGGAATCAGTGACACCTTTTATTGCAGTGAGAGTGAGCAGACTCCTTACTGATCTCTGAGCAGTCTGGGGTACCTCCCCAGCCAGATCTGAACTGTAACTCTAGAGCTTCGTTGTCACGCTCCATATCACCTCACTGACCCCTGGGCCAATTATACAGCTGACCCGGGTTTGATGACATAACCTCTCCGGATCGGGGTGCGATCACCTCGTGGGGTACCCTACTGCCTTTCAGGCCATGTCAGCTCACCATGCTAAGCAGACACTTCCCAGAGTTGCTCCCAATGGACGGAGCAGCAATGAAGGCCCGCAGACAGAACATATAGATCTTTTTTCTGGTGTATATATAGATTTTTCTTTCTTTTTTTTCTTCCTCAGTTTAAACTTTGTCAAATAATAAAGTAGTCACAAAATTATTTCGGCTTTAATGGTGATTTATGTTCCTGGGGCAATTTTTAGTTTTTCATTTTAGCAAATAATATACAAAGAAAGCTATTGGGATTCAAAACAGCATTAGACCCCACTGACTTACATTTTATAGAGAAAATTGTATTTTTGTGGGTGTGTGAGTGTGTGTGTGTTCCACAGCATAAGAAATGTTTTATTTAGGATCACTTTTGCCATATAGACGTAAAAAAATGTTTTGATACATGCATGAGGGTGCAGAAAGGACTGAATTTTTGCATCAGTATTGATTAAATTATAATCATCTGGCTTATGATATGTTAATATCATAATGGTGTAGAAAATGTAGTATGTTTTATAAATACATAAATAATTGACATATGACAAATTATTTTTTTAAAGAAAAAGGACAAACTCACACTTGTTTCTTAAAATAAGATTTTTTAATATTACTTATTATCATAAAGATATATTTACACACTTTACAGAAATAGAAAATAAAAACACAAAGCTACGCATGAAAGGAAAAAAAATAAAATAAGTACTCCAAGAGCTAAAGCTTATCTTTTATAAATTAGAAACCAAAAGTTCAAATATGTACACAGTATTTCAACCATTTCTGATACACTTGTTTAATTCATTTATTTATTCATTTGTTTTTGCCCAGTTCAACATCAAAACAGAGACAGGGACTGTACATTTGGCCAGGTGAGTTTGATGAGCACACACCTCCAACAGGAATAAAGAGGAGGAATAATACCTTGCTTTTACGCTGCTGTTCACGTGGCCTTATAATACTGTTGAAATGCCAGGCCTGACTACAGATTTTGAGAATTGAAATGGATGGGTGTGCTGAACAAACAGGCCATGAGTATGGATGTGTGTTTTGGATAAAGGTTAGAGCTATTAATGGGTGTGAAGTTTTCTTCGAAGCAACAGAATAATCAGATCATTCTTAGCGTCCCAACCAGTTGGTGAACACTTGGGATTGGATTTCAGTTACTCGATCTGGTCACCACATTTTACATGCACCGTGACAAGCTAATGGAAAACAAGCAGCCAAATGGGTGTTTTCTCTTTCCGTGTGTCATATATGAGAGCAGAACAGTGTCCCGCTAATGAATGTCTTGCAATGAATCCCAATTGCAAAGAGGATTTTTGTGTTGTATCATTTGCTTTTATACGTCGATTAAGACCCAAGGGGAACACATCGATCATCACAGCTCTGTTTTTTAACATACAAACAGCTTCTGGATCCCTTTTTCCCATGCAAAGGTCTATACTTAAACTAAAGACCTCTGAATGATTATGTGAAACGTGCGTACAAGTGCATAGGACTTATGATGGGCAGAAACACGTGATCGAGTAAGAATGAGTTTCTCATGTGAGAGAAAAAAAAATCATTTATAGAAAGTGATTTGTGCTCTGTAAGAGTAATGTGTGTGTGTGTTTGCCATTTCAGTTTTGAGTCTGAACATGCTTGTTCTCTTGACGCTGCAAGCTCCATTAACCTGATGTGCTGACGGGGACGACAGCCCAGGTTTGACGGCAGAGGAGGGTGAGAAAGCTCTTTTGTGTCCACGACATATTGTGCAGCAGACTATATTTTCTACACTTTTAGAAGACCATACACACAAAAATAAAATACAGCTTTCCACACTCTATCGAGAAGTAGGCTTTGGACAACCAGCTAGACAAGAATCAGTCAATTTAATTGTCACAAGACACTGGAAAACCATTACATGCCAAAAAGACTTGTTTTCAGGATTTACTTTTCCAGCAGCATAATGGAATTGCAAATGTGCAGCCTTGCATGTCCATACAGAGAGGTGTTGGAGGAAAGCCAAGTGATTGATAGGGGTCTCTGCTAAAGCAAGCTTTGGATTTTGTCGTATTTGTCTTTGGATGCTTGATGAAACGATAACCGTCTCCGGTGGGAAAGGGGGATTGGGGTCGGTTGTCGTATGTAGCAGTGACGCGCTAGTTTTTCAAGATTCAAGGCTTGAACGGAACTGAAACATTGCTCGATGGCCCTCAGCTCAGCTCTGGCGAGGATGGTGAGGATACATTCATGAACAACAGTATGGATACAGGCATTACTCTGCACCTCTAACAGACTCTTCAGATGAAGTGTACTGCAACTCAGCCGCCCAATCTTGGATCTTCTCTGCGTTCTGACTTACTGATCCATGAAGCAGAGCTCTCGTGAGCACTATGGTTCTGAGAAAGCGTTAATGAAATCCACATCTCTGTCTGAGAGGGTATAAAATAATCATGGCGTGACTGGAATTATTAGTATTCACAGCGCCCTAAGATTTGATACATTTTTAATCGAGGTGAGCTTGGCTGGGTGTTTTACTGACGTGGGTTTTTAGGCACTCTTTTCTGAAGAGCTGATTTTGCCGTGAGGCCATGTTTGTGGATACATGCGACGGCTATCTTTTTTTTTTTTCACAACTACAGAAACGCCAAACAGGATATCGGGTAGGGACTCGATCAATAACTTGCCACAATGTCGAATTAAGCGTCGGAATTATGAGTGTAGCTAACAGTCTCATAAAAGCCTCCCATCTCGGCCTCATAATTTGTGTCTTACTGAAAGGTTTGACGATGCTTAAGCCAAGGGTTGCTTATTTGAATAGATTATTACATCATAAATCAGTCGAACGCTAAGGTGGTGTGGTCATTCTATGCCAATTTGTCTTGTGAGCTCTATCGGACTTGAAAGAGATTTCAGTGATTCCAATCTAAAACCGATTAGCAATGGGGTTTAATAAGCAGGCTGTGGCCACCTGTGCCAAAGAGGCTCAAACTCAAAAGGCAACTGCTCCCAATGGGGAGAAAACAATAATGGCTTGCGAAAACATAGTCTGAATATGTAGCTAAAAAGTGGTGGATACATAAGCATGTAGCTAAATGGTGTGAATACAAATAATGTGTGTTTCTTAAATAAATGCATGTAATATAGACCATACAGGCTTGTGTCACAGCACCCTGAGAAATGAACTGTAATATAACAAAAAATAACAACTAAAGAATGAGAAATCATTTCCAGTATGATGTCAAATAAAGTCATAGAGTTCTGTCAAAGAAAGGGGAAAATCATCAGATCTGTAAGGAAATGGTTTTTCTTTTTTTTTCTTTTTTTTGGTCTAATGTCTTGAAACCATGCTACCGTTGCCTTTACATTGGATGTTCAGACAAATGGCAAAATGCGTACGTATGGTTAGATGTTATGCTTCCCCCAAGAAAAGAGGTAACATGTTTACTTTTCTTCTCCTGGCAGCACTGTGGAGTAGATTTGCTTTTTGGCACTTCATTAAAAGGAGAGATGGTCTGCCGTGTGAAGCAGATCACCCTGGCCAGTTAACAGTCATGTATCTCTGCTGTAAAGCAGCGTGTGTCATGGGGGAGGAGAAGAGGGCTCAGGACGATGATCTCACGCTCATGGAAGTGGAGTGTGATTTTGATAATGAGACACTGTGGCTTTATCCTTAAGCTTCAGATGGCTGACAACTCTTAGGCTCATTGGTAGGATGATGTATAATGACCATTGGACAGCACTGTAAGATGTAATCAAGCTGTTTTAAATAGATGTGCCAATGCATTATATAGTCATTCAACATTTTTAGAGGTAATTATGTAATTAGTAATTATAACCGAATCCGATAACATTGATTGCATTTACATTACAATCAGCATTCTGGATGCTTATACAATGTGCATACATTTTTGGCCTCAAAACTTGACGAGTTAAACTCACTTTGTCAGGATTTTGAGAAAACTTTTTTTGATAATTGCGTTTATGAGCGGTTTGCCATGTAAATGCACTCAGTGATGCCGTTAGTAGGCGAACTGGCCAATTTTTGCTGTAGGTAGATGATAAATTGGGTAAGATGTAAAAAAAATTAACGTTGCTGACCTGGCCATAATGGGCCTGAGCATTTGTGCCTTTACTTTAGATTCCCTGCCACTTTCTTCCATCATAAATGCCATTTATAAGCCAAGAGTTGCCAACATGTAGCAATGGGACAAAGCGCTGTGGTCACCTTCACACTGGAGAGAATGGGACTAGCACACCTCGGAGAAGAAACTGACGCTTTCGGACTATAACTGTTTAGACCAGGCTCCCCACTGCTCACACATCATGCAAAGTGTGGCCATGAAAGGGCTCTAGAAAGCAAATGAGGAAAACCACAGGAGGAGAGAGACAGACAGAGAGAGACAGAATCTGATAGCTCGGGCTCAATACCCCCCCACCCCCGTTTCCCGGCCCACAATTCTTCGTAGAGCTGAGGGTGAGTGGCTTGTCCTGGTTTTTTTGTGGACAGAAGAAGAGTTGCTTGAAGAACCAGCAGGTGCTATGGACATCACTCTTCAGGCTGGGCTAGCAAAGGCCCCTTGTTGCAAGGCCCCCCAAGGCAAAGGAAGAGCATAGAAATCAGAACCAAGGGGGAGGGCACTCTAAGCTGTGCCTGTGGACAAAAGAAAAGACACATGAATAAGGTACAATGCAGGAACCAACAATGTTTTTCTGTAGATTTACTAATTAGCACAGGTAGTGGGTCCTAAACATAACAGCCAAAAAAAAGAGCAAGTCATTTTTTTTAATAAGGGTTAATCAAAAGGTTACTCAAAAACAGTAGATCTTACAGTTTAAATTATGGATCATAATTCTGCTTCGGATTAACAAACAACAACAATGTTGGACTCCATTGACCTCAGCGTTAAGGGTGACAATATTTTAGTTTTATTGTAAACTACAAAATTACTAACAAAACTTATTATAGGCAGTCTTATAATCTCATTATCTTAAAATAGAGAATGAATGAAAGTTAGTGAATAAATTAAACTTTTACATCATTTTTACATTTTTGGCTGAATTATGCCTTTACAGCTACAGTGTCACACTTTTAGTTCAGCAAAATGCTAATGCAAAACTGCTGAAATGAATTGCAGCGTCAAGTCTGTCACTTATGAGTTTTCATGATGATTAGGATTCTGCATTTATAAACTGATATGATTTATGCATTTAGAGGGCAACACTAGTATTTTGTTCTTTCATTTCACTTTGAACAAAGAATCTATGTAAACCTGTGAGGTCATCTTTTAGTGTTTGTTTCATGACTTCACAATGATTTCAGATAGCTTTAGATGTCAATGAGCTTCATTCTTCCAGCACAACAGTGCCCTCTGAACGATAAGAACCATCTTTTCACTTTTTTTTCTTACACCTGCATAGTGGTGCATTTGAGTCATACAGTGCAGCGACTCAGATTCTTATCTAAACCGTGTTTTGTTTGTAGCTCATGTTTATTTGTTTGTGCAGTATGACATCATGTCAATTGAATATAGCAACAACAGCGAGCTGTGGGAACTTTAAAAGAGGAACTTTGTGTCAGGCAGTTGCTGTCTAATCATCCAATATGCCCCTTGGTACTGAATAAGGCGGATTTCCAATTTCTAGCTCTCTGCAGTGCGGTGCCTTTGTGCTAGGAAGTCTTTGAAGAGGAGGTCCCTCAACATGTGCTGTTCCTCTTATATGTCGTGGCATCTGGATCTTGTAAAGGGTTGTTCATTTTTGTGTTGCTTGTGTTCCATTACCACAACCTTCAGTTCTCAGCTCTTCCGCTGAGCTTTTCAGTTTACTTCCTAAAGCATTCTCAATGAGAGAGCCTCCAACATGTTGTTTAGTTAGACTGGTTGGTCATATACAGGCAAGCTGAGCTCAATCAACAGCACTTGTGGCATAATGTTCATTTACCACAAAAATTACTTTTTCTTTCTTTTGTTTAAAATATTTACATAAACATTGCAGTGAGAATTTACAACCGAAGTAAATAGGGCCAATCTGTAAGTGCTAGTATACGCAGTATTTTAATGGTATAACCAAAAGATGTAAACAGTATCTGTGTTAACAAGATTTCAGTGTGAAAGAAGAAATTAGTTTATTTACTATGTTCTTAACAACAGTTTACATAATGCATAGTGCAGAGATTTATTAAACGATCATTAAAATGACAAGAACAATACTTGAAAAATAAAAAAATAACTTGGTGTTAAGTTGTTGATTCTACACTAGCGATGATTTCCTTTGTACTCTCGTATGAAAAGATGCAGTCAGTCAAGCTTTTAATAAAGAGGCATCCTTCTCATCTGCAGGTAAGGTGGTGCAGTGTAATGAAAAAAGAGAGAAAGCCTTTCAAGTGCCTCCACTGTGGCCTTGTTCAGTGGTTCTCCGTCTGTTATCAGCCCTTGAGGAGAGTTAATTGCCCCGGTCAGTCTGTGCCCCGTTTTAGCCATGGATGATGAAGTGTGAGGTTACGTTTCTCACACTGCACAAAATGTGAGATGTTGTACACTAGCCAGATGCAGGTCAAACACTTTAGTGGGAGTCCCATCTGGGCTATGGACTGATTTACTGTACTGTGTCATACAGTAATTATTGCAACATTTTCTATTTAGAGATAAAATGTCTGTCAAGGAAATTAATGTAAATGTAAATGTATCACATTTTGGAACTGTGAGTGGATTAGGAGAAAAGGCTTGTGCTTGGTACCGCAGGCTTGATTGGCACATTAGTTGCCTCAATTGGACTGGTTTAACAGACTGAGCCTAAAGGAATGTGGGTGAAAGCGCTAAAAGACGTGAACTTTGAACCCTGGTACGGCATGAGGGGAGCTGAAGAAGGAGCCGAATGAAAGAGAAATCTTCGTCTTGTTTGGGGTTGAAGTGCTGTTTGTGGACTCTACATTGTGAGTCACTGAGCCGTTCCATTTAATGGAGCTACACAACTTCCTGCAGCTTCCCTCATTGTGCTGCCAGTATGCTGGGGATCAAAACAAGCATTGACTGCCCAACTCACTCAAAGGATCTGTGCGTTTTATTGGTCGGGATGGGAGTGCATGCATAGGCCTTGCTCTTTGTGTCCTCTTTGGATGTTAAGATGGTGTTTTCTCTTTCAATTGAAGAAGTATATGAATAGGAATTGTTTGTCAAGAGGGAAAAATGTAATTCGCTATAGATTGTAAAACTGTGGTGGATTTGAGGGTTTGGGATTTCTCACTTTTTATTGCCCTCATGTCTCATGATTAACTATGCCATAAACACAAGACTTGTCTTTCTCGATAGATTCTGGTCTTATGAGGTTAATTTATGGCGAGACTTGTGTTGTGGCCTCCTGTAGGGACATTGTACCCTGTTCAGACATCTTACTGTGCAGACTATAAAAAAATCGCTGCGAATGAGTCCCTATCTCTCTTGCATCCACTGATTTATTTTGTTCTTTCTTTTTCTGTTTCTTTTTTTAAACCACAACACTGCGTGTCAGCATTTTAGTGCGAAGACTATAAGTAATGTAAATGTGCTGATAGGATCTGTCAGATACAGTTCTCTTTTATTTATTGACATTGTAACTTGAATGTTTCCTTAATAGGCTTTGGTCCTACATCACTGGAAATTTCATGGAGACAATGTTTGTAGAAAGAGAAAACACTTTTATTAGACAAAAAGATTAAAGTGCTTGCCTGAGGAATTGTGTATCTAGACGTTAAGTTAAATATCCACTTTATGTGAAAAACAAGCTGAAGCGGTTCAAATGAGATCCAGAAGTATTATATTTGTATAGGGAATTTAATTGGCATTATTAGGATATCGGAATCATGTTGACTTGGATATTATACAACATTGACAATGTATTATATTCCGCTCTGTATGGGTTTGGTAGATCTGCAGAAGGAGATTGGGACCACAGAAAGCCAGCAGTCTAAAGTCCGGTAATCTCATAAAGACATGCAGTTTTTCTGTGCCAGCAGTAATCTATAATTCATGAAAGAAGTGAATGAGCAAGCGGGTTTCTGTCAATCACAGTCTTCCTTTCCACATGTTATTCTCCAGCATTCCCAGCCTTAGTCAGTATGCACTCAACAAAACTTTAGTAATTGAGACAGGTGCTGCTTCTTTCAAAGCCTGTCCAGGTCCATTTATAAATGAAAATTTCATTAGATTATTGCTTTTTACCTCTTGTATTAGTTACTCATATTCTGTTGGGCTCTTATTTTTGCTTTTTAGGCTATTGCGTTGATTATGTCAAACTGACCTTGCTCTAAAATGGCATTGGCCCCTTATGGGAGAGGCGGGGTCGAGGGCGTCTCCTCCTCCAGCCAGAAGGTCTTTGGCTCCGGCCGGCTCGAGCGGAATTCTGCCGCAAAGGAGTCCTCATGCTGCCCACCTCCTCCAGCTCTTTGCTATGCTCGGTGGAGGCCATTGGACCTGTGAACAGAAAGAGGGTATGTGATTTAAAAAACCTAACATAAAACATTCATAAACATAAAAGTATAACCTCGGTTAAAGTGTGCAACTTGCAAAAAAAAAAACAGTGTTTCCAAACAAACCCGCCCCCAAAATCACACCATCGGTTGAGCCATTGTCATACAGTTCATATTTTAACATAACCCTTTTTTTATCGAATATTATTTTGAGATAGGATAAGTAAAAAATACACAATTCACCTTTCACGAAACATCAGTAAAATAAATGATTCCATTAACAACTACCAAAAATTCTACGAATGTCCCTCATGCACACTGTTTACACACAAATCTTTGAACTTCTCATATCATGTGAGAAGTGCCTGTCTCAAAAACACTGGGGAGACACTTGTCCTGGGCACATTTTGTGTGAGCGCACTACACTGAGTGTGCTCAGATGTTTCCAGTCATCTCTCAATAAGTGCGAGTAGATCCTTTAAGCCTGTCTCATATCCACAGCTTGATCCACATCAGTGCATCCCTAACCTCTCACCTCTTTAGAAAAATCAAACAAAGTCCTCCGGAGAGAGCAAACATTCTGGGAGGTTTTGGGGAGACCTTGATCTGCGCAGCACTATCTGATCTGTCACTGATCTCCCATTCAAGTCTTGAATTGGCTTTCTGAGGGTGTTTTGTTTGAGTGCATCGTAGGGATTGGATGTCTTTCCATCAGAAAGATCCTAGTCTTACACAATAACAGAAGCTAGAATCACTTAGACCTGTCATTTCCTACATTATAGATGGGGATGAATGGGTAAACTTGCTCGGTCAATCATCAGTTATGTTTTGCGTTTCAGGCCACTGCTTTTCAATCCTTCATTCCTCACTATACACATACCATGCTGTCCTGAAGATTATTCATACGGTTCTACTAAATTCATCTTCCTTTTACGTGTACGTCTTTCCGTCTTAACCTTTTTTTATCTATGTTTGTCTTTAACTCCAAAAAAAATGCCGCCCGAAATGTCTTAAAAGAGGAATCTTTCAGTGAGAGCTCAACAAATGCCTATCCTACAGAGTAAACAGAGAATCCCATTAACCTTTTCCCAGCAAGAACTTGAATGGGATTACTCTCATTGGGTCAAGACATTCCTAACATCTCCCTGGGGAGTGATAGACAACCTATATTAAGTATTAAGAAGTCTACAGGGAACGGCTTTTTTTGTGGGAAAATATAATAAGATAAGCAATTTAATTGTGAATTAAACAAAAAGTTATCTATTGGATATCTGGTTTGTAATTTTCTTGTCTTATCTTTATGAAAATCTGTTTTTAATTCACAACAAGCAGCTAACACCATATGATTTGAGTCGCTAATGATACAGCCTTGAAATCATACAGAATGTGTAGTGACAGGACAACGTGAGGCTAAACACGTTGCCTGTAAGTCTGATTATGAGTTAAATATCTGCAAACTATATATTTAAATTCCTGACAGCTCAAATTACATTTACAAACTAATCGCCTTTAGCTGACACATTACACGTTCACAGCAAACTAATTCGCCAAACAGTGGACTAATTCATTTGCCCCAAAGAAAAACTTCATTGCATATTTCAGCGTCTCATGAAAGAAGGAAACCACGCTAAAACCCATCTTTCCACCAGGCCTGCTTATCTGAGCATTATCCTCCTGTTATTTCTCCAAAAAAATTGATGAAACAAGTTTGCACATTTTCTGCATTTAAGTCTGTAAGGGTTACCATGTAAAAAGGCTCCATGTGATCAGAAATGTCCCCCACTCAGAATCAGCGTTGAGATGTCTTTTTTGCTTTTCCAGTACTATAATCACTCAACCCAGCACATTGTTCACTTAGCATGAGGAATAGTCTTGAAATCTCTCTGAGGGGGCAAAAAGACAAGGTTTTTGGCCAGGCAAGCAGAAGAGGCTGTAATTACACCTGTCTGGGCTGAACACAGCACATCACTGCAGCTCTTCTATCGGCGTCTGTCATAATGACACAGTTATGTTGTTTCCTGCCATCACCATCTGACAGGCAGCATTTGCTGCCCGCTTAGCTTTGAGGGGAGCAAATCTCTCAGAAAACTGTCATCCTAGGCCACAAACAAGAAAAAGGCTGCTAAAAATAATCTCTGGTAGGGATGAGAACAGCGTTTATGAATTAACTCAAGACATGCGTTGGACTGATGAAGAGGGAGGTCTATTTGAAGCACTCAGAATCACTCCATTGTCTGTTTTACGACTCTTGGCTTCTTCTCAATCTGCGTAGCTCCTTGTTGCTCTGCGGGGCTGTATCTTTCCACACTGTGGCGAATACAAAGTGACAAGAGCAATAACCGTGGATATACTATAATAGATGGCATATGCTGATGGGATCTTCTCCTAACTTGCTGTTTGTTTACCAGACCCACTCAGGGATGAAAACACTCTAGCCTCCTTATTGCATTAGATCGGATAGTGCTGATAGCGGGCCTCATTCTCACCGACATAATTTCTTCCAGGTTCACCATCTAATGACAACAAGTCAGGAAGTAATATTCCAATAGATGTTTCTCACGATACCAAGAGTCTTATTTAAAGACCCTTATAGGCATAGTTCATCCAAAAATTTAACTTGTGTCATTTACTCACCCTCATGTTATTCCTTAACTGTATGACTTTCTTTTTTCTGTGGAACGCAGGTAACTGGTGTTTATTTTTTATCATTTATGCATACAATGAAAGACAGCGGGGTCAATGATTTGACTTTCACTGTATCGATGATTTTCAAAATATTTTATTTTCTATTCCACTGTAGGAAATTCATAGAGGTGAGTGTAAACCCTGGTGACATTTCTAATACATATTATCATGTTACTTCTTGCATGTTTTGCACTTTCTTAGACAAAGTGATGTGTCCAAATAAGTGGTGCTAAAACTGCTTTGAAATATTCTTTGAAACAGTT
The DNA here is from genome assembly GCA_032275025.1 of Enteromius treurensis. Lineage (NCBI taxonomy): Eukaryota > Metazoa > Chordata > Actinopteri > Cypriniformes > Cyprinidae > Enteromius > Enteromius treurensis. Next base: position 17,081,126 of record JAUCMU010000026.1, on the reverse strand, counting down.
GGCTGGTGGTTATTGTACATATATTGTACATCATATAAAGTACCACCTACACTAAACTTAACCAATAAACGTGGCACATTTACTGCAGCAACCATGTCATTTTAGCATGCTTGTGTTTTACAAGACCTGTACACTAGTACAGTGTGCACTTTACCAGGTGAGCTACTGAGCTAGTTTACTACTTCGGGAAAGAGTGGAGTTTGTTATATAATGCATGGTAAAATGTTATACAGTAACATAATGTTTTACAAAAATAGGTTGTTAATAATCTGCCCGTGTAATCAAAATGCTGTGAAACGTCTCCGGGTTATGAATATAACCCTAGTTCCTTGAAGGAACGAGACACTGCGTGAATACGCATTGGGAAACGCCAATGCGTATTCACGCAGTGTCGAAGTTCCTGAAAAGGAACTGCAGTTATATGTATGGTAGTTTGTTTGTTAGTTATAGACATGTTTTAAATCAACCTACAGTATGTTGATTCATTTTGGTTTTGTAATTTTTAGGTGAACTGTCTATTAAAGCGTGACTTTGCGAGTCATTTAGCCTATTAAAGTTTAATAAAGTGAAAATTCTGGTAACACTGAGATGCTGACCACAGTTTGCCTCCACAGAGATGGTGGCGTGACAGGAAGTGTCCAGTTTGGTCAGATTTCCTCCAAGCTAATGAGAAATAGCCAGATCTTGGCCATCTCATCCTCTAGTACCACGCTCCTAAGGTGCTATCCATTATGTTGACTTTTTAACACGACTGCCTCACCGTGCCTGGCCTCCGCTGGACACCTTGTGTCTGATAGTGTGTCCCTGTAAATCCCAGGGCTGCCTCTTAGCCGAGAGAGTTATCCATCACCCAGCACTTTCCTGACAGGGAGAGAGAGGCCCAGGGAAGGCAACGTTTATAAAGGGCCCAGCACAATCTGATGAATGGTTTACCGAATGTCTCGGACTGGCCTAAATTTACAATGCACTCCCTGTACAAACACACTACACGACAAATAAAGAACCATGACTTCCAATAGATCCAAAGTTTAGGCTAGTCTTAAGACCTTTAAGCTTGGGGCACCAGATGGATCTAATCTTTTACTCACTACTCCAGGAAGTGAGAGATTAGATCTACTTACACGCAAAGCAGAACCAGGTGAGGAGAGGGCAACCCTTATTTATGGCTGGTTGTACTACATGCATTATCTCTGCTTACACATTTGCCCTTCTAGCACCTCCAGCGCCACCCATCTTAAATCATCCGAATGCAAAGACCAATCAATGTTTATTATAATTGCTCCGTCTATGCGAATCAAAACGGTCTCGCTTGGTTAGTTTGTTGTGCAACATTATACAGGAATATTGATTTATTTGTCATTGTTTACAGAAAATTCTCCTTGACGCACCCTATCTATTTATTGTGGAGACACGAATGCAGCGGTGGGTTTGATGAGAGGACTGTGCCAATGTGTCTGACAGACATCCAGCTTCACTCTCCCCACAGCATGAGACTGCAGTCATAACAGCTCTTCTAAGGGCGTCTCCGCAAACATGCATAATGGATACCAGCAACACAGCCGCATCATAAGTCAAAGGTGACACAAAGTGTAATGGAGGTTTTTCTTATCTTTTGTTTTTAATAGCTGTCTGAGGCAAATGAGGTTTTGTGTGCGACTTTAGTGTGAGAGTCTGTGCATGTCTGAACAGAGCATCCTGTTCATACTGTAATTCAAAAGTGGCAAGTTAACAGGTCTTTGGAAGACTTTGATTGCACTTACAGGCATCTTATAGCAGGCAATGTGTAGGGTGATGAACTGGTTTATGTAGCTGTTATATGTAAAATCTGATTCTGATAAGTTTGCATAGAAAGTGAAATGTATTTTTCATATACTAAAATCCCACTGACCCTCAAACTTTAATAAGGTAGTGCATGTAATTGTGTTCTAAATATATTTATACTAGTATAGTTATAATAAAAATCAAAGAGATTTATAAAGATTTTTAGCTGGGTATGTGCATATGTTTCAGATGTGTACAAATCGTATGTGTAAACATTAGATACTAATATCTATAAATCCTACCAAGATCAGGCTGGTCTGATATTTGTTTAGTAGCCCATTTGTATTCTATTTCTGATGTACATTTAAATGCACTCTTCAATGCTTGGCCGCACATGAATCCTTTTCATCTATGTATGATATTGCGCACAGAAAAGTGTGGCTTTTATGCTCTGTGTGAGTAAACACAGCATTCTAATAATTTCCATTCAGGCCAAATAATTCCCAAATGAATTTTGTGAATGAATGTGCATGTGCGTGACTGTCGATGCTTTGTTTTGCCTTGCATATGTGCGAGAAGAGGCGTGGAGTCCCATGGGGGTGTAACCATAGCTGACGGTGTGTGACGTCAGAGGCGTGATCCCCAGTGTCTCAGAGGACATTCATTCAACGAAATAAGAGAGAGAGAGCTCCACACTTAGCAGCTTTTTTCTCCGCCACACATGCAGGCATGCCAATTTGATGCCCGCTAAGACTATCCTTTAGCTTGTCACACTTGATCATGAGCATTATGCCTAGAATGAGACACGTTAATTAGCATGAAACCCCAGTATGAATCATTGCCTAGCTCATAAATAAGACCCTGTTACACAAAATTTCCTAACAGTGTGCTATTATGTCCTTAAATATATTACTTCTGATATGGACAGTTTAGTTAGAGAAGCCAGTAGGACTCCCAGAGCGGCGGTTAAAATCAGCAGCCTGGCCTTTTGAAGCCTGGAGTCGCTGCGCTGCTTATCACATGCCTACCAGTAGCGCAGGGCCTTGGCATAAACTGGTACCAATCTCTAACGTGCTCTCAAACCACGTTTCCATGGCAGCCGCTGTGAAAGGCACTCACTGAGAAGCAAGAGAATGACATTGTTAGCAGGAATGGATCAGGTTTCCCAGTTTGCAAAGTTCAGCATAGGTCCATTATTAGAGTGAGGTAGGCAGTAAGACTTCTTAACCCTTTCCCTGTCCATCAGATCAGCCGTCGTTCGCATTGTACTCCATCGCAACGGAGGCTGTTTGATATTCAGCATTGTGCTGCTGTGATAGCACGCGGCTCGCAGGAGGAAATGAAGGCATGCATTGTGTTCTGTGACTCCGCAGAGAAACCGAATCGCTTGAAAAGTTCACAGACTTTCCCACACCTCCACGTTGAGCTCGGTTACTGAAAATAAGAGCGGCGCTCTGATAAAAGTGGCTGTAGCTGCTTGTCACCGCACCGTTCTCTGATCATTCCTGACACTCTCAGATGGTGTGCAGCCTTGCAAGCAAACTACACATGACCCAAATTAGTGCTAAGCTATAATAATGTGGTTAGAAATGGCCCGGTTCCGAATGATCAGAGAGCTGCAGGTTCAAAGCGCTATGGCTGCTGCCTTGACTGCTAATGATGTGTTGAGAGAAAGAGAAAAGATGAAAAAAAAAGGGGGAGAAGGCTGATTAAGACTTGCTCAAGCTCTCGCACCAGCTCTTCAGACTGGTTGGGGTGAATCACTGGGTAGAGGTTACTGCAGGTTGGACCTTTAAGTACAAGAAAATCAAGAGAGCCGATCATGCAAAGCATCTTAAGTACGATTTCTTCTGAATTGGCTTCCAGGAGAAAACAGCATGCCGTCTCAAAGAGGATTTGCCTCGGCGGTGATCGAGACCTGAATTTTCTCGTCAGCAGTGATGGGCTCAAACTCAGCATGTTGGTTATCATCAAGAAAACGCTAGCTCTTCAGCGACGAGATTCTCCGGCTGTCTACTCCAAGGGTCTCTAATCGGTAGTGAACCACATCCACCCTTCCTATTGTGCTGTCAGCTGTGAGCCCGCATGCTTGCTGTCTTTAAAGTGGATGTGTGACGACGTAGCTTCAATTCTCCTGCTTCGGGCTCAGTGCCGAGGTACTGAAACGAGTGTCAACCAGTGCATGCTGGGATATTTCCAGCTGAGATCACACCAAACAACCAGTCATGAAAAGACACATATGTGTCATGTGGACGAGAGCTGACTGGTGGTGCGTGATTAACAGCTCAGATGTGAATGGCTGAGTGTTTTTGTTTTACAAAATTTGCCCTGGTTCTCACAGTAACTTTGTGGGTCAAGTTACAGGCCGTTTTTAATTACTGACAGTTCATTTACCTTTTTTTGTTTATGTGTGTTGGTATATCAACCACAGTGTTTAACCAGAAAAAGATTAAATGTAAAGCTTCACAATCTTTGAGTAAACTTTCTGTCGGAATTGTATATGTATTTTCAGAATCCGGTTCCAATTTCTGCATGCTAGTTTAACAAACAAGACTCATTCATTCAATGTAATAGCATGTTTGGTTTCCTATGGGATATGACATCAACTATCATGCATATACCTCATTCGTTCTATACTGAAAGACAGGAAATGATAAAGCATGCTTCGACACCTAATATCTTTCAGTTTTGAATCGTTCCTTCTGGACGTTTTAAAAACAAATTCCTTACTGTACCAGATATGCAGTGTCTGGCTGACATTCAGATACTTATCAGAATAGTTCATAATAATTGTTTTATAAGCAAAATATGTACAGAGGTGTTACATTTAACTTGCATGTCCCTATATTCAAGAGATCAGAGAACACGTTGAAGCTCAGGCTTGTATTGGCGGTTTAATATTTAGAGCAATAAAAATTGAAGGCATAACACAGATATCTTGTACCTCAAGGCTTGGAATTATGGGTAGTCCCAGTGGGGGCATCAGTAAAGTGTTCCAAAAACTCTCAAACACTTCTCATAAACAGTCCAGTCAGTTTCTCACATCCGTACCGTTCAGAGCAGCTCTGTGTTTCTGAGCAGATTTAGTGCAGCAGCAGAAGCCTTAAATCAAACTAACGGTTTGATGTGATATACTTCTGAAATAATCTGGGAAAGCTCAAGATAGAAGTACAAACAACAATGCACTTCTCTTTTCTGCGGTTATATACGAACAAAACCAGGCCTGTGTGCTGCAATTGTGTTTTTTCATTCCTCGCTTTTCAAATTGAGCATGAAAATAATTAAAGCACATTTATTTGCCGACTTGAAATATTTATACAGCATTTTGCCTCGCTGTTCATAAAAATGTCTACTCTGATCATATCTGATCAGCAACCACAATAAATGTAACGTTTAATATTTGAAAAGGGAGCCATAAATCAGGTTAATGCTGCGTCCCCTGTGGACACGGCAAGGCGTTCGGTGTAACTGGCTTTAATTAAAAAGTTGGGGTGAGAGAGATTTTGGGGGTGTTGAAGGGATATGTTTCTGAGGTTCGTCAGCTTGCTTGTGGGTACAGGCGGCCTGTAGCTAAGCCAGATGCAGAAGTGTGCTTCTGAGAGAGCAGTTAGCAAGCATCCATTTGAAGCAATTTTGGCACCGGGCCCTTTATATTCCCCGCATTTGTCCACCTGCAAATTCGGGAAGACCACCAGCTGTGAAGTTTTAAAGACCTTTTAATATTTTAGTGGCTGTGTTCCTCGCCACATCAGAAGGCTGTACAATCGCTTTTTTCTTTTCTTTCTCCTCCATCAGCACCCTTCAGGATTTCTCCTCTGCATCTTCTTTAATAAGTCTGATGGTGGAGGTGATCTGATATATTCAGAGTGCCCTGAATTGCGTTATGCTGGCCTATAGCAATGACACATGTCAACACATCCAACGCCACTGGGGAGCTTTTCTCAAAGGTTACCCCATGTCTTTACCACATGAGTTTTAACAGAGCTCAGAAAATGTACTCTGTTTTATAAAGGGCACTGTTTTATTGGTTCTGCTCTGCCAAGCCGTGCAGACGGAAAAAATAACCACTTTCACAGCTCCAGGCAGGTATTTCTGAAGTATTTTTAAAAGGGTGCAACAAGTTGGCAGAGAGTGCAGATGACACTTTGCTTGATCTGTTTGAAAGGGCATTATGTATTGAAAAAAATACTACATAGCTGTGTGTAATTAATATAAATTAATAGTTCTTTAGAGAATCGATTATAATGCCATATAATTATAACTTAATGCCACCTTCATGCCTTCAGTTCCAAACTTTTCTGATTTTCTTTTTTAACATGAAACATTAATTTTCATCTGGGAATCAAACCTTTGACACTGGTGTGGCTAGCGCCATGCTCAACCGTTTGAAATAGTCAGAAATAAAAGTTTAACCAGTTTTGAGAATATTCACACTATTCCTTTCTTTCCTCGTCCAACGGAAATGGCAAAAAAACACTATGGAGGTATTAAAAAGTGGAGCGTATGACTGTATTCTAAGTCTCCTAATGCCAAATGAAATTTAATTTAATAAATGTAATATTCACTGATAATCTTTTCCTGTGCTACAACTCGTTTATGTTGGTTCATATGTAAACATGACATAAATGCACGTATTTAAATTGCATAAAATTCAAGATTTTGTAAATAAATTAGATTCTAGTCCTGAGCTAGGCTTCAGAACACTTGAAATGCAGCAGAAAAGTCATTACTGTTTGATCACCTTCTCACTCTCATTGCATTAAAAAAGCAACATTTTCCATGTGTAGTCAGAATCTGAAAAAGTCATCCGAGTTTGAAAGGACAAGAGAGTGAGTGTATCCATATTGCATCACATTCAATTCTTGTTTGCAGTTTATTTGCACATCCCTCTGTGTTACAGTCTCTAACAAATTACGCTGCAGTCCTTACAGTGAAACCATAGAGGATATCCAGGTTAGTCATAAAATAGATCTGAGTCACTGACCCTCTGTACAATATGTGTGTGTGTGAGCATGTGCACGTATGTGTGAAAGAGAGGAACTCAGCCAAAACCCTATCATGCCTCAAAGCACAGCTGAATGATTCTCCATAATCCTGTAATGACCTTTTTGTAGCGCTCGTCTCCTTCATGCTGTTCGGATACGATTATCATGTTATCACTGGACATCTGGAAAAGTTTGGTTGTTTGTGTACTCTCCACGGCCTCTATAATCAAGTGCATAACCGCAAACACCTTCTTCACATTAGGTGGACGCATGGAATTATGATTTAATGCTTCCTGCATGCTGTTAGCACAGGGCCACTGGTGTTATTTCACAAAATATCCTGCGCTTTCCCCGCTTTTTTCTGCTAAAAAAACATTGTGTGGCTGAAGAATTTCTAATGAGCCCTATATTTGTTTTGCAGGGGTCTCACGCCGGCCCAGGATAGACGGCGAGCGACAAGCCCGTGCAAGATCCCTAAGTTTAATAGCGAATAATAGCATGGTTGAAAGATGAATTTCTAATAGATAAAGCTCCGAGATCTGATCTCCACACCCTCACCTGGACGAAGAGGACAAACCAGGTAGTTAAAATTACACCATCTCAAGACTTCTGTGTGTGCATGTGTGTGTGCGTTTGCTCTCCAGACTGTATTTTTGAAAGGATTCATCCCGTGCTTCCGTGACTTTGAAAGATGATGCGTCTATACCGGACTCGGACTGACAACTCGAAGTGTTTCCACAATATGAGGTGTTTACATACCAGACTTGAGAGTGGAAGACAGATTGCTTTCAGGATGAATTATGAACGGCTCAATGCGCTCGAGATTCGCCCATTCTTGAGGGGAAGCCCATTACAAGGCGAGCAGATTGAGGTATGCGCAGACGAGATTAGCAAGGCCGCAGCCGTTCTGCTGGGTGACACTCAATGCATGCGGTAGCATTGTCGCCTGTTGCACCATGACTTCTCCTCCGCGTCCCCACCCTCTTTCAACCTGAGAAGAAGCAGTGCATAGATCACCCCCATCGCACGGATGCTAATTTCCAGCAAACTCACAGTATACTGGAAAAGCGTTTGTCTGAAGATGAAAGGCTTCACACCCGCTGCCTACACACAGAGCTGCTTCCAACACCTTCCCGCGACAGCGCGCAGCTCAGGCTCCCCGCGGCTCCCTCACCTCCATCTCACGATGAAGATAATACTACTAATAATGACAAGCAGGCAGTCTGACCCGGATCAGACGTTAGCTACTGAGCCTGATCCCGTCCTTCTACAAACACACACACGCGCGCAAGGAGAGTGAAAAACGACACTGACCGTAATGCAAGGTAATTGCTTCCCATTTACTCGTGCAGAGACCAAAATAGCAGCGTCTCCGTAACAAACGTGTGTGGAAATGCAGGGCGTAAGGGGCCGTTTGATGCGCAGAGTAGCCGCTAGCCAGCACCCTTTAAACACACATGCTTCCCAGCAGTCGGACTTTAGAGAGATGCGAGCGTTTACACAAGGGCCACAGTTGTTTTTTAACACGAGCCTGTTACCTGCATCACATCTGCAGGGTGGCCACCGGTCACCTGACTCAAGCTCTCGGTCAGAGCTTTGAGACTTGTGTGACATCCTTCATTATAGGTTTTATTGTAGAGGCAGATGGAAAAAAGCCGTGGTGTTTGAGCACGAATTACATAACAGTACAATAGCAGATTGTTTTTGGAATAAATCGCAAGAACTCTTATCTGTGTAGCTTCAGCCCTGAGAATTCATCCGTGATGTGGCACAGCCCAAAAAAAAAGAATCAAACGCACCTTTAAAGGGATAATATCGGAATGCAAATTATACAACCATCTGCTGTTTTTAACAGCTCATTACATACACCTTACATTTACGACATCCCGGAGTGCATAATCCTAGAAAGCCAAGCGTTACATGACACCAGGAAGAATCATCAGCATCCTAATCATCGCTGTTATTTTTCTACATATGTCATGGTAAAGTCGGCAAGTAATTCACCAATGGCACAATTAACTTCATTAAACGGGCACAATAACAAGCCAAACCTCTGCAGTGCAGTACAGCGCGCAGCCAGGTGCCGTTTCCCTCCTCTCCCCAGCCCCAGAAGGCTATTCATGCTGGGTAACTGATCAACTACAGCTGCCCATTCCCGTTCCCAAGCCCAAGGCTAACAGCAGAGAGAAAAAGATAAACAAGGGGAGGCTCCGGGCAACAGCCGTCACGCTCCCGACTTACCAGCACTGGCTGAACACAGCAGAGAAACCACCAGCACAATCACCAGCGTCAAGATCTTCACATTCATTTCTGCTCTCCCCTCCGTTTCCCTGCCAGTCGCTAGCTGATATACTGTAGTGGTGTGCGTGTGTGGATGGGAGGGAGAGGAGAGTGGGTGAGCGAGAGCGAGAGAGAAAGAGAGAGAGACTGTTTGCTCTTCAGTGTGCGCGTGTGTCTGTCTGTGTGTGTGTGTGGCTGTGAATGTGTTTGTATATCTGTGTGCAAGTGTGTGACAGCACCGCTGAGATTGAGGGCAGGTTTCTGTCGGAGTTCTCCTGCCGTGATGTCAGCGTTTCTCTTTTGTGAATTGGAAGTCCGGTCGAATGAATGTGAAGAGAGTCGGTTTGTCTCGGATATGGAGCCCAAGTCCCTCATGTTGCTTATGTATGCCCGACTCTGGGGGTCACGGAAACGGGGGGGGTTCTCCCCCACCTCCACCCTCATCATTAACCCTCCCACTGAGAGAAAGAGAGAGAGATATTAGCCAAACAGACACCCTTCGCAGAATTGTTTAGGTGGTGCATGTCAAGAAACAACATCACATTAAGGAAAGATGGTTTTCTTTTTAAAACATCTCGTCATGTACATGTTGATGAGTTGAACTTCCATAAACTGGGTGGCACATTTTCTGTCTGGTTTGTGTGTTATAGAAAAAAGAAAAGAAACGTATCAGTATTTTCAATGTTTTCTTTGATTTGCTGATTCTGAGTCATTTGTTTTGCTCTGTGTGTAGATTTCCATTATCTTCAAGAACAAAAGGCCTGATGAAAATCTAAGCAGAGGTACACTGGGTACTGCACAAATTTTGTCGTTCAATAAACAGGAAGAGTTTCGCTTCTCATATTGAATGGGGAGTGATGTGCAAAGCCTTGAAGCGATAAAACATTTCTTAAATGATCTATGAATTAAAAGCATGTAGAGTTGATGTGTACTGTAAACTTATTCCATTAATTGTGTTATTTTGTTTGCTTGAAATATTTGTTTTCATTTTTATTTGTGTTTGCAAACTCTGGTGCCATTAATCTACCACAGTTTAAACTGTTTATGGCCCACCCTCTTCATTTTCAACGCCCAGATGGACATTCCCATAATCCAGTCACTAAGAGAATTAAATACAAATGCAGCTATAGGCCAAGACACTGGGGTAGATGAGGACAGATGAACGTATTATGTGCTGCAATTTTGTTAGAATTGTTTTAATCAAGATGCCTGCTGTATGGTATTGATACAAAGATATATTCTTATTACTAGCTCATCTTTGTAATGTATCATTCTCTCTAAATATAATAATTCAAAATATTTTGATCAAACAATTAATACTGTTGAAAGATCGTTTCCGAGAGACTGAAGATGCTTTAGTCTATATTCCTCTGATGCTTATTTATTTGAAACAAATGAAGTGGCTTCATTGGAGTTTTGCTGTTTTTGCTGAACCTTGGCTCCACGTGGACTTGTTTTCTGTGGTCATCCGCCCCAGGCAAGCATGTCTGTAACACCCTCTTCAGACCTAACAACATGAGCACCTTCCATTTTAGCACGGTCCACTTGAAGCCTTCGCTCTTTGTGTAGTAATCCTCTCGTCTGGTACTGTCCGATGCAAAGTCTGAAGGTGCTTATCCTCCAGTGAACTAATTTTAGCCAGGAGATAATTTGTTGAAGAACACTGTCCAGATTTGATGTATGGCTGGTATCTGCTCATAAATGCCTCGATTTAGGCTTTTCAATAAGAGGATTAATAAAAAATTAACACAAGACAAACTATATTTTGCGGTAGAGTATGAATGGCATGTTGTAATGCTGAAGAAAGATGTATTAGAGCATGCATGGCTTAAACATGGTTGTAAAGTTCCAAATTATGCACCTAATTACTTTTAATCCTCTTTCTGTGTTGTGACATTTTAAGTACATTGCATATGCTGTTTCTTCTCATTTTCAATTCAGAGCTGCAAATATTTCCTTGTTGCTTTGTTACTAGACATATTCATGGTGCACCTGGCATTTCTGACCTCACAGGAAGTACTTGGATGTTTACAGGAAGCTCTTTGAGGGTAGGAATGCCACGCACGCTGCCAGTCAGCTACCGCTTCCACGTGCCGCTGCAGTTCATCATCCGAAACCCTTCCTGATTTTACGGTTTATTCATAGTGAAGAATGTCTATCCTTCCAGTTAAACTGAATTCAGTCTGGGTCAAAGAAAACAAAGCTGACGCCCACTCAAGTTCACTGATATCTATCAATACGGAAAAATCAACAGGTGTTTGTTTTGTTGTTTTTTTTATCCAAAGCTATAAACGGCAACTTATGACATGAAATGTTTACCTTATGATTTGCCTGCATTCTTGATTAATGTTCTTCCTGTTTGTTATCCGCCTCTTAATTGTATCTGTGTTTAGTCCGGGCATCAAACACAGTACCTGAATAAATGCGGGCGGATGTTTGTTAATGCTGTTGAGGGATCTGCTGGTTTAAAATAGTTTGAAGCACACCATCATATTAGTGAGTATTGTTTTCCAGGCCTGTAAATTTGGCAAAGCCTAGAACTTGTTAATGTTCTGTAATGTTTAGGCAGTGAGGCTTAATTATAGTGAAATGGAATTGCAAATATACACACTTTCCCCATATTAAACATCATGTCAGTGGATTAAACTTTCATCCCATAATCTTGTCTACCCAGCCATGGATATTTCATATAAACAAACCATGCAGTTTCTTGTACTGTAGATAAGGGGTTGGATTTTTTCCCCCAGTAATTTCTTTACTAATGTGCAATTTGTTGTTGTTGTTTTTTCTCTGAATCCGTGACTTGCGTTCATAGCAATTTATTGCAGAGCATTTCTGGCTATGCAGACAGTTGTTAATTTCTAGCTCATTATTTACCCTGGACCAGCCAATTATCTCCAGTGAACACTGGCTTCACTGTTGCGTGACTCAGCAGCAGCTGTCTCCATAATCCAGGTTATCCGGCCCATCAGTGAGAGCGTGCTAACATGGCTAACATGGGATGACAGTTTAGGGTCACTGTCATTTCCATAGAGCATGTTTCAAATGAAGGTTTTCACTTTATTGTCAATGCAAGGAATCCAAAAAATATATTCTGCACCTTTGCATGTACACTGAGTTGCATTGTGTTGCTCTGTACAATTATATTTGAATATGGCATTTTTTTCACCTCGAGTTGAATAGTATTGCATTTAAATTGCACTGATCAGCATTTTATATTTTGTTTATTTTGGTTTTGTTTTTCACATTTCCGTGGAATTGATTTGCATCGTAGTAATTTTTTTAAATATTTTATTTAATTTTTATTATTTTATTGTTTTTACTTTTGCATGGACACTGAGTTGAATTGCGTTAATCTGTAGTGTGCATTTTAATAGCACTGATTTTGTTTTTGTTTAGTTTTATTTTTCACTTTTATTAAAGCATAGTATTTAACTATTTTATTACTTTAGTATTTCTATATATTTATTTTTTAGTAAATCTTATCTTTATTCATAGAACATTTCAGATCTACATATTTTTTATATTATTTTATTGACCTTGTACAGACAGTTCATATTCCAGTTAAAGGCAGGAAAAACACTAAGGTTCTTTGCATAATCAATGAGCTGTCTTGTTTTTAAACAGGGATGTCTTTATACAGTCTGAAGCCCACATACTCTTTGTCATAGGTTTATACCAGGAACCTTAAAAAAACAAACTCACAACAGCTTTGACTGTACAACCAGCATCTAATCAGGGATGTGCATCTCTGGGATAGTTTCACAGGTGCCAGATAATGCTAGCGCTGATTTTGAAGTCACCCAGCTGTCTGTGTCTCAAAGGCTCTGATGAAAACATCTCTGGGATCCTTTATAGTCGTGTGCTTAGTGGACTTTTGTGTGCACTAACGATACATGCCAACTTTTCTCATGGTTCTTTGGACTTCTAATGGTGCTGTTGTTTTTCTATATGCACCGCTTTCCAGATCCTTCCTTCCTTTAGCAGTGTTTTTTCCTCTCTGCTTTCTCTCCTGTCTCTGTCATGTTAAAAAAAACTGATCTAAAAGAAGAGATATGCTGTTCATCTAGTTCATTTATTGTAGCAGTAAGATGAAAAGAAGTCAAAACAAACTGAGAGGTCGTAAAGAAAGCCATAGCAGAGCGTGTTCCCTTTTCCTCCCCGATGATATTCTTATCAGAATTGCGATCACTTCACACCGTCGCACGCAGTTTAGAAACGGCCGGCTTGCTTTGAATAGATACTGGTTGTAAGTTCTTAAAGTTAGAAAGTAGAGTGTCAGGCTGGCTGTGGATCAGAGTCTGTGGAGCTGATGTAAGTTGAGAGATAACAGACTGCTTTCAGGAAGAGTGGTAGCGGCACACGGGCCTTAAGTGTTCCTGAACAGGACTTTGAAGTCGGACAATGCTCACTCCTCCATCATCTCTAATGATCTTCATCTTCATGAATGATCTACAAATGACCACGCTATCCTTTCTAGCAAAATTTCTCCTGTTTACAGTTTCCGCTGCCAGGCTAACCTTAGATCCCATTAATGTGCGATAACCGATATTCCAGGTGTTGCACACGTCATGTTTAGTCTGGAACGTGTCCGAAAATGCGAGGCTGCAATCAGTGGACATGAAACACAACAACTGTTGCACAGAAATCACGAAACGGCAAAGGAAAGTGCTAATTATGCAAAACGGAGTGTTAAAGATTTTCGTATTCCAGTCTTTTTTCTGTCCTCATTAGTGGTCTGCGTTCTTAATTTCATCATTAGCATCAGTTAAACGTCTGCCGTTCTCTCCTCTGTGTATTTCCGCGGCAGTCTGCCAGCACCAGGGACTTTTGCAGGAAAATTGCAGTCATTTTCATGAAGAGGTCATTATTTGCTCTGATGCAATCAGGCCAAGGTGAACAAAAGACAAGGAGAGGAGTCAATAAAGAATCTGATGTATCAAGTGCAGTTACGGGGTCATCTGGCATAAAAGCAGCAGCGCGTTTTCACCCTACATTCGTCATGGCCGTGCTGATAGATTGCTGTTTCACTCACTGCTCTCAAAGTCATTGTCAGAAGCTCAGTCTGTTATCTTCTGGAGGTGACACACGGTTTCAGAATTGAAGGGATGAATGTGAGGTGTGGAAATGCAGTGGATTCCTGCTTTTGGCTTCGAGTGAATAGGAAATAAGAAGCCTCTATAAAAGCTATGGTGGAGTGGCAGTGTTTTGAACACGGCCTTTGTTTCTTATCTCTGTGAAATTCGTCTTTGATGGGCTGACACCTTCCCTGCTATGAATTCTCTTTGCTCTGTCTGTGAAGAAAAACATAACAATTCACAACTCGCCGTGTAGCATGGCCTTAGAGCCGTAAATACAATTTTTTTTGTGTCACGCATAAAGTCAAAAGCTATAGTTCTCGAGGTGCAGCTGCGTATTGTTATCAGCTAAAATGGGCAAAAAAAGGCTAATGACCTGTACTACTTAATGACCATCTCAGAAGCCGGTGAATCCATTTCATAAATCGTTCCTGTGGGTCGTGCCTCGGTTCCCACCTGTAAGGGGGGGGGAGTGCAAGTTCGGGTCATTTTTCAACATGATCAGGGACCTCATTAGCAGCGGTTTTGTTTTGCTTTCATAGCGATGGAGAACATATGGAATCTTTTTCCTATTGTACAGTGTCCTTATTAGCGAGGTCATTCGAGTAACCTTAAGTGGTGCTTTTTATGTGACAAAACTTGAACATTTGGAAGAATTTTCTTATTATCATATCCCTGGTGTCCCATTCCTGTGTTAAGCTAACAATTAGCATCTCGTGTGGAATTTCGAAGTTGCATTTGTGAACTTTTTTGTAAGATTTAAAGACAAAGATAAAGGTTCAAATAAAAGAAGGAAAGGGGGGCTGGAAAGAAACGGTGAAAGGAGCAGGATCTAGCGGTGGATGTGTTGTCCTTTGTGCATTTGGCATGTTGGCAGCACTTGATAAATGGACTGTTCTGGAGGAATCCATTCACCCTTCACAGTGCCACTGACCCTTCTCTGTTACGTAGCAACTAGACCTTCAGTGGGGAGATCAGTATAGTCCACATAACACAAATCTGGTGGAATATGTTTAAAACACTTCTTATGTCTATTGACATGCATTTGTGTGTGTTAATGGGATGTTGTTTGTTCGCTATTTCCACCAAACTTTGTATATTGTGTTCTTCTTTGTCATGCTTAGGTTGCTTTCTTGCTGAATCCCAAAGATTCATCTCTCTTTTTTTAGGATTTTGACCGATACCTGTGAGTTAAAGGGTGGGACTGAAATGGTTTGCTTCACATTGTGCAGATTTTTCAATTTCATACTAGTCAGCACAAAATGTAAGCTGCTGACCAGCGTTTCAAAATAGTACTGAGAAATCTTTCATCTGTCTCATGTGGTAATTTAGCTGCTCAGACACTTTTTCTTATCTGTTATCTTTGATTTTCTATCTTCAGTATTTTTTCACAGCTGTTTTACCACAGACTCTGAAAGGAGCTGCTGCTGAAATGAACAATTTTATGATTGCACTCATTTTAAAAAATAGCATAAATTGGCTTTTGACATGCATTTAACCTTCACAATGTGACGGACTGGATTGAGGCTGCAGGCATACTGTATGTACAAGTGTGTGTTTACAGTATAAAGATATATAATTGGTACATACATGTATTTGTTAATATTGTAATTCATTTGAATTAATGTAAACAGCCCACGTTTTTAGCAAAAATAACTCATTTCAGATGTGAAGAATGTTACATGGAAGATTTTGGACGTTTCCTTTAGCGTAGCATTCACTAATGAAGTGTGTACAATAAGTCAGGGACAGTCGTGTAGAATTTTTCTATTGAGAAGTTTTCAATGTGAGGTTGACCTTTAGATTTAAGTCTAGCATTGTTTAGGTGTTTCTAGTTCATAAAGTGTGAGATCCTGAATTCATGGTTTGGGTCAGAGAAGTGTATTTTGTGACCCAAATTATGAATTCAAATCCCCACACCCACTTTGAACTGTAATTGTTAGTTCTGATGTAATGGAAAGCCTAACATTTCTCAGATTAATCACATACACATGGACTCTTATTTGTAAGGGTGTGACTCTGCTAAATATCATAATATTTCTTTGTGTGTGAATATTTTCAGTTGGTGCTCAAAGTGTCCACTTATTGTCCTGATTCTGCCCGGGCCAAGATGACATGTGCTCTGCCATCAGACTACATGAATGTACTGTAATGCACAGTTCATCCACTCATTGCCTTTAAATGAATGATGAACAATGTTTGGTTCAGTCCGGAACAATCAAGTTTTCTAACTGTCCCAATCTGCCATAGAAGGTTTGTGCACAGGGACCGAAATTTCAGTGAGGGATGTGTGCTGAATGAATCATAATGTCAGTCGGTTCTGGCTGATTGATTGTGTCCTAAGGCTTTCCTGAGGCGCTATGTGCCTGGACACCAACCCCACTGACAGTCAGACCTGACCCAGAAGAGAACGAAGCATGACATTACAGATCATGCTGTGCCCTATCAAGTACATGGCAGTGGTAAATGCTGAGTGGCTCAAAAATGGGAGCACGTTCCCAACCCTGATCATCACATTAAATGCTGCCAAGAAAAGTCTGAGCCAACGGGAGGTACTAACAGCGTATCATCATCTTGGCCTGACTGTGAGTGCCAAATATGTCATGTAAAGCTTCTCAGATCTCAGCGATAAGAGAGTGGCTGAAACAGCTTTTTAATGTGGGAGGTAAAAGACGCTCGCAGCATAAGAGTGGAGCTGTCTATCTGAGAAATGTTACTGTGGCGTTAGGTGCAGGAGATCTTCTCACTTCCAAAGCTTGAAAGTACACTTTTAGTAACATTTAGCAATGCGTTTTGCCTAAAATGCACTGAACAATTAAAACTCCATGAACATTTTTAATTAAGTGCTGAGTAGGTTTTTAATTCTATGCAAATTCTAATTGTAGTTCCTCATCAGGAACTCGAGCCGCGTCCAGAAGACGCTAAGGGGAACGCCTCCAGCGTGACGGCTCTGAACAGTGTGTAGAATCAAACCAATGAAATGGATGGACGTCACAGGCGGGTGACGTCACCGGCCAGGAAGCTTAAAGCACATGAGGTGAAGCCAGCATTTAGCTCTTTGTCATTCAGCGAGACGATACTCTGTGTGTGTGTGCAATCTTTCAGCGTTTCAGCGAAATACTGTGAAAGCATGTCCAAAGCAGTGGCCAAAAGTGAAAGGGGTAACAGCGAGCGATATAGACCGTGTGCTTTTCCCTGCGAAAGATACATTTCTCCAGGGGATTCACACGATTTATGTGTTGCCTGCTTGGGAGCTGAACATGCCGCAGCAGCTCTCGAGCGAGCTGACTGCCCGCACTGTGAAACATTTCCAGTGCGCGTGATTCGCTCTCGTAAAGCTCTCTTTGAGAAGGGAGCTTTCGCTGCGATTCCCCGCGGTGCTGGACCCGCTCGTGCTGAGGCAGAGCGGAGAAAGCGCTCGTGGGGTTCGCAGCGGGACCTCGTTCAGACAGAGGAGTCGGAGACGGGCGAGTCCCTCTCTCCGCTCTCCTCGCCGAGGTCCGGCGCTGCCTGTGAGCGTGAGGAAGCCCGCGCTGCGGCTCCTTCCCATGACCAGGGCGGTGCGGGGCTGTTGCTCTCTTCATCTGCGGATGAGGAGATGCACAGCCCCGAGGAGGCAGTAGCTTCATCGTTACCCCATTATGAGGAGCTTGTGGAGGTTATGACACGGGCTGTTGCTAAATTAAAAATAGAATGGCCAGACGAAATAAAAGCCGAGCCGCGCAGCAGCAAGCTTGATGAGCGCTTCCTGCGATCTCGGCCACCACCTCCTAAACGGAGCCTCCCGTTTTTCCCCGATCTCCATGCTGAGGTTGTGAGATCGTGGGAAAGACCGTATTCTGCTCGTCTTTTTGTTCCGTCTTCGGATTTTTACGGAGACGTTG
The DNA here is from genome assembly GCA_032275025.1 of Enteromius treurensis. Lineage (NCBI taxonomy): Eukaryota > Metazoa > Chordata > Actinopteri > Cypriniformes > Cyprinidae > Enteromius > Enteromius treurensis. The sequence continues at coordinate 17,063,138 of JAUCMU010000026.1, read as the reverse complement.
TGAGCATTAGAGAGCAGGGATACAGGACGATGCCGAGGATCGAACAGACGCTTGCGGGCTATCTGTCCCCTGCCTCGGCATCATCTTTAAAGGCTCCGTCCCTCCCCACCAGACCATTACGTACTTCGTCAGTTTTAGTTGGGAAGGGCTACTCGGCGGCAGGTCAGGCTGCTGCATGCCTGCATACGACAGCTGTATTGCAGGCATACCAGGCTGACCTGCTCGGCGAGCTGGACGAGAGCGAGAGGGTGAGCTCTGAAAGCATTAGAGAGCTCCGTAAAGCGGCTGATTTGTCTCTGCGTGCTACCAAGGAAACCGCTAGGGCTATTGGGCGGTCTATGGCGGCTTTGGTAGCCGCAGAGAGACACTTATGGTTAACTTTATCGCAGGTTAAGGATAAAGACAGAGCGTGTTTGCTTGACGCTCCACTGGTACCCCGCGGTCTGTTCGGCGACGCCGTAAATAAAGTAGTCGACAGGCACCGGGAAGCGCATAAACAATCAGCTGCGTTTCAGCAATTTTTCCCTCGCCGTTCTCCGACTCGCGAGGTCGCTAGGCGAGAGCGACCTGGCCCGAGTGCGAGCTCCTCGTATCGCGAAACGCAGAAGCAGAGCGTCGCAAACCGCGCTCCTCCGCGCAGAAAGAGGAGGGGTTGGCGGCGCTCTGCTGAGGGCTCCTCTAGACCGAAGCAGGATTTGAGAGTCACGCTTCAGGCGAAGAGGGGCTCTCAGAAAAAGCCCTGAGGCTTCTGCTCTAGGGCTTCAGAGGGCAGCCCCCCAGCGAAAACAGCAGGTTATACCGCATTACACGGTCCCTGTCAGTTTTCAGTGCCCTCAGGGAATTTTTCCATTAACCCTGCCGTTGTTACAGGGCGTGGAGATTCCCAGCGAGCGCCGACCTCAGCTCCAGCCCGTTTTAGACAACATCAGGGGGTTGAGGGCATTAACAGCAAGCGTTCGCGGAGAACTGGCCGTGAGTCCAGCTGCGGCTGGCTCGCGTATATTCAATCAG
>JAUCMU010000026.1:17048822-17062027 GCA_032275025.1 Enteromius treurensis | reverse complement strand
GGCGTTCCCCTTAGCGTCTTCTGGACGCGGCGTCTCGTTCCTTCGAGGAACTAGGGTTACAGTCGTAACCTGAGACGGTTTCTGAGAACCTGAGAACTGGCCCCCTCAAAGCCCAGACCTGAACCTCACTGAATGTTGGCCAGGACTCATCACCCAGCTTCACTGGTTGGTGTTAGTGATGCTCTTGGGTCTTTTTCTTGAAGCCATTTACTGTACAACATCTAGAGGAAAACCTTCCCAGAAGAGTGACAGCTATTATTTAAGCCCCTCTCCTTGATGATGGTTTCAGGTATAACCTTCATTGGACTGTCAAAAAGGGGGTTTTATTCAGTTGTATAAAAGAATGTCTTGTTTGTTTTAGATATCAAGAATGCACTTGGAAACTTTCATTTGACGTTGACAAGAGATGGCACAAATATATGAAATATTCTGACAAGAGACTTCTCCCAGTCTCAAGAGTTAACAGTTGCTAAATTGAATTATTTGAGAGAGGATACACTTCTTCGTGATAAGAAATTAAATCCATTTATCAAGCACATAATTTGCACCTCGTATACTATTCTCATATAACAGGGTGAATAAACCTGCATATAATTTCACACACTAAAGGAATTTTTATTTTAATGTGTGTCTTGCTCGAGTCTGAGCCCTCTCTTAAGCATCTTGTGCTGTTTTTCCTTTCTCAAGGTTTCTCAAAAGGGTGTGATATTATGTTTTATGTCTGTATTTTTGTCAAACTGGATGCATTTGTAAAAGGTTGTTCATAAAATGTTTCGACAAAGTAAGATTATGATGCTTTATGATGCACCTTTATTTGTTTCCTACATGAAGGGAATAATATGTGTGTATGCACACATTGCAGAGCCTCCTGTTTATAAAAACTAGCATGTATTTCCAGTGCAGTCAAAAAAATGAATCAAATAAAATCCTATTCATTATAATGTGATGCCATATATAGCTTACAGGGATAGTCCACTCAAAATCATCATTTACTCACACTGATATTGTTCCAAGTATGTCTTTTTTTTCTGCAGAACCCAAAATAAAACATTTTAAAGAAAGTTGAGAGCCAAACAACATTGGAGCTAATTAACTTCCAATAAATGGACCAAACATTCACAGGTTGTCATACAGGGACAACATCAGGATGATTGCATGATGGCAGAGTTCTCGTTTCTGGGGGAATTATCCCTTTCATTTTGAACAGTAATCATTTTAAATCTGTGGTGCTTTCTTTTAGCAATAAATATTTAGTACCCAAGCAAAACAAACAGGCAAAAAGCACTATATCCAGAATAGCGGTGTTCTTGAGATAGCAAATTTGATGCCATATGCAAGTGCTTAGGGGTAGAAAAGAAGAGAAAAATAGTGTTGGCCATCTGTGTGCTATTTAGATTGATCCTAGCAGCCATGGCTGTTTAATTCAAAAACTGTCAGGGAGTGTCATTAGGTGCGGCCATTTTCAGGCTTCAGATTTCATTAGCCACAGGAAGGCCCACATTACCCTCAGGATTAATGTCAAGCCTCCCGATCCAGCGCTGGAAGCTCTGGAGTGCTTAGAGGAATATCTCTGACCTTTTTGTGTAAATACACTCTGATTCATTAAAGATTATGTAGACCACGGGAAAACTCTTAAACAGCTGAAGAGTGATGTGCACTTGGCCTGTAAAGTCATCCTTGCTGCTCTGGGATAAGAAAATGTATTCCTAAAGCAGATTTTCATTTAAAGGGGTAAAAAATATCTAGTTATTTTGAAAATTGGCAGTGGGGTCCAATGCTGTTGCGGTACACAGAGGAAAGTAAATCATACACGACACAAGGGTAAATACATTTTAGGTGAACAAAAAAACTCTTTTTGTTGTTCCAATCTAAAGCGTTCAAAATTTGATCATGAGCTAAAACCACAACAGCCGAGGTGATAGTCTCTGTTCTTCCTTCCTTTTTTCTCCCAAAAGGCTCTTTCTTGCACTTATCGGGAGGAAGAAGCGAGGGGCTACGCCAAGGCCAAAGCCAACAGCGAGCTTGATAACTCAGCGAGGATGAGAGGAGTCATCACTTTTCCTGTTTTAATTAGTAACATCAGCTCCTCAACAGGCAATCATGTCATCTGCTTCCTTCCAGGCGTTGATTATAGAGTGAGGACTGCGTCACACAGACCACACGGGTAAGATATGGTGTGTTTTTAAGGCTAAACCTTAAAGGAGTTTCCCAGAGTGAAAGATATTGTGCAGAACCCAGAATATGCTCAATTCTGAAGTGCAATATTCTGACAGCTGTAATAATGAAATACAGTTTTCACACAGGCCCAATTGAGACACAATCAACCCCACGCTCTCTAACCCAGGCTCAATATGTTGATATTTCTATAAGCTTGCTGAATTACAAACCTGCTTCCACTCAAGGGGGTTTTGATTTTACCTGATTCAGGAGGTTGTTAAATGTGCACGATCATGGAGTCATTTATCACACACTCACTGGGCGCCGGTCACAGTCCCAGTATGCTGTTCCAGGTGCACCCTTGCTGCACACAAATCACAACTACATGTGATTCAGAGCGGTCTGGATGTCATATAGAATATGCATCATGCTTCCATTTTAAGGTCAAGCATATTCAAGGTCTGAAAAGATCTGTTTTGCTCCACTGTAAATGTGTGCATTAACCTTACCCAGGATCTGAAAACCTTCAAGAGTACAACCAATATATACGTCCAGAATGCTTTTAGAGAAAAAAGACCTTTTGAACTGAGTCATTTAAAACTGAAGACTGCTTGACAGGTTTTAACAGAACAAAGTCCAAGCTGAAGAGAACTGGTGGAAAGATCTCCACTGTTTGTGTCGTACGAGACTTATAGTTCTGTAAGACATCTGACGTATGTAAAGTGGCACATACAGAATCATAAAGAATTTAACTCTTCTTATAAACCATTACAGATATTGGTACATATTTAAGGTGGCATAAATGTTATTTAATAATTAGCTTTAAATATATAATATAACCACAACTGATTTTCAGATTCATATATTTTTAGGTAATACTACTGAAAGAACTCATAATGTGCATCTTTACCTATATACTGTACTGTCGTATAAACAAGCCATTAGTGACTTGATTTAAGTCAGTGTCTTTAACTGTAAGTTGGATGTGTTTAATTCACTAAATGTTTGTTACCATGGATGTTTCTGATTTAAAAGAACAGATGATTTAACAGGCATTCAGCAACATGCTACTGAATTCAGTCATGCCGGTATCCTTGTAAAAGAATAGACTGACTTTAAGCAAACACTGACTTGTATTAATCAGACTGAATTTCTGTAAGCATTACACACAAGCTTCTTGGATCCTGTGCATTGGTATTATCAGTTTGTCATAGGCCATTCTTCCTGATGCTATTTTGAGACGCTGTCAACAAGTGTTGTTCTACATCCTGTGGTGGAAAAAGTCTGATGATGACTATAGTTAACGCTGAGCAGCTTATTGAGTTTCCCCCAGGAAACCTCCCCCGTGAATCACTAAAAGCGGTGCTGTAGGCAGTCACTGTGGAGACTTCAATTACTGCCATGTCCCAGTCGGCTGATTTCTAACTGTGGCCAGCAAATTAGAAAAAGGAGGAGGGCGGCAGAGAGAGAGATAAAGTAAGAAAAACTGAAAAATCAGGTGGGAAAGGATGGTTTGAAATTTGGACGGGACACTACAGAGGACACGGGGTCTGGTTAGAAGTGGAGAGGCAACCTTTGTTCATACTGTATGTTGGCTACAGGCCAGCCGACTGCACTGTAGGATTCACTTCATAATCCTGTGTATGACTGATTTATGGCTCACATTACCGAATGTTGACTAAACGTCCCCACAGTCTTTCTTCTGTGTTAGAGACAGGTCTGTAAAAATACAGACAAAAACGTCCTACATATTTTCTAATTTAGGCATTATACTTCATCTTCTGTGTAACTGTGTGGTTTTTAAAGATGATTAGGGGAGAGTTCATTGTGGCAGTATATTATTAGTCCTTCACCGAGAAGCTATAAGTACAGCAGTCTACCCTGAACAGGCTTGTTTGTAGCTCTATAGATATGAAGAAAGTGACAAATGTGAAAAACTTAAATAAGCAAAAGTTGTTTTTACTTAGTTGTTCCCATATTTCTGTCTAGAACATGACCCTGACAGCTCAACACATGTTATGTTATGGTGCTCTTCTAATATTTTAACATGCAATTCAAAAGTTTGGGGTAGGTAAGTTTTAATATTTTTTTAAACCATTAAAATATTTGAATATATAACCAGTTTTGTTTTGTTTTTTATCAAATAAATGCAGCCATAAGAGCTACAAAGGTTTGAATGCTTCCTAACTTTATTAGGTGTGACCCAAGGGTAAGTAAATTATGACAAAATTACATTTGTAGGTGAATTGTTCCTTTAAGAATGCTGATGCTGTGTTAGGGACAGCTGTTGGAGTCATTATTACTTACTTGCAAGATGACTTGTAAGGTTTTGGGATTTTATTAGCTTTAAATAAAGCCTAAAGTGTATACCTGCACTCCAAATCAAATCTTTTCCCATAATCTAGTTCAATAGTGTAATTGATGGTGTATCTCTCTTAAATATGTTCTGTGTTTCACTTTTCATGTGGTAATTTGCGGCTGATTAGTTTGAGAACACCACTCATTTTAATGAAATCTCAACTAAAACAGCACACCTAGCTATTTATAGTGAACGTGTTGTAGATTGTGCTGCTCAGGATACAGTCTGCAAAATTTCTAACACCTCCACAGATTTCAATTTTCCCCTGTAGCCATGCTGAGACACGAGAGCACTGTTTACCTTCTGTAGGCCAGAAAATGTGGTGTTGCTTTTTGCAGTGTCTTCTTGCACTACAGTGATTTGTTTTAGTGTGCTTTTTACTGTATTAGTTGTGGAAACATGTAGTAGTAGTGGCTCTGTGAACTCATAGCTCTCCTCTGTCTGGATTGAAGGATTTGTGGGTAAGGTGTTGTAGTGTCTAGGCATGTAAGCTTACTGGTGGCCAGCCTTACCTACTAAAATGTTTTCCAACAAAAGGTAATCAGGATTTTCACCTTCTTCAAAGCACTCGTCAATCTGACCCTAACGATTGGCCCGGTGCAGCCGTACATCTGGTGCAGATGTAGCAGGCTCACTCTCACAGGATCAGGAGAGCTGGATGTCTGCCAAGCAGTGAATGTGCTTCCTGGTGTCTGTGGCCAGCAGAGAGAGTAAACACACACAGGTACTAGAACTTGAGCCAAAAGCCATCAGCACCCCAACTGCAAGAGGCCAGGCCTCAGTGATGTGGGTGATCACTTCAAACAGAATCTGAAGAACGTGTAAAACACATGGCATTCAATCACAGGGGTTTGGGACCAGGTGCAGAGAGGTGTGCGGTATTACAGGCCAGTGCCAAAACGCTGATTAAACCTATGGAACATGTCAAAGATCACAAGCATAATGTATAAGACAGATTCGAAAATCAAAGTCAACCGAGGTCAAGTTTATGTCACCTTTGAAATGTTTTTCTTTTTTGAGTCACATTGCCATGCGGTGAGGTATTTCTTTAAACGTCACTCAGGTGTAGAACAGTGCCGTATATAATGTAATTAAACATTTCATGTTATGTAGACATGTCAGCTTGTTATTGCTTAAAATATGTCAGCTGTAAAACATTTACATATTCCTTCCCATGAGCATATGCTTTTATCCTAAATGACTTCTGTTATCCAAAGTGACAGTTATGCAACACAATGTATATAATTTATCAATTTTATGTAGGCTATTTGATAGTAATTTCAAATGGGTTATGTAACAGTTATATATATGATATCTGACAGGTATACAACTTAAATATATGTAAATGTACATTGTAATTGTATAGAATTAATGAAAGCATGTTATTATTAGTATTAATGCATTATATAAATTAAAATTTAACTATGTATAAAAATCAAACAATCTATTTTTTTGACAATTATACACAATTTTCTATTAATGAAATTTCATCAAACTATATATATATATATATAAAATACTGTACATGCTCCCTTATGTCATTTTAGAATCTAGTTTATCCCAGAATAATTTTTACAACTTATTTTTATTAAGTATTATTTTATTGATGTTTTTCCAAGTTACTATGTAGGCCTAAGGTTTTTTTTTCATGTTTTCTTTTATTCAGTTCTTTTCTTGACCTTCCTCTTTTCTAACTTCTTCCTTTATGACAAAACAGCCTGAAGATATCTGACATTTTTTCCTTTAACCCTGGCAGACATCACAGAGGAGACAGATGTGATGGCGGTTTCAGAAGATCAAGAGAGTGAGAAGCCCAAAACGCTGCTCCACAAGCTCCAAAGCTCAACAGGGAGCTCCTCATATGTCTACATGAAAAACCAAGGTTGGCTGGTGAGCGCTGGTCTTTGTGATTCAGTTTGTTAGATTCTGAGATGCCCCATGCCTGCAAAAGATCAAATCGTTTCCTCCCAACCCGATTAGACATGGTAGCAGGGGGTATGAAACACACTCACAAGCTTATATTAAAATGCCTTCATCTCTCTCTGATGAGCCTCTTTGAACGGAAGAGCGCTGGCTATTAAACGATTAACCAGTGTTGGAGAATCTCAGAAGAACTAATCAAGAATTTAATGGAAGATTTGCTTCCTTTTATAAAAATACACATATTTGTATGCTATTTCTGTCCATTTCTAGTAGGCTGAACTTGATGATGTTGTATGATGGTATTTGTGTAGGTTTGAGAGAGGATTTCTGCTTAAATCTGTTTGAGTATGTGCCCCATTTAATCTGACTGAGCAGGGCAAATGGAGTTCATCTAAAGACATCCTGACCATTGATCCCTTTTACATGACTGATTGCCTAAATCTGATTGGTGTGAACATGCTGCGTGCCATTCATATGAAACACCCTCATCCTGGCTCGAAAGGTGAGGCCTGGTTCAGCCTTCATTCACATAACACGGTGTGTGTCGTTAACCAGATTCAAACCAAAGCTTTGGTGAAACATGACAGCATATGTTGGATAATGAGGCTCAGCTGTCCAGTCGGTCTCTCTGACATACCCCTCTTAATCTCATGATGGCTCTGAGGATAATGTGGGTATTTTGCTGGAGATGCAGGCAGACTGAAAGCGGGCACTGTCGCAGGCTAGCACTAGCCAGCAAAGTTAGCACTAGGGGCGGGTACCTCCGCATTTGCCTGCCATCTGTCGCGCAGGCAGACGTCCAGCAGTACGACAGGGCGCCCACCTGGGAAGGTAGTTGTGTGCTCCATCTCTGTATGTCTGTGGAGACTCTCCACTGCCCCCTAGTTAGACCTTAATTAATTTAGACGAGGGTTGTCCAAATCAACATATTTTCCAGTCACATTTATTTATACAGCACATTATACAATACCTTTTCAAACCAGCTTCACAGTAAATAACAGTGTTAATAATGCTAAAATTCAGTGGTTACGAACAAATTCTGTAAAGCAGCTCTACAGGAGGCAAGTTTAGTGTTACTTACTGTAGGTTCAATTCAAAAACAGTGTCAATGTTGCAAAGTACCAAGTCCATTAAAAGATAAGCTATATGTTTTTAGCTTGACACTACCTTAAAAGAATAGTTCACTCATGAATGTTTTGACTGGATGAAGTATGGATTATGAGGTTGTATTTTTGGCCAGAAGTGAACCTTTAAGTTTAAAACACCTTAATATGGCCAGCTTTTCTCGTCACAAGATGTTAACTGCTGGACTAGAGTTGTGTAAATTACTTGTGGTTTATTATGTTATGTGGTATATTTGTTTCACAAATTCTGCTTATAGGTAGCTATAAAGGGGATGAGAACTCTTCAAGAACCTCTCATAGAGAGTGTTCTCTGCTGACAGCTAAACTGAGAATAGCACATCATGCTAAAATCTGAGAGACGATGTCTTTAAAGCCCGATCACACAAAACTGACTGGTAGGTTCTCCATCCATAAGCAAACAGTTTTTTAGGTTACTTTACTGGAGATTTTGGAAATTTTCTGTTTTGCATGTGGAAAGCATAGGGACTGATTTTTTGACAGTGTATGTTAGCTATGTTATAAATGTTAGCTATGCATGGGAATTTGACATCAGTGGTGGAATGCTGGGTTGTTTTGTTGTGGCTTTGTTTTGATGATATGTTTACAAATGTTTTTGGTTTTATTGGGTTTGACATCAAAACGAGAAGAAGCTGGCCATGATATTCCATGGCATTTTTGCATTGTCATGAAAAATAAATGTGGACAAGTCAAGTTAACTCAAGTCATCCCCTATAAAGTGCCTACACCAGACCATGTGCTTTCTCAAAACAACCTAATTTATGTTCCACATAAGTCACACATAAGGTTTTGAAACAAGATTTTTTGCATGAAATATTATGGTTTTTTTTACATCTCAAAAAATACAGCATGAAGATTGAACGATTTGTACATCTGTTGTTACAAAATGCTGTCATTGAAATATAGTGATGTGTGTTTTGTGGTGGGCAAGTTTTTCGTGTCTGGTTTTAATTTCCTGTCATCACCCTGCTTTTCTCTCTGTTGATGGGACACAGGGTTGTTTGACTGTGCAGTCCTTTGCTGCTGTCAGTTGCACAGCAGTGTATATGATATTAGCACATACCTACTGAACATCAGAAGAATATTATGAGAGTCAGTGGAGTCCCTTAACACAGCCTCAATATAAGCTCACTAAAGTTTCTCTTGGATCTGTCACCTCGTGGGGCATCATAAATCACTTTGTCAGGCACGGGGTCGTTAGCCTCAGGTCTCCCCTCAGCCGCCGTTACTTTGTTGTTTTCTTCCAGGAGGCTGCTAGCATGTTCCTGAAAGTGTGGCATGTTCCCTACAGATGATCCTGCGTGGGAAGCTGACTCAGGGCTTGGGCATAAAGCGCGCTGTCAAAAACCCTCCGTGCACTGGATGGTAATGTCTTTATGCCTGAGCATGTGTTAGCGCATTAGATCTGCTTTAGATGCAGTATGCATACATTTTAATGCTATTATAGAATGGATTTTCGGACAAACCACATTTTAAACATTTTAAATTATGCAAAGCATGACACACTCTGTTTGTTTTGCTGCGGGTTAGATTACTTTATTTTCTAGGCTAAACAATGGCAGGCATGGTGTACAGTAAGTGTGAGCATGCATAACATCGCTCTGTTTTACTGTCTCTGGAGATTTGATTTGAGATCAGAGCTGTATTGCAGTGGATTTTGTATTGGGCTGTAAATTAATTGAAAAGTTTAATTGAAGTAATTGCATGCCAAAATCTAACCCCTTAACCCCATACATTTTTATAATTCAAGAATGAAAACATTTTGTAATACGATATAAATGTACGATTTCCAATTTTGAGATTTTACATTTTCAATTGATATATATATATATTTTTTTTTTTTTTTTTTTATTATGATTTCTAAAGCGTGAAATAAAAAATGCAACTAAGAAGACTTTCTGTAACAAAGGTCTAAACTCCCGCTATGATGTCGATTATTTTAGGTGCATTCTTGTCATAAAGTAATCTATTACTTTTCCTTCATACCTTTCTAACAAAATAGTGGTCCTTTCCACCAATATATATTGTTTGTCATGATTCGATTCGACAGTTTTAAATGAATAATGTATTTTTGATTTTCAGTGTCTTGTGGCAAACGTACCATAGAATGCTATCTTGCGATGCTATTCTGATGGCACAAAAATTTCTGCATTATTATACAGTTAAAGGGACATGGTTAATTGATAGTTAACAAATTATGAAAACTTTTATAAGTAATTTTAATAGAATTTTTTAACAATATTGTTAATCGTAAATAATTAATTTAGTCAATGTTAATATGGGCATGATTAATGATAAATAATAAATGTAAATATTATTTATTGATTATTTTAGCAGTGTTAATTTTGATATCTTTAAAATAATATTATAGTATTTATTAATATTTGTAATGATTTTGTTTTTCATTATATTTATATATTATATAATTTTTTTTAAACATTTTAAATGTAAATTAGTTAACTAAATTAAATAAACGAAATAAAACTAGATTTCTGAAGTTTAATTTTTTTTTTTTTAATTAAAGAAAAATAAACATTTATTTTATTTTAAGTAACAAAAATGACTTTAGTTTTAGTTAACTAAACCCTACTTTTTTTTTATCAATTTATAAGTCATAATTATTTTTTGGTTATATTACATAAAGAGTACATGATTTAGTCAAAACAGATAAATTGTTTTTACAAAATGTTAAATATTAGGATATTTAATTTAATTATAAATAATTATTTGTTGTGTCTAAAGGAAGCATGGCTTAACGGTAATCTAAATAATAATGATTATTATTATTTTAGTTAATATTTACTCATGTTAATATGTAATATTCTTCTTCCTGCTATTTAAAGTTATTTTTGTGCCTGCAACTGTTAGAACATTTCTTTGTCTCAGTCTGTCCTAGAGCCAGATGTTTTAGGTGAAGAGAAAGTGCAGCTGGTCTCAAGTCAGGCACTCCTGGATCATTTTCTCTACATGCATTTCTTCAGCCAGTTGGTGTTGATTGACAGGCAAACTTTCTGCCCCTTTTCAGTCAGGGTTCAATGCAGATGTCTGGTTAATGAGGTTGACTTCAAGGATTATAATCAGAGGGGGGATATTACTGACCATATGTGTCAGCGCAGATGAGCGAACCTCCCAAGCTTGTGGTGTCAAAAGGATATTTTTTTCCTTCATTGCAGTTCTTATTTACCATAGATCCATACAGATCCATGTCACTGCTCCCCAGGGGTGACTTTAACAGCCTCCCGTCTATGACAGATAAGTTATGCTAAACAGATTATTCATCTTTGCGAGACCTTAGAGGCACAGCCTGGCCCTTCTGAAAAACCAGATCATCATGTCTTGGCTTTCAGCATCCATGGCAAGGCCAGAAAATTTATAGTAATTGGTTCATAAAAGGCTTAACACAGTTAATGAATCTACGGTGTATTTCTCCACTGGGGTGATTAAAGGAATAATTCACTCAATTGCCTTATGTCATCTTTAACCCATATAACTGTAATATAGTTTTTGGGTGAACCGTTTCTTTAAATGGCACTGATTGTTTTTGTCTGTGAGTATGCTCACCTATTCTTCACTGAACTAAACATTTGATGAGAAAACCAGAGAGAAAGGAGAAAGACGGGGCAAAAACAGAAATGTGAAAAGGAAAAAATAAAAAAGCGCCCTCAGAAGCGCACTGTGACATATGGAAGCTATCACAAGGCTATGCTCCCATCTGTGTCCACAGCCGCGGCTCGCTGGCACCCAAAAGCCACTGCGCAGGATGGGAGTAATCCATGGAAGAGGATCCATGGGATTGTGATGGGACTCCAAATTCCCTGGGGACAGAGATTTGACCAGGAAGAGAGGAATAAGTAGATGGATTATAATGGTGCAGGGTGAAGTGCAGATGTTCAGTGCTGCTTTACAGAAAACAGGTGCTCAGACATTGAGAAAGGTTTACCAAGGTCGCCGATTCTTGCTTGAATATTCTTGCTATTCTTGCTATGATGTTAGTGCCAAGTACTGTGTTTGAAAAAAAATTGCAATATAAAATCTATTGGCACTGCAAGGGTAAAATGTCAACTGAAAACCAAATGAAAGATTAAAAAAAAAAATGTTTAAGTAAATGGTTTGGTCACAACATGACCATCTGTGTACCTAATAAAGTTAAGTTATGTTTATCATCTCACTTTAGCTGTCTCCTTTGTTATCATTATTTATGCACCTATATTTATTTTTTATGTAGTTTATTTATTTTTATTTAATTTTGATTTCTTCAACATGTACTAAAAAAAGTCCCATACTGTATAAATCCCAGCCCTCCTGTGCAAGAGATTGATGCTGAATGCATTCATTAAAACTATACAAGACTACACGTAATTCAAGATTCCCATGACTAAAACTACACCAGGAGTGTTTAATTCCTGCAGGTTTAATCAAAGTCTTCACATTGCATTTCACCTCACTGACGTATTTTGTTCTTTTGTTGTTAACAAATGAAAAATGACTAGTGTTACAGAGAACTTCCTGTTTAACGCAATAGAAGTTTCTTCACTCTTTCTAAACGCGTTTGAAGGAAGTTTGGATCAGCTTGTTTGGTGCTCCGTGAGTCATTGGGACTTCGAGTGCCCCCCTGTCTCAACCTCTTTTCCTGCCCTGTTACTCACCGGACCACTTCAGGTTTTCTTGGAGTGAAAAATTTATTGCAGGTTGGTAAATTTTTTATGGCTCCATTTCAGTGGACCTTTGATGGCGTACTGCGTTCTGTATCAGTCCGGCAGCGACCAGCCCTTAACATTCTCACAAGCAGTCCCGTGAGGCTGTCTGACGCACACGCACACCTCCTGAAAAAGTTGCACAGAGCGAGAGCTGTCCTGTCTGATAAATCTCTGAGGACCGGACCTCTATGATTTACTGCATGTCAGGTATTGGGCTTCTCTGGAACCAATGACCCTACCAGACAAGTGAAGTTTGTCCTCTTAAACACGCTACATGCTACAAATGATCTGTAAAAGCGGATTTGTACTGATTTGAAGAGTTTGGAGAACACCTGATAAGACAAAAGAGACCACTCCTTCATGCAGAATCTCTCCAGATCCTTCAGAATACCTGCTCCATGTTGGTTCTCCTCTTTAGTTCACCTCACTCAGGGTTCAGGTCAGAGGACTGGGGCAGCCAAAAGCTTCATTTTGTGCTCTGTGATTAATTCTTGTGTTTATTTTGATGTTTGTGTTTGGATTATTGTCCCAATGGAAGCATGGCCAAGATTTCTAACAGAGTCAGTGAATAATTAATTTTTATCTGTTGGTATTTGATAGGATCCATGATGCCATGTGTCTAAACAAGATGATTCAGGACCTCCAGCTGAAATATAGACACACAACATCAAAAACACAACAGTATAGTTCATTGTACACATCAAGTACTTTTTATCTTTTTATGACAACAGAACATGCTGGAGATTGTTTTTGGATGAGCTAGGAGAATATTTCCTAAACCCTCCTGAACAACATGTCCGGATGTCGGGGCTGTTTGACTATTTTGTTTTAAAGGTTTTCTAACCCTGAGAATTCTCCAGCTGTGGTCCTTGAAGAGTCTTTAGCCACTCAAACTCTACTCCTCTCCGTGTATTAGGAGGATAGAGA
>JAUCMU010000026.1:17024497-17041068 GCA_032275025.1 Enteromius treurensis | reverse complement strand
TATTTTTAGCAGAGAGGAACTGCTCTCTATCAGAGAACAAACTTCAGACAAAATTCCACATAACTTTGTTGATGCAATAAGTTTATTGAATGTTCTGATCGGAGGAACAGTTACCTGTTGGAGAAACAAAAGGAGGAGGAGAGGGAAGCGTGCCGGTGCGCTTGTGCGGCTTCGGCAGCGGGGGTTACGCATGCCTCTTCCAGCGATACATTTGGCGAATGTCCGGTCCCTTTCCAACAAAATGGATGAACTGCTTCTTCTGAACAAGACAAACAAGGACTTTGCAAGCTCTGCTGCACTATGCTTCACTGAAACCTGGCTCAGTGAACTCACCCCGGAAAATGGATTATATCTGCCTGGCTTTTGTTTACATCGCGCTGACCGTCAAAAGGAGTTAACAGGAAAGTCGAAGGGAGGTGGAATTTGCTTCTACATAAACGAAGGTTGGTGTACAGATGTCACAGTACTAAGTAAACACTGCAGCCTGAACTTAGAATCCCTTTTTCTGAACTGAAAGCCGTTCTATTCACCACGAGAAATATCTTCATTTATTCTTGTCGGAGTGTACATACATCCACAAGCCGACGTGAGTGACGCACTGCAAACTCTCGCCGATCAAATAAACTCCACAGAACAAAAGTATCCAGATTCGGTGCTCATTATTATGGGCGATTTTAACAGAGCTAAACTAAACCACGAACTACCAAAATACAGGCAGCATATTGAATGCCCCACTAGAGAAAACAACACACTGGATCACTGCTACACAGTTCTTAAAGGGGCTTATCACTGTGTCCCCCGTGCGGCTCTCGGGTGCTCTGACCATGGCTTGATTCATCTCATTCCCACCTATAAGCAAAAACTAAAATCTGCAAAGCCTGTGACCAAAACAGTAAAGAAATGGACAAGGGAAGCTAAGGAAGAGCTACAGGACTGCTTTGACTGTACTGACTGGAGTGTGTTTGAAGACGCCACAGCTGATCTTGACGAGCTTACAGACACTGTGACATCATACATCAGCTTCTGTGAAGGAGTTTGCGTGGGGATGCACACTCAGGGTTTGACAGGATGTGTCAGGCTGAGCCTTCTGCCTTCGTGTCCGTCTACTGGTTGAATTCTCTCTCTTTTGTCTGTCTGTTTGTCTCTTACTTTCATTTGCTCTTTCCCAGTGGAGAACAAAATCAATGTGTGCCTGTCTGTCAGTATGATATTGCCTCGCAGGCTTCAATTTTCCAACAAAATGAGTGCAGTGGATGTGTTTTGATATTGATGTACCACCCCATATAAAAGCTGCAACAGTTTCTCTTGTTCAAAAAAAAACAAAAAGAAGATGTTTACTTCAAGAGATCAATCACAAGTCTAAATTAAAAACAAGGACATGTTATTCTGTCTTTATATTGTCTTTTTGTTCTGTTAAGACAAACATTTTTGTACCAAGATAAAAATATCTTGTAAATATAAAATATACTGCTTTCATTAAACTTATTAAAGGCTTATTATCATTTTTAAGTAATACATGTAACGTTAGATGTATTAGTATAAACTACAGTTTAAAATATGTTGTTGTTTTTTTTTTCAAGGAAATAATTCGTTTTATTCATTAAGGAGGCATTAAATTGATTGAAAGTGGCTGTAAATACTGTACCTAAAGATTTCTGTTTGAAATAACAACAGAATTGTTTTCAATATTGATAATAATTTCTAGAGTATCCAGTCAGCTGTAAATTTGTTAAAATAAGAAATACATCATCAACATTAAGTAGCATTGAATTATAAATTCTGTAAAAGTATGCATGTTTATTCTTGTTGCATGTTTGTGTTAGCTATTGAATTAACAAATGTTAACATGAACCTTATGGTGAAGTGTTTCTGAAATATTTCATAATAACTCTAAGTTTATTAAAATAATGCGTCATGCACAGTAATATTCCTGCCTTTTCCCATCAGTATGAATAAAATCCAGATAATTTTTAATGAAATGTCACAATAATGCAATGTTGTGAAACTTTAATGAGTATTTTACATCTGGCATTGTGAAGTTCACACACACACTCACACACACAAAATAATAATCAGCCAGTCTCACATTCACATCTTGACTGGCCGTCCTGGGGTCTTGTTCCTCTATTATGTCCAGTTTGTGGCCCGCTGGGACAGCCTCAAAAGTCCCCCAACGGAATTTAGAGAGGGAAAAAAAATCACTTTGTCTTTCAGCAGTGGTCTTTTTTCTGCATGTGCCGTTTGTTAGTAGAAGTCTCAGGCCATTATTCACTAAGCTTACAAAGGTCGGGTTAGGCTGCAAGCAAATCCCTCTTCAAGCTAATTATTGCTCTCTGAATATGTGGATCAGACTCTCTGCTAGGTTCAATAAAGACTGTTGACTGGAATTATTTCTATAAGACACATATTTCACTGTGAAAACTACTTCACATGGTGTCTCAATACAACCCAGATAATTGTGAATCAAAGGGACACCTTTATCTTATTGTTAGTCATGCTAACATGCTTAGTCCCTTGGATATGCAATCTCTTATCCAAGATTAGGCTTTAGGAAAAGGAGGAATTTAAAAATATCCGCCCTTAATCAAGCTGTAGGGTCCATTTGGCCAGCTGAGAACCTCCATACGGTCTTGACATGTGTGTGTGTGTGTTTGAGCTGTTGGTCTGATTTGGGTCATCATGAAGCGTTGCAGAATTCCCCAGCTGAGAGTACAGCAACATCCTCTGTGATTCAACTGGAAAATGTCCAATGGCAAATTAAGAGGCAATTAATTACAGTATCATTTAACAAACAGAGACGCAAACATACACAAATGAGCCAAGAGACAGGATGCCAGAGGGAGGGGAAGCTTGAGTCGGCCGATAGGAAGCGAGGACAGTAGCGGCTGGAGTGCGGCCCTGTCCCTGAAACCAGCTTGCAATTGTGACCTCCCTTCCTCCCTGTATTTTCCTGTTTACCGACCTGCTCGTTCGCTTGTTTGGATATTTTCCTTCAGTCCCCTGAGTCGATATCTTCCTGTAGCGCACGGGCGCTCACCTGACTTAATCGCTCCGGTCTGTCTGCCGGACATCATTAAAAGACTCAGAATATCGACTCCAGGAAGTCTGATGGTGTCTGGTGTGCGGTGCATTGTTTTTAAACTTTGCCTTTGTCAGATTTTAGACTCTCATCTTGCTCCGTTCATCTTCCCTTCATTTTGACTTTGTGCACGAGGCTGTGATTTTCGACAACTGCTGTTATGAGGAATTAATGCCACTTGAAAGTGCTTAGTTTTTGGGGGGTTTTTTTGCTTCTGACCTGGACCTTAAAATACAATGCCTTCGAATAAATGTTTAA
Organism: Enteromius treurensis; assembly: GCA_032275025.1. NCBI lineage: Eukaryota > Metazoa > Chordata > Actinopteri > Cypriniformes > Cyprinidae > Enteromius > Enteromius treurensis. Next base: position 17,037,731 of record JAUCMU010000026.1, on the reverse strand, counting down.
TTTACCTGTCAGACTTAAGTGTGAAATAGCAGTGGAAAAGCAACATTGAGTGTGGAGCATTGAACAGTTTGGATGCCAAAAAATGACTGTTGTTGTACCTTTTGAAGTGATGGCATGTCCGCTCTTTGTCTGCTGCGTATAGTCTGAGTATCATTAAGATGAGTTTTTCCTCCCATCTTATCATCAGTGACCTCATGACCCTCGTGTCTGGAGGAGATTTAAGATGCAGTGTGGTTTGAACAAGGTCACACAGGTCTCTGGCCAGTAATGGCATCTGTTACATGTGATGAGTTCCTTCATATCAGCCCAGTCTTTTTGGTTATGGACACTGTGAGATTTCTTATCGTACAGTCAGTGATGTGGATTAGCCCACTGGTTCTCAAACCTTTGGGTCAAATGCCACTTTTGATCCAGTCGACCAAACATTTCCAAGGTTCCTCTAATGACCTCCTAAAAGAACTGATAATCTCAGATATTCACAAACTGTCTCCTACAGAGATATTTACTCGCTTAAGTGAGGGAAAGAATACAAGGATATGAGCGTTACTTTAATTGCATTCTCTTAGAGGACTTTAAGATGAAGATCTGATCACAATGTAGGTCAAATTTATGCGGAAAAATAAAGTTTTCCACTAGAGTTAGAAAACATTTAGCAGAGCCTTTAAACATAAATTAAATTCGTCTTGCCAAAGCAGAATGTGAATTAAGCCTAATAGTCTAAACTTTAGACATTAGACTTTATAAAATAAATAAACCTGAAATAAATCTGAAAATATAGCAATAAAATACGATTATTTGTTTCTGTTTTCAGGGCAACATTTTTCATCTACCTATTACATTTATGTTTTATTTTAATTACTCAATATTATTTTCAATCATTTAAGCTTTAGTTAACAATTAAACTCATGCCATGTGTATGTACACCAGTATAGGTTTAACTACATGTGGAAAACTCCATGAGAAGCACTCTTGCTCAACAGATTCAAGCCATTAACAGTCGTGTAAATATAGCTTCTGCTTGACCTTGTTGCTCTTGTGGTTAAAGGGCTTCATAAATGTTCTTGAATATGTTTATCTGTGCATGTCTTAAACGTTTCATTTAGCCTCGGTGTAGGTTAATATTCAGTGATGCACCTCATGTCCAGCTAACCACACTGACCGCATTCATAAACATAATGAGCGCCGTTTCCTCGTCCTGGTAAACACTCAGACCCTGTGACAGGTCACCGCCTACTCTTCTCTCAGAGCATCGGAATGTGTCGCTCTGGGTGCCGGAGACATAAAGACACTCGCTTTTCGTGTGGCCCAAGCGTCCACTGCTGGGTAAAACAGGGGAGAGATGGGTTACATTCAGATAGTCTAGGTAGTTCACTAGATTTTAAAACAGCCATTCAGATGCACATTTGTTGATTTGAACTATGCCCGTTTGGGACTGTGGGAAAGAGACGTCGGATGACTCTCATACCAGACTGACTATATGACTGCAATAAAGAGAGCAGAATTTTCTCATTCTGTGGTCAACCAGCTATTTCTGTTCATCAATGGACAGACGAGTGTCTGCTTCTTTTTTTAATAATACACTGTAATGACATGATTGTCCAGCTGCTTCTCATTCTCTTTATATATACCATGAGGGCTTTTTAAGGGGGAATCTGAGTTTCGGCATAACAAAGGTTGTTTGGTTCTTTGTGTTCTTGACACACTTGTATTAGTCTGTGTGTGTGTGTGTGTGTGTGTGTGTGTGTGTGTGTGTGTGAGAGAGAGAAAGAGAGAGAGAGATAGAGAGAGGAACAGAGGGCTTGTGGGGTTGTCCTGCAAGTCTAGAAGGTTATTCTTTGTGCTTTCTGGTATCACCAAAAGCGACTCCTGACCCATAAATATTTAACAGAGCAGACTTTAATAGAAACTTCACTTTCACCTCTTCCTCTGCAAAAGACCCTCGGCTGGACTTTGTTTTCAGCACCCCTCACCCTCTCTCTGTCTCACACACATAAATATTTATAAGGGAGTGAAGGGAGAGAAGTTTTATTAGGGCATCTGTGATTTAATGTGATGGACCAATCACGGGAAGAAAATAAATTGCACTTACTCTACAAAGTATATAAAAATACCCAGCTTGCCTGAAATCATTAAAGACAGTTGGCATATTCCACAAATACTGTGGTGTCCTGCTATTATATATGTTTGGTTAGCACTATATAAATAAAGGTGACTTGTCCTGACCTCTAATATGAACACTTGTTTGGTAAGCAGAAAATTAAGCTTGCATGAAAAACAAAATGAAGATATTGCCCTGTCTCACCTCAGGTGAGGACTTGACATTGGTCTATTTAGCTTATTTTGTAAATAGGGTTTTAATTGATTAATACATTTTAGCACAGATGGAGTCTTAGTTACTTGATAGTTGGCTTGCTTAGTTGAGGACGCTTGGCTTATTGCACAGACACTATCGGAAGAGAACTGAACTGGATGATGACATCACTGAAACATGAGTGAATTGACTTTAACTGGAAAAATGACTCTTTGTCAATGTCCTCTTGCATTATTGAAGCTGATTGAGCTTATAAAGTGCTAAATATAGGTGACTTGATTTTTAATTAATTGATTTTAATGACCAACAGCACATTGTGTTATGCATGATTTTCTCCCTATTGCCGAAACTGTAACATTTTTTAACATTTTATTTATTTAGACTTGCTGGCTGGATAGACATTTATTTGTACCCCCTTTCACTGTTTTTATTTTTGTTTTTCTTGTTTCAGGCCCTATACTTTTTACCGTATTCGCAGACAGTCCCTGCGTTTGTTTAAACAGAATTCAGGCGCCATATTCTCTTTCTTTTGAGGAGCACCGAGCTCGGCCCTCTCTGTTATTCAAAACTGGAGCACTTCCACATACCTTCATTAATTCTGAGGAGTAGACGCACAGTGGGGTCTCTTCCTCTGGTGCGAGCAGCATGGGGTGCGTTTGAGTGTGAGACTCTGTGTGTGTGTGTGTGTATTAGCAGAGCTCTAGTCCTGCACCCCGGAGACCACCCGCTGATTATGTAAAACTCCTCGGCCTTTGAGTGTCTAAGCACAGCCTAGAGGGAAGTTCAACATCCATCTCTCCTGACCCTGTCTGACCCGTCTAATCCCGCCTTTTCTCAGGTTCTGATTACACAGATCAGGGACCAGCATCGGGATTGAAACACCAAGCCCTATCATCAGTCACTCCGACTGGCATCTGACAGCTCTCATGGCCTGCTGGAACCTTCTCCACGCCCGCCCCGCTTCGCATCCGCTTCAAAGTCCCACATTGTATCTGAGGTTATCTCATTTCCCAGGAATATCAGTCAGATTAAATGGGTGGATCTAAAGACAGAATAAATGTGTGATTCGCTTAATTAGATTCTAATATGTCAGTAAGCTTAGTGTATATCATTTGCTTGACGTATCAATGAGATCACTCCAGTTTCGTCATCCGTTCCATGCGTTGTATTAGCATTCCTGTCTCCTTTCAGCAGTATCTGGTATATCGCAGCCTGTGATGATTTCCACTTTCAATATTTCCCTTTGTAGCTCTGAAAAACTGTAAACTGGATGATACGTTGTATATTGCAAAAACATTCAGAGGGCATTTCGGTCACAGTGACGAAACATTTCCTCTCAATGTTTGGCGCTGGATGTTAAAAGCTAACTTCAAACATACTGCAAACTTCTACAAAACTTCCACCTGTTTTTAATCTGGCATACTTAGTGAAGTTTGCAGCAATTACCATTTAGAAAGAGAAATTTCTGGTTTGTCCATGCCAAAAACACAGCAATCGATCTAATCTAAAGGGAAATCGTTGTGTTCGCAGTCTGTGACTTTGGGACCTAAAATTGTCTGTGTTGACAGAAGGGCCCCTGTAGTGCAATGGGTTCTGTTTCCTCTGCTCAGAGACTGTGGACTAAAGCTGAGGTACAGACTGTATTGCGTGACCCAGCTAACAACCTTCTTAGACTTCGTACTCCTGAAGAATTTCCTCTGTGCACTTAACATTGTTTCTGTAGACACTACCTTTCATCTATCTCTCTTTCTCTCCTTTGCATTTGACACTGCATAACATATTTCAAGGAGAAAACACATGCTGTGTGTCCTTGGTCTCTGCTAGCATTGATATCTATGATTTAGCTACCAGCACCTCTAGGCAATGGACAGTAACTACTGTAGCCACATCATTGATAATGATTGACTGCATTAGACTTACAGTGAGCAGGTGAGGGACACCGCATCATGGGAAACATATGAATAGCAATACACTGAACAGTACTTACATGCTGTATTTACAATTTCTAAAAAAAAAACATGGGATTTTACTGGTTGCTAAGGCAATTCTAAGTGGTCTCTTACTGATACAAGTCAAAATATCTTATTCTCAAGTCTCTACCCTGCTTTAAAAAATGTATTTTTAAAGTTAACTTCTTTTGACTGATTTACTTTAGTTGATTGACTTTAGTTGGTTAATCTTTGCAGCCAAAAAAAAACCCTTTCAGCCAAAAATTGTCCAGTATCCCTTTAAAAACAGACAACTAAATGCCTCTGTGTTTTGTCTGCTTTGTTTTGTTTTGTTTTACTTTGATTTGCTTTGCTTTGTTTTGCCTTACGGTTTTGCTTTATCTAGTTTTCTGTTTTTGTTGTTTTGTTTTGCTTCGCTTTGCTTTGTTGGTTTTGTTTTATTTATTTTCTGTTTCTGTGATTTGTTATTTTGTTTATTTTATTTGCTTTGTTTTGTTGTTTTTTGTTGTTGTTGCTTTGTTGATTTGTTTTGTTGTTATACTTTGTTGTTTTTTGTTTTGATTTTGTTGCTTTGCTTTTTATTTTGGTTTGGTTTGGTCCTTGTATTATGTTATTGTCCTTAGATTTGCCTCAGATCCCTCTTTAGTCTTTCATAGTGTATTTCATATATGCTTTTATCATTCACCAGGTAAAAAACTGTATGTCTGATTACATAGGAAATTTAAAATCACACATAACCTGAAAAATCACCTGTTTGTACCTGACACCATATCATGTGAAAGTGCTGCATTATCTGCGTCACAGATTACAGTGCGTACAGTTGCTGTGTACAAATGAAGTGTGTGGCTGCTCTCAGAACTGATCTGAGATCAATGATCTATGGATGCGAGTGTGAGGCCGTCTGGGCTCGGCTGTTCTGTGTCAGTGGAGGTATTGCTTGTGGCTCCCCGTGCTGCTCCACATTACCAGGGAACGGTTGCCAGGGCTACCATTTATTAATATCTATCTATAACTTTGAGCACTGTGCTCATTTGAGCAAATAATGAAGACAGCCACTGGTTTCAGGGGAAGGTTCGTTGGCATGTGAGCGCGCAAATCTACATACTTAATGTGTTCTGGACATAATTGAGTCTGTCTGTGTGTTTACAAGCTAGTAAATAACGGTGCAATTGAATAAAATATTGCATAAAGTATGTGCAATCGCATATATGTGTTTATGTAAATAAGCAGCAATAGGAAACTGTCAACTAGGCAAATTAAATCTGTTTGGCAAAAAAGTACTGAGACTTGTTAGTATATATGTAAATGTATCATTTATTTGACTCTGGCTTCTTATATATTTCCTGTTTAATTGCTTATGTAAATTGAATCAGTTATGTATTCATATCACTGTAATTCATTTAATCCCATGTGCATTCGTACTAAAAATATTTTTGAATATTCATGTCTCTGATTCAGCTATGTTTAAGGGTTCAATATAATTGTAAATAATATAATCAGTGGCATTTCTGCTCTACAATATTTCCCTCTGTATCAAGTTAGGACCACTACAGCCAGAGAAAACTAATGGAGCAACCCTGCCCCCTGCTGGTCGATGAGTAACACAAGGGTTTCACTTTGGATGTACATTGTACAACAAACAGTGTTTAATCTTATGTAAATTTACTCAGATTATGTCACTGATGGTGGGTCTCAGATATGTTGGGCCTGTGGTTTTATATTATCGCCACTGATTGAGGGTTCATGTGTTAGAAAACAACCTTTTACTGGGTTTTATGGCTTGTTAAAGTATTTGATGTTGTTATTGATGTGTGATGTCAATAAAAGTGGAAATCTATTTCATAGGAAGGGCTTTTTCTTTTGATAAAAGATTATGAAATCCAACTGTTGATTTCAAATGCACAAATGAATCATTCAAAATAAGACCAAGCAAATAGCACCAATTCTGATTTCATGTTGACATAGTTTTCATATTGAGAACTTTCTAAACACTTGAATGTATAGATTTTGCATTAATAATTTACTATTATAAATACAACATCTCGGCAAGGAAGTAAATCTCCTCCTAGTCTGCAAATGACACTGTTGCTATGCAGTAATGAGTCTGGTGGCAGAGGAATGGCCAGACGTGCATCAAAGCTGTTCACTGGAATCTGACTGTGGCACTGTAATTATCTCTGTCTAGACAATTGTCTTCATATAACAATCAGTGACATGCAGTATTACTGAAGTTCTCTGAGCTTCCTAATGTTTATTAGAGATTATCTCAAACGTCTGTTCGGTTGGATTGTTTGAAATCAAAGTGATAATTTTGGTCTAAATGGGCTAAAAAGCACACAGTAACCTCAGAGAAGTCAAAATTCTAATTACATCATTACTTAGTCACAATCATGTTATTTTGAACCTGTGGAACAATTATTTTAAAGTAAAACAACTGACAATGCTCAAGTAAATGAGGAATGGATTTGTCCAAGTCTGAAGTCTATGATACTATGATACTTAGTGTGAAAAACAGCTTAAATTCCTTTTGTGAACTTGAATGTAAATCTGTACTGCAGAATGGGACATTTTGAGCAATGAATTAAAAAAACAAACCAGCGTTTCGTCCACTGCCACTCTTGTGTATATTGTATTGTATGTTGGTTCTAGCTGACACAAACATCATTAGTTCTCAGCAAACTTTCGAGACGACAGTGTGTGTATACATAGGTATGCATGTATATTAAATCCTCTGGAATCAATATATTATATATCATAAAACTACATGTCATGTCAAGTATGAATATGTGGAAATGTGAGCTAGATTTTAAATCTGTAGAATGGAACATTTTTATGTGAAAAATTACTTAAATGTGTGTGTTTATCAAGAAATGCTGGCGTTTGCCTTCATATGGACTACTTTTATGGCACATTTATAGTGTTTTTAGGTCACTTTAGAGCATAAATGAATGTATGAATGAATGAATAAGCAAGTTTAAGAATGCTCAAGCTGCTCTCTTCCATCCTACAATTAAATTAGGGAATGGATGATATCCAACTCACCTTTGTGTGAAAAACAGTCCTACATTTTATTTGAAATTTTGAGGAAATTATCCCTTCCACTGCAGCTCTTGAATATATTTAAATGTCCAGACATGTCATACCTAGTTGACCCAAATATTGTGTTCTTTTTACAGAAGTACAATTATTCAATGGGCCTCTCTGCATCACAGGGTAAGTAAAATACATACGTTTTTAGCACATTGATAGTCATATCACCAATACTGACTTAAAATTTGAATTTCTTTATTACATAAAGCTGCAGTTTCCTTTATATATCTTGAAATACAGTACACGAATTGCTACTTTTGTAGTGCATTTGCTGTGGTTTTAGGTCATTTCAGAATTTCTCCGCTTTCATTGGTAAGACAAGCATTCAGCCAAAAATTTCCAGTGAAGAGGGAAATATGGAACTGCATGAGGATGAGCCATCGATGACAGAGTTTTCATTTTCGGTTGAACTATTCTTTTTGCACAATACGTGTTTGCACAATAAAACCTTTCTTGCATTGATAGGCAGAGTGATGTTGTTAGTTGTTAAAAGGCGGCATTAAAGTAGAGTTCAGGAACTTGCTAGTATACAGTACATATGTACCAGGAGACATAATTTATTATGCGACCAGCAATTTGTCTGCTATGCCTGGGTAAATGCACTGCACATTAAAAAGGGCATAGGGAGAGAGACACTGTGCTTTTATTACAGTAGTAAAGATTAGAGTTACAGCCAAAGTTCCTCTCCTTCAGCTATTGCACATGGATCTGGTTAGGACGACTCTGGTAATGCATGTAGTTTCAGATAGGATATACACACCCTTGTACACACACACGCACAGACTCACAAGACAGAAACACTCGTGCCCCGCTGTCACACTCCGTGTGTGGACTTGCTTGGAGCAGATGGTCTAAAATGAGCTCCTCAGGCTGGATACTGGCTGTGTGTCTTGTGGTTCTTGAAGGTAACAAAAAAAATTGTGTATGCGATTTAGTCTTGATGGTGTGGTGTAACTATGTGACAGTCACGCACCGTATGAGTAAGTCTTTCATTAAGGCAACATTTCTGGTCACCATCTGTTGTTGTGTCATGTGTGTTTGGTTTATGTGAGAGTTGTGTTTGCATGTCATTAGCCCAAAAAAATGAATCTGTTTACATATGCGTATATAAGAGATCTTGTGATAATTTATTTAATTTTTATTCATAAAATGATGGTTTGTAGGGTTTGTTTACTACTGTATATATGGCTTGTTTACACTGAGATTTCATGCATGTTTTTAAGTTGTAGTACAGTTTTTTGTATTGCTTTTACTGTTTCAGTCATATCGTATTGTGAAAACACTGTCATCTTGAATTATGAAGGCAAAAGTTTAACCACAGCTGCTGACCTTTGTTCACCACATGTGCGGAGAGTGAGTTTAATACTGTTACTCTGATGTCCTGCACGTGTCTATTTTCGTGTGTCATCACAGGAGGCAGATATGCTGTGTGGGCCAAAGAACGATCGGGCAGTGAGAGGAACTGTTCGGCAAGTCCTCCGGTACTCTTTTATCCATACTCTGTCCATGTTTTCCTTTGTATATCCAGACAACTGGTTCAGCCCTCAGCCCTCCTAGATCTAATTTTTAGCTCAGAGAGCAGTGGAAAGGTGAAAAAAAGCACACAGGCCTAATCTGGCCTCTCAGTGAGGAGATCTTCTCTTCTGATAAGAGTTTTTAGGTCATGCACACCCCAAATCTGATCTTAACGGTGTGTGTGTGTGTTATCTGTAAACTATCACTGTCTTGTCTTGCTGCTCACACATTTTATTCCCACGTTCTTGCCTTAACAGTTAAATCCATTGTTTTTATATCGGTTGAGGTTCAAATTATGGGTTAAAAAAATATTGTAGATTGTGGATAACTTGAATGAATTCAGAATAATTTTGATACACTGTATTTAAATGATTCGTTCTTGTTGCTCTAGTATTTGCCACCAACAGCTGTAAACACAACTCTGAGGCTTCGTGATCTGAGAGCGTCCATGATCCCGTTGAACATCTCAGCCTACATCATCCCAGCCACAGATGCTCATCTGGTAATTCCTAAAGACTGTCAGAAATAGTGCCATACACTGATGTCAAATAAGTCTAAATAAATTCTGATATTTTAACAATTAGGATTTCTACGAGATCAACAAAAATAGAAAAGATGCTGTGGTAATAATATTTAGATATATTTTGGTTTAAATGCACATCCTCTCTTTATGTCTGCTGTGGCACCACATGCTAAATCCAAGGCTACCTGAACTAGAATTAACAACATGAAATACATCAAATGATATAAAATATTACTCATCCCAAAATTTTAACTATATGTCAGTTTTGGTGCCATTTTATTTCTGTCCGCCTTACCTCCTCTTCTCTTTCCATCTTTTTCATTCTCAGACATACCTTTGTGATGTTATCTGACTGTGTTTTGTGTGTGTGTGTGTGTGTTGGTAGAGTGAGTACATTGCCCCCAGAGATGCGAGGTTGGCCTGGATGTCTGGCTTCACTGGCTCTGCAGGTGTGTTTCACAGCCAACTGATCATAATACTGCTGTATCGCCATGCATCATTCTCAGTCACATTTTGTTTGTCACTTCTTTGGTCCCTGACAAACGACCCGCTACTGTGTTCTGTTATAACTAACGAGAGTCTGTTTCTAATCTTTAGGAACAGTGGTAATTACTCAAAACAAAGCTGTTTTGTGGACCGATAGCCGCTACTGGATTCAGGCAGAGAGACAAATGGACTGTAACTGGGAGCTTCAGCGAGATGGTGAGGAGCAAATGATAAAAGTTACATTTTAAGTTTAAACTTGATGAGATGAAGTTGAACATGTAGCTGAATGAATGTCTTAACACACATATTTGGAAGAGTTTTTTTTGCTATTGATTGCTGTGTAGAATTCTATTAAATTATCTCTATTTTGTGTATAGTCATTAACACTTTTCTGGTCTAACTCTACTGGATCAGCCTCTATTCGCAGCCTTACCAACTGGTTGATCCTAGAGATCCCTGAGGGAGATCAAGTGGGCTTTGACCCATTCCTCTTCTCTGTAGGTAAGTAAACAGAGCAAATAAAATACTTTCTAGTGTAAAGTTAGTTAAATAGTGTGTGCTTTTAAATGCACTTTTTATTTTATTTATTTTCTATTCATCAAAATCAAAAACTGGCTCGCAGTTTCCATAATATTTTCTTTTTCAAAATTGATAAATATAATAATAATGCTAATACATTTCAATTACAAATGTATTCAAATGGAAAAACATTTATTAAATTAAATTGTATTATATTTCTTAATATCGTTTATATGTTCACATTTTTTTATCAAACAAATGCAGTCTTATTGAGATTTAGAGACTTCTTTCAAAAACATTAAGATATTCTCATTGAAGCCGTTCTCATTTTGAATGGAAGTGTATGTATAAACTATATTAAGATGATCACATCTAGTAACAAAGATGATCAAAATCGTGAATAATTGGGTGATTATTTTTTGCTTTGCTTTAGACATTTTTGACATCTACAACACCAACCTGGCTCCAGCTGGTCGGATCCTGAAGTCTATTCCTGATAACCTGGTGGATAAAATATGGACAGATCGACCTCCTCTGCCTCCTGACAACCCCACGCGCTTACCTGACAGTGTCATCGGTGTGTGCATGTCTTATCAGCATCACTTGACTGATAAGTACAGAGCGAATAGGACAGAGGACCATAAGATCATGACAAACAGAGCAGTAAAGCACTGATTTAATCTTTAATGACTAGTGATATAATGTAATGGCAGCTCACAGACGGGAGATTTTAGTTCATTCTGGTGCCAAGATAAAGTTAATAAGGCATGAATAAAGGCATAGCCAGCCTGAATATAACGTCATGTTGGTCTAAACCTACAGTATATTGTTTTTTTCTGTGGGACATAAAAGGAGATATTCTGTGCTCTTTTTCAAGCTTTGAATAAGATGGGGGGGAAAGATTCTTAAAATAATTTGTGCATTTTATTACAAGTCTTCGGAATTCATGTTATAGCTTTGTCTGAGACACAAATAAAAAACTTCAGTGCTGTTTACTAATAATTGCTGTGACTAAAGTGCATAGAAGAATGACCAACAACTTATTGTAAGGTTTAATAACTGGTGACAGAATTCTCATTTTTGAAGGTTTATCATAATTCAAATTTACATTGTGCCTTTGCGTTTGTTTGGATTTTCAGAAAGGACCTGGCCAATGAAAGTAGATCAGATACGAGCTCAAATAAGTGACAATCCATACAAGCCCACCGCTGTGCTGCTTTCAGCTCTGGACGAGACCGCATGTAAGCACAAAACAGCACAACAGAGATTCTCTGAACTGTTCTGTGAAACTCTTGTCGGGTCAGATATTTCAGCTTGCTTCTCTATTTTCAGGGCTGTTTAATTTGCGAGGCAACGACATCCCTTTTAATCCATTCTTCTATTCTTACACTCTGCTGTCGATGGATGAGATATGGCAAGTTCCTGTTTCATATTAATAGCACTATACTGTTGGTGTCCTGTACAGTTTCTGACTAACCTCTTTCACCAGGCTCTTTGTGCACACTGAACGAATAACAGAAGAGCTGAAGGTGTACCTGAACGCGTCATGCTTCCATTCCTATTGTGTGCAGCTGCTTGAGTACAGCTCTGTGCGCTCGTACCTGCAATCCTATCTACAGAGACCCAACACGAGAGTGTGGGTGGGTACAGAGTACACCAACCAAGCCCTGTATGAGCTCATCACTCCTGAGGTGAGACCTGGATCCAAAATATGGACTTCTAGTATGTGTATGATAGCTTGGATGGTCAATAAGGAGTCTTAAACTAAATGTGGGCTAAATATGGCTGAGATGGTTTCAGTCAAGCCCCTCAAGTGTTAATAATTGATTTTCACTTTTTCCATTTGGCCTTTAATGTTATCATGTGCTTCTACTGAAGTGTTAAATGGTAGCATCATTCATTTTTTTCTCATATGACTTTTTAAAAGCTGAAAAATAAATGTACAAAATGTAACTGTAATCTATGAAAGAACAAACAAGCCTGTGTGCTTTCATATTTTAAAAAATGTTTAGTTACGCAAATCTACATCAGGCGCGTGTCACTGTGTGACAAAATTAGATTGCTATGATCAGTGGAGCCATTTCTATTTTTGACACACTGCACAGCTATTACAGCAACTTTATTTTGCCCATCCCAGTCTGTCTGAAATGAAATTATTTTATTGACAGATATGTAAATACTTAATACTCTTACTTAATGTGTCTTGACGTGCAGTGATGTGCAAAACAAATTTGAATAAATGGATGGATGGATGCGTGGGTAGATAGATGGATAAGTAGATTGGTTAATGAGTGGATAGATAGATAGGTTGTAGATGAATGGTAGGTAGCTAGACGGGAGGGGAAGATTCATGGATGATGGATGGATGGTAGAAAGGAGGATGGATAGATAGATGAATAGATGAGCAGATTGTAGGATGGATGATTGGATAAGTGAATAGATGGATGAGTAGATAGATGGATGAATGGTAGATAGCTAGACACATAGGTGAATAGATGGGCAAATTGATGGATGGATGAGTGGATGGATGGTAAGTAGCTAGATGGATGGGTAGATTTATGGATGGATGTGTGGCTGATGGATGGTGGATGGATGGTAGATAGCTAGACACATAGGTGAATAGATGGGCAAATTGATGGATGGATGAGTAGATAGGTGGATAGATGGATGAATGGTAGCTAGTTAGCTGGATGGATGAATAGATGAATGTATGTATGTATGTATGTATGTATGTATGGATGGATGGATAGATAGATAGATAGATGATGGATGGATGGATGGATGGATGGATGGATGGATAGATAGATAGATAGATAGATAGATAGATAGATAGATAGATAG
>JAUCMU010000026.1:16999817-17016526 GCA_032275025.1 Enteromius treurensis | reverse complement strand
GTAAAAATGTATATATATATATATATATATATATATATATATATATATTAGTACTACCAAACAATTAAATAATTTTCATTTACATAATACATGTATGTGTACTGTCTATATTTATTCTGTATTATTTGTATATTTTTTATATACATTTCAAACATTTTTAAATATATATATTATGTTATATATAAAGATGTTTAATATATAAACTAACATATTTTTCTTAAATGCATTCATGCAATTTTATTTATATGTGCATAATAAATATACACAGTATCACGATTAATCGCTTGACAGCACTTGTCATGTGTGTGTGTGTGTGTGTGTGTGTGTGTGTAAAATATTAATAAAATAAAAATTTCTTCATTTTCAAATATTAGAGTATTTAACTAATCTAATTTAAAATATTTCCAGTCAGAGACTCAATTCACTGTTTACCTCAAGGAATAAAAAACACATAATAATAATAAAAATAATAATAATTCCTCATGTTCAAATCTGAGCTTCATTACAAATCTTCATGCTCAGAATGTTTTGTATACCTGATTAAATAAATAACAGGTAATTGGGCTGGTTTTGTTTTGTATTTTTCTTTTTATCTCTGGTTTGTTTTTTATCTGATATGAACCATTTCAACCAAAACCACCTCTTAAAAAAAGAAGTTCCTGTCTAGTCATGTGACTTCCTCAAGCGCTTAGTTCTCCACTCCGATCGGAGAACTAAATTTCTTCTGCCTCTTCCTCCTCTGGTGGCTTTTGTCTCTCTGTGACTGTCACCGTGGCAGTAAGACCGACATTTAATTTAGCACAACCAAAAGTCACACTGCCACAGCTATTGTGGTCCTCAGGAGAATCTTGCCCACCCACTGCTGGATCAAGATGCTGCGACGGAAACCATCCAACGCATCTGAAAAGGAGCAGACCCAGGTGCAAAAGAAGAAGGTAGGAGTTTGTGTATTAATCTACTGTATTAATGTGCGGCCCTGTTTTGAACAATTAAATCAAGACTAGAAATGATAAAAGTTTTCTTCCAGAGGTCTTCAAAGAAACACAAACACACATGATGTTCTTTAAAAAAAAAATAAAAAAAAAAAGGTAAATTAAACAAATGCATTTAGCCATGTGCTTAGGTTTATTTGCTAACTGTTCAATCAACAGAGGATTTTTGGATTTTTTTCATTCATCTGCATGAATAATAGTCCTATTGTAAGCATCCTGTTTAACTTCAGACCTGTAAGAACTGAAACTCTATGATTGTTCTGGGTAAAATGCATGGCTGTGCAGCAGTTCCTGTAGAGAGACAGCAGACCATACCACACATCCTGAACCAGTTCGTACTTCATCAGAGCAAAGCATCCAAACGCAGCTTGGTGACATTTACGTAGGCTGTCACAGCCCGCTTTTCTTCTCAACCAGCGGTTAACTGCTACAGCGTTACTCTTATTTTCCATTTGATTCACATCTTGCGTGTAACAACCCAGCAGTTTCGATATTTCTCTATGAAACTGCAGGTGCTTTATAAACGCATCGGGAGCCCAAGCAAAACGAGATCTGAAAATCCAGCTCTTGTGCGTTACGGTTATTTTGATGTCTTTTATTTACATGTCTTAACCAATGCCTTTCTCATATCCTTATCCAGAGCACAGGATGTTTCATAAAGTTGACGTGCATTGCCATGCTGTAAATGAAAATACCTCTTCATCTCAAATGTTGCAGTTTCCTCTTTGGTCATGCTTTTACATTAGTAATCATTTCACAGGAGATCTGTCAAAAATATATTTCAACATCTCATGATGATGGGGGAAATTTCTAGGCAGGGTTCATTTGACCGTATAGGTCTTTTTTTACCAGTATTTACCGGCTGAACAGTCTCTCTGCATTTAGTTGCCTTAGCAGATTGCAGCATGTCTTGTGTTGTCTAGATAGTGCACAGCTCTGCAGGGATTGGCTGCATGTTGTCTGTGACATACCCACTTCCTGTGCTAAAGTAAAGTGGCACAGTGAAAGCCTGCGATAAGAGAAAAACGTCAAATTGGAACAAAGATGCAAAACCGCCCACAAAACCCACACTGAATGATTAGCATTAATTAAAAAAAAAAGTTTTTAAGTCTTGAATGAATCTACTTACAGTTTGCAATGCAGTGTATTTTGAAGTTTAAATGCAATATAATATGGAAGTACTTTATCGTATAGATCAGCGGTGCACAAACCCGGCTCATTATGACCTTGACTTGGCCCACCATACCATTACAGAATACAAACGATTTTTTAAATGTATCTCTTAAACGTAATTATAATTCATGTTTAATCTAATGGCCCTCAATAAGTTTTGAGAGTGAATAGTCTGTGGCCCTTTGTAGTGGAAACATGAGACTGACACATTGTTATTACTGTTGTAATCAATTACATTGAGAAGTTACATTTGCAAAGTGTCACCAAACACATTTTCCGATCTGTGAAAACGTACATGTAAGCTTATTTTTGCGAACAGTTTAAAGGTTTTCCCCCTTCAAAACACTCACGGGTTGAAGCAGGTGTTATCCATGCTTATAATTTCATCTGGTCCTCGGATTTGAAAGGGATCATGTGGATTCGTCAGCTTAAATGTTACTCTAGAGGCCCCATAATGCCTCCAAATATTGATCAGGATATATGCTTGTGGAATCGCAAGACGTTTAATGGCCATTATAACATGAGCTATCAGTTAAAGCAAACTGGATTTGTTCATGATGCATAGAGATCAAATTTCATCAGCATAATGCTGGATGACTGTGCATTCAGCCATAAGGCCATCGGGATAGAAATCATATCTGAATACTTTACTGTGTGGTGACTTTAATTATTCTCTTGTGTGTTTACAGCTGACTCTTCAAAGGTCCAACAGCTTCAAAGACTTTATGAAGCCAAAGGCATCGTCACCTGTAGTGAGCCCTGAGGCAACGCTGGATGAATCGGTATGTGCAGGAGCTTGTTAAAGAAATAGTTGACAGAAAAAAGAGAATTCTGTCATTTGCACAGGTTCCAAACATGTATGAGTTCCACCAAAAAAAAAAAAGATATTTTGAAGAATGTTGGTAACCAGACAGTTAAAAGTTGACTGCTAAACTCAATGGAAGTCAATCAACTGCTTGTTTACATATATTTTTTTTTACAAATGTCTTCTTTTTGGAACGTTTGGAACAACTTGAGGGTGAGTAAATCATGACACACTGTTCAGTTTTGGTGAAGTTTTCATTTCATTCTTGAGATGAATTGGCCATACTCAAGCCCCATAGTGCTACTGTCTCTTGATTATCAAAACATTGATAGATAGACAAACTACTAGAATGATGATGAAATACTGCTTCATTTGAATGCCACATTGTTTTAAAAATATCAAGACAGGATATCATCCTTTCATGAGCCACCCAAGCAGAGAGCCTGCTTTGCCTTCTGTCTGCTTTTCAGAGAAGTAGACTTTTTTATGCAGAGCAAGTTTGATGCATTTGTCCACATTCATATTTAAAGAGCCTATAACCCTATAATTGTGTTTTATTGTGTTAGTTTGCTATATTTTTTTAGTTATTATTTAATCAAAACAACCCTGCTGCAGTTTGAATGATATTAACTGATAGATTAGATTTTTTTTTTACAGAATAATCTTAATCTTAATCTTAATTAACTTAATTTATATTTTATATATATTGTATTTTATTATTTTTTTATTTTTTTATACATTGTTGGCTAGTTTTGGTTTAGTGTAGGTTTTGGGGTCAACATGTATAAGATATATTTATTTATTTATTTATTTATTTAATTTTTTTAAATACTTTGAGGACATAAAAATTATGAGAAGTGACAGTAAATACATAATGTTACTAAAAAATTTGAATAAATGCTGTTCTGTAAAACCTGATAGCTTCCTGAAAACAATGAATCTTTTTTCCCCGTAAAGATATTGCTAATATATATTGATGATAATAATAAAAAAATACAAATATAGTACTGAAGACTAGTAATGGCTACAGAAAATTCAGCTTTGCCATCACATGAATAAATTACATTTACAAATATATTCAAATAGAAAACAGTTGCTTTAAATTATTGTGAAAATATTGTACAATACTACATTTTTACTGTGTTTTTGATTAACTAGTTGCAGCCTTGGTGACGATAAGAAACTTTTCTGTGTATATATTTTACAAAAAAGACAACAATTGTCAAACGAATTAATAATTTAATAATGTATTTCGAATTATTTCATAATAAATATATTTAATAAATATAAATATATGTTTTGGTTGTTAAAACTGTCTCTGTTCAATATCGAAAGTGTTAAACGGTTAAGTGAAACCCTGAGATATAAACACAAAGTTAATGAAACAGACAGATGTAAAATCCCTTTGACGTCGACAGGTACTTTCATTGTTTGTCTGTGTCTTTGATAACAGCACATGTTGTCCTAAAAGGACGAGCCTGTGACATTTCTGTCAGCTCAGAGGAGGAGTCACACTGACTCACTGTGGGTAGTTACACAAAAACCGCTGTCACAGACTTTACTGGAAATCCTCCTGAGAACATATCGTTTTAAAAGTAACACTGCTCATAATGAGGTTATGTCACAAACAAATACAGGCTGATTCAGCTGAACATAACATGGCACGGTATAAATGGGTTGTGAAAAAGACATCAAAGAGTTCTGCCATCAGTAATTTAAAAAAACACAAAGGTTGCTTGAGGTAAATCAAGGCAGGAAGTTCTAACAGAAGTCTGTTTGCGTTTCTTTAATGATGGAGACAGGACATGAAGTCTATGAGGGCCAGCAGCATAGCAACAATTATTCATTGCCTGGAGACCTTTTTAGATGTTTAGTTTAGTTTGATGAGTCGAGAGGACAAAATTAGTAGCTGAATAAGTGCACAGTAAAGCTGCATCATTTTTTATCTTTGGTGAATTTTTTTTCAGCAGCTGGAGAGTGCACCACCGGAGGATTCAGGGAAAAGTAACGGGAAACTGGGAAAGAAATGGAGAAATGTCATATCCCGCACAATGACTCGTAAAACTTCCAAGTTGGTACAGAAAGCCCTTGCCGAGGAGGAGGTGAGTTGAAAACACAAGTCTAAAAGTACAATAAGAGTCAATAATAAACACTTATTAACCTTAGTTAACGTTCATTGCTACATAAAATGTTTTTTATTATTTCAATTGTTTTAATATTTCCACATCCTTTTTAAATTATAATTTAATTGCATTTATAAATTAATATTATTAACTACATTATTATTAAGTGAAACCTAATTCAAAGTAAAGATATAAATAAATTTAACTCTATTGTAAAATGTTATATTCAAAATCCTGTTAAAATATCTCAGTCCCATAAATATTGCTGTAAACGTTTATTTTATTATTTTAAATAATTGTATTTTTATTTCTTTTTTCTTAGTAAACGAACATCTAAAAAAGCACTTAATACAACATTTTATTTTTTTTTTCTTTCTCATGTAAACTAACAAACTAGCAGCCTATCTAACAGATTGAATGTGTCTCCCCCATGTGGATGATATTAGAACATTTTATACAGCCAGCACTCGTGGGATGCTTCCAACAGCTTAATGTAAGGACACTAACCCCCAGTTTCACAGACAAGGCTTATGCAAGTCCCAGACTAAATTGCATGTTTGAGCTGTCTCAGATGGAGATATCTTGCCCTGATCTATCTTAAAATATATCTTAAAACATGTCAGTGTCATTGTTCTGTGTTAAGATGCACACCTGTAATATCTTCGTACAAGGCATTTTTGTAAAAGTTGCTTAAATATCTTAATTTAACTAATTTCTAGTCCTGGCTTAAGCTAAGCCCCGTTTGTGAAACTGGGCCTAAAAGACATTCACGAGGACATAAATTAAAATTATGTTACGTTTCAGACTGAGAGTACGGAGGATGGCTCTATGTCCCCCATGTCTCCAAACGACTGGATGCCAGATCTCACTGCTGGCAACAGAACGTCTGTGTGCTCCAACAGCTCAGAGGACACAATGCACAGCCCTCTGTCACGCCAGCTCTCTGGATGTAAGCCAGCTCAGCCCGGCACAATATAAAGCTGAAGCGAGATCATGAGGCTGATTGATTTTTTCCCCCCCTGATGTGCAGGTGCTGACAGGCAGAGTCTGGACAGTGGCTTCAGCCAGAGAGACAGTATGAGACTGGAGGACAGCACCTACACAGGGCCCTTCTGCGGCAGAGCCCTCGTCCACACTGACTTCACCCCCAGCCCCTACGACATTGACTTCCTCAAATTACAGGTCAGACCTTAAAAAGGGCTGTTTTTTTGCCATTAGCTGTTCTCATTATATATTCTTATTTGTTGAAAAACACACATTTATAATAAATTAGTATTCATTCTCTCCAGTGTTATTTGTATTTTATTTTTATAATTTTATGTTATTTTTAAAATGTATGTAAAGAACTTCAAATTAAAATAGAATAACACATATAATATAGTATAATAGTATAATACTGATACACTATTATAGTTTTTATAAATATGAATTTGGTTTTATTTTTAGATATTCTATTTTTATTTATGTTTTAGCTTAAGTTTTAGTCATTTTTTTTGTGTTTCTGCCAATTTACTTTTTTAATGTCTCTATATAGATATATCCATATAGTTCTATTTATTTTAGGACTTTAAGGATAATTCAACTGTAAATTAGAATGTAAATGTAAATTGTTGCCTTGACAGCTGGCTGAAATAATATCCTTTTTATCTTTTATATATATATATATCAAGTAGCCTTTTTTAAACTTTAATGGTGCTTTTTGTGGACATCAAAAAAAAATATTTTGAGGAATTGGACTGATGCTCTTTTATATAAATTACAAAGACAATTGACCTAAAGCTTTCAATTATCGAATGGTTGCAAGCATCAAAAGCACTTGGAAAGTAAAGTGTTTGACATAATATTGAAATAATATCAACCATTATATCTTTCTGAATTTCTTGTTCTGTGTTTCATAAAAGATAGTAAATAATGACAGACTTACTGTGCAGCATGTGTATTGTATGTAGCGCGCTGACGTTTTTGCAAACACACAGAAAGGAGACATCATCCAGATTATTGAGAAGCCACCAGTAGGCACCTGGACTGGTAAACTCAACAACAAAGTGGGCTCCTTTAAATTCATCTACGTCACGATACTACCAGAGGAGGACACACCACCAAAGAGGAAGCGATGCCGTAGTCAAGGACGCAAGAACAAACCCAAACCACAAACCTTGGAGGAAGTTCTGGAGAGAATAGGCCTAACTGTAAGCCTCAAGTTACTTTCTCTTAAACACAAAGGCAATTACATCACTGTACAATAGGATCTGCTCTGACTGATTTCGTTGTTTATTCAGGAGCTGGGATCTCTCCTGTCCATGCACGGCTTCCAGAGTTTGGAGGATTTCAGAGGTCTGAAGGAGTCCCACCTGAACGAATTAAACATTACAGACCCCGAGCAATGCGTGAAGATACTGAAAGCAACAGAACTGCTTCATGACTGTAAGTCCACTTAAGAGCCAATGAGTCTAGATTTTTTTTTCGTTATATATTTATCATTAACTTCCTTTCTGCTCTCCAGCGGAGGACGAATCTGATGCAGAGGAGCAAAAGCCTGAAATGCCACGGGACTCGGGTTGTTACGAGAGCACAGAGAATCTGGTAAACGGACGCGAGGAGCCCCAGCTTGAGTCCCAACCAGAGCCAGAGACTGATCCGGCCACAGAAACTAAGATCAATGCAATTCAGGAACAACTGGACGAGATGAAGGTAGAGGAGAGTCCTGAAGGCCAAACAGATTGAAGCCACCAGAATGTTCTTTTGAGACTGCTTCTTTGAAACTCCGTCAACCTCTCTGATTGAGAGTATGCCATATCCACCTGCTGGATTGAATTCATGGAAAAAAAATTTAACTTTAACATGCACAGCCCATGCAGAAGCCAATAGGCCTTCTTAGAAGATGACATTAAGATCTTGATCCAAGATTATTGTTCAGAAAGACCCAACGAAACTGGAACCTGAAGCAACGTTGTAGGATTTAGAAAAACAGACTGTGTGAAGTGATAATATTCCACGGATTAAACCTACGGCTACGTTATTACATCTTAATGTAAGAAGAATGCTCGTGCCCAAAATATTGATTTTACTCAACCTTGGTGAAATATTTAACCCATCTTTTTTCTGGTGAAGTGTGATGTATTTTATGAATGACCTAACTGTGATTCTCTAATATCTGAGAAGTTTCATCTTCATCATAGCTATAAAGTAGCATTTTATTTACTACTGCGGTTTTCTACGGTTTCTGCCGTAACGAATGTACAGAGTAACACAACTAGTGCGCTCAAAAAAGTGTTCACGTCAGGCATGAAAGAAGAAAAGCACATTGTTCGATTTTATTCTTTCGCTTCTGTTTTGGTTCCCGTTTATGGTAATATGGTCTAATGTTTTCAAAGCCTTTGTTTTGATTCCGTTTTAGCTTTCCGTTTGCGATTTACACTGATGTCTGTATTTTCAGTTTTGTTTGTGTTTAAGAAAAAACTATTTTGAAACTACGCCACAAAGAGATTGTAATAATACCATATAATTTAATGAACATACATATACACACAAATTCATAAAGTACAAAGTGGAGAGTATGAGGATATACATGATCACAGTGTTATTACCAAGCAAAGTGAACGTAATTTGTGATGACATAATTGTGTACGTTATGCATCGTATCCAAATATCTAGAGCAGACCATGTTTCACTAATATTCCAAACTTATACATTATACACTGACTTGGCATTAAAGTTTCTGATTTTGTTGCGCCTCATTTAGTAAATTAGTATATTATGACACATTTGGTGATTAAAAAAAAAAAAAAAAAAAAGGTGGGTTTGATTCGGCGCAGTTTTAAGCACATTCCCATATACCTTCAGGCTAGCAAATGAATATTCACATCTTCCATACACACACAATCAATCATCACAATTGTTCACGCCATACAGTAGTACTCACAAAAAATCCCATCTGCTATAAATTAAACACGATCTGATAGAAGCATGTTCTGTCAATAAAAGACTATACATCAGGAAAAAACTAAATCAATCTCATAAACATTCCAGCTTATAACCTTGAAACTGCTGTAAGATGGCACTGAACTGGCAACATTATAAAGCTGGCTCTTCCGAATGAATCAAACGACGTTCTTAGTTCACTTCTAAGCTTTCCACACAGCAATACTGCCGCCTGCGTACGTTTCTGAAACAAATGTGTAGCTGGCTATAAGAATTCATGTAAAAATATACCATAGTCCATAGGTCCCTGATATCTGTAGGTCTGTCCGTAAAGTGTTCCCTTACAAGTGGTCCTTCAGCATACTACAGTGAGATTATTAAAAGGTGACTACAATAGGCATTTGCTTATACACTGGGGCAAGCTTTGCTACCTTAAACTGGTGAAAAGAAAGAGTGGGAAAAGAAAAAACAAGCACAAGTTCTTAATTGGATTCAAATGCATGCTTAAATGAAATTGAAAAAGAGTTGGTCAACTGTACTTTTTCCATGCCTAGATAGCGGAAAGTTTATTTTCAGATGTAAATTAAACTTTGTCTTTACTTTGGCCTTGAGTGGTAATATCTGACTCTTAGTAAAAAGGAAAGGTTTGCACATATGTCAGGTGGATGTGGAAAAATAATAGTAATAAACCAGGCATGTTTTCCACTTCTTGTAAGGAATTTGCAGCTTCTTAGTCATTTTTACATTAAGTACATTTTCTCCGTGGCTTTTTTGCATTCTGACAGATCGCTAGCATCGTATAAAAATGAAGTTGATTAACTTACAGGTATAATTTAGGGCATTATGGAGTCCTCTGTAGATGTAATGGTAGAGCATAGATAAGGCACTCTTACTGATGGAGATCGGCCTGTACTCACTGACACAAACACATCTTACAGCCTTCGTTTTCTACCATCCGTGCTGATTGTAAAATCAAGTCTGAGCTTAACTTTCTGTTTTGACACTGAGATTTATGAATGATTTACTAAGCTGATCCAAATGGCCCCCAATCATCAGAATAAAGCAGTTTTGTTGGGCCTACATGTAGCTTTATGGCAAAAGCACTTTTCCCTATCACACTTTAAAAACAAAGTCGTCTAATCCAAAGAGGGTTTTTGCACAACTACTATAGAAGCTAGTAATGGGTTCTACAGGGCACACAAATGGTTAGGAATAATGGAGGCAGGCTATACAGAAACGGGTAATGACACTGAAAAAACAACTGAACACTTCACAAGCTCTTATGAGGAAAATAATGTCCTCATTACGCTTCAGGGTTGCCCATTCTCTTTGATTTAGTCTGTGGCTCCCCATTCCCCTCATTCTGAGTTTCATCATGCTGTGATTCAGAGAGAAGTGTCTCAACACCTCCAGATCTTGTCTCGAGCGCTAGGCAGAGGGGGTCCCGTTTCAGAGAAAACACAGGCCACTGCTCTGAACGAGTCACGAGTTTTTCTGCGCGTGTTCCTTTAAGTGAGCACATTCAGAGGGTTGAGAGAAGTCTGAAGAAGGTGGCTTTCAAAGCTAGTGGGCCGACTCTTTGATGACTGCAGGGGCAACGGCGTTGGGGGATGTTGGCGAGGGGGGTTTCTCTTCTTTAGGGGAGCTGGTGCTTTTCTGGGTGCCTTCACCGATGCTGGGCTTGGCTTCATCAGGGGTATGTTCATTGGGAATCAGGGGAGCCGAGGATTTCTGCAGGAAGTGCAAAAGATTTCAAATGCGTTTTAACAAAAATCAACAAACTTCAGCTGTACATATATATATATATATATATACACACACATATACACATATATACATATATAAAACAAATGAAGGAATAGTACTATTGTAATTGTATTGTAATTCTTTACAGTGAAATGCAACTAAGAAAAAATATAGAAGTATAAAAATGTAATTGCAGTACACTTGTAAAATTGTTACATTTGCACTGACCTATATATGTATAATTTTGTGTGTGTGTGTGTGTGTGTGTGTGTGTGTGTTTACAGTAAGTAAAAATCTAGGTTATTTGTTTTAGGTAAGGCAATCTAAAAAAATACTTTCAGATTACCACTTTTTTTTTTATATTACAGTAAATAACCATACTTCTATAAAATGAAATGTGTTTTTTACAGCAACATCATTGAATATTACACTAGGTTACTGAAGGTCACTGGATATGATAGACAAGTGATTCTATACATCACCAGCGTTGAATTTGTATTATACATGGTCTTATTGCTTGAGATATCCTTGTTTCATCCAAATTCAGAAGCATAGTTTGCAAATTTATTTAAAGAACTTCTGTGAGTTAATGATATGATTTTTAGAAATGAAAATACAAAAGACTAAAAATAATGGAGAATACAAATATATGAAGCCATAAAAAGTAGGTAAGTAAGGTGATTATGCGTATTTTAAAGCATTCTATAATTCTAAAACAAATTACATAAACACCCATGATCCTCTGTGTTGTACATCAAGTGCTATACAGACTACAGCAGTATGACTATCTGCCCTATGAAAGCTAAATCTAGCTAAAGCCGCTTAATGCATTCATTTACTCCACATGGTTCTTTTTCCTGGCCTCCTAAACCTCTCAGCTCTTAGGGTAATTGATTTAGGATCTTTCTTGCAGACTCACTACTCAACGCACAGCCAGCAACATTTCAGCCAAACGAACACTCAAGTGTTCACTCAAACACTCATAAAAAAAAATCTTACTGTGGTTTGTGAAACAGGGTTGCTGCTTTTATAGGTGGAAGTTGCAGACGCATCAGAGGGGGTGGGGCCAGTCAAGTCTTCCAGCATCAGCCCTCTTCTGTCCAACACACTAGAAGATAACAGAAAGACACAGAGTTATATAATCCTGTCATCAGGTATGGCATATTCCTGACTTGCACATAGCACAATATCAAAGCATGCAGCATCTACATTAATGTTCCTACCTGGGGTAAGTAGGGCCGCAGAGAACCTCACAGCAGTTCTTGATGATGTTCTTATGGCTAAAAGGGTTCTGCACACGGTTCTTTCCAGACCACGAGCCTTTGATCTGTAAAGCAGAGAAGAAGGACTTTGAAAACTTCCACTGACCGTTACAATCTGATTCACCGCCGACTCTCTACTGACACTTCTCTGCGCTCCCACGAGTCATGTTATAACGCATCTGTGCAAATGTGAGCTTGATAAAAAAGAATCGCTTATTTGTTATGCTTTATTTAAATGTGCCTTTTCAATTGTATTCCCTCCATCCCTATGGACTTCATTTGATCTAGTCATGGGTCCTCTTCTTAAAAAGACATGCCTTTACGGTTTCATCTGCTCCTAGATACAAAATGTATGCATGCACCACAGGCAAAAGCATCTCAAGTTTCTTAGTTTTATGTGTGGTATTTCACTCAAAAATGTTACATCAGTTTTAAAAGTTAAGTTGTATCTGAATTTGACAGGTAGCTATGACAGTGTCTGCAGGTACTGATAAAACTGTTATAAGCAGAATCTAATTTAACTAAATCAAAGGCGAACAAAAATCAAGTCACACCATATTACTTGCAGCAACTGCATTCTTCCTTCTCGCTTCCTCTCTTTCTCACTATTTTTCACTCCTCATTAACAAGAAAAGCAGGGCCAGAGGGCAAATGTGGCAAAAAACAAAACAAAAACCTAAACTAATCATTAGGACTAAGTGTGAAAGTGCAACAGAACTACAGATTCTGCTAAACTAAATCAAAGCATTAATAAACTTAAACTGCTGCAGGGAGCACTACATATTTATGTGTCTTAGACATTATTATTATGATGATTTTTTTTTTTTTAATAAATGCCTAATCTTCAGAAAATGTTGATCAGTTTATTAATGAATTAATTAATTAATTAATTAAAAAGCAAAACTTATTTTTGGAAAAATCTTTTTTCCAAAAAAATTTTTTATTAATAAAATTAGTTCTGTTCATAGTTTATATTTAAACACAAAAAATATAAATTAGGTTTTAATAATAATATCTTTACTACAGTGAGTTAAACACTAATGTCAAATGATGTGTATCTGCTGTTTACAGTTAAAATCTCTGAAGGCCGAAGTCTTTATTTTTATAATGTGATGCATTTAAAGCCTCTTTTCATGCAAGGTTAATCTTATCTTACATAATAGCTTATCTAACATAGCAAATACTTACTATAGAACATGGGATTTGTGCCTTTAATACTTTAAAAGTGTAATGGGACAGCAATGTGAACCCTTATAAAAAGTGCTACAAAAACTATATATACTGTACATAAAACTCCTGTTTAGGTGTTATCTGTGCTTGCTTATCACCAAGACGGCACTGTTGCCAAGGTGACTGCCGGATCTAGTGTGCTGAAATGCTCTAGGGCATGCGTTTATCTTTCCAGCCATGTGACAGTAGCACAGAGTCAAAAAAAATGGCAGTAGACTTTGGAACAGACAGGTAAGAAACAGACTCACGTCTTCATTGGTGGTCTGGTTTAGGGAGATCAAGTAGGTATGAAAGCCGGTCAATCCCACCACAGACCAGAGGGTGAAAAAACACACCAGAACCTCCAACACAGTGCAACGGGGAATTAAGGAAACAACATACTAAAACATATCTACAATACAGCGTAAACAATATGTTTGAAACTGGATATTTCTCTTTTCAGCAATACAAATAGTATGAAAGAAAATGAATGCCTTGTGCCTATTTAAATGTTAGAAAACAAACGCAGTGTTTATCGCGATAGATAGATCATTTACAGCATTACAGGTTTTCAAAGAGCTTGTTTTGTTTTCCAATCTTCAGGAAGTAGTTCTGCAGTCCACATGAAAGGATATGTTCCGGGAGTTTCTTTTATGGTATTCACAAATCCTGAGTCCACAGAACCTATAAAACACACAGGATGTGTTTATTTACATCATGTATCTATGCATGCAAGCAAGCAGTAACTCACAGCATCAAATGTCTCGGCATCTCTCGGCTCTCTCTCCCAACATTACATGTTCAGAAGATTTTTTTCGCACATCCACCCACACTCTGCCAGAGCTGAGAAGTTTGCACTGTTCGTTTACAAGCACCTTTTTCAAGCACAGTGGCTAGGTCGGCATTCAGTCTAATAAAAATCAGTTGAAGGAAAACGAAAATGTACCAACCATCATTTCCACAGGCATTCACACTCATAAAAAGTCTGAAGAATATCAATTAAAAGGATCATAGGGTAGTCTATGTGACTTATTTATTTGTGTTTGAACGCCAAATCGGCAATAGCTATACTCATGTCAATATTAACTGTATCACTTCTTTATTTACAATAACTATAAGAAGCAACCACTATACAAGTAACAACCACAATACTGATTTTAACTTTCAATGTCGACCAATTTGGCATCGTACGATGTCTAATGTGAAACATCGCAATGGACGATGACATCGTCGTCGCTGTAGCCGGGGGGGAATGGGGGGTTTAGTTGTAACTAAAACACCAAGCCCCGCCCCGCAACTGATAAAACAGTGTTCGCGCGAGCAGGAGAGAGAGGATTGATCGCAGGAGTGATCGTGCACGAGTGCTTGATTTGTGCACGGATGACACATCAACCGCGCGCAAGGGTTTGATATGAGCTCGCGGCCCCGTTTCTTCGCATGTACATCTATTTTTCTCTCGCGGAAAACATTTACCGCATCAGTGGTGCGCTCGCTTATTAATGGCATAGATTTGCCGCCATAGATTAAGTGCGATCAAGAACACATTTTGATTTTAGGTTTTAAGATTTATTTATTTTTTGGCCACTATGTGAGAAACAGAACAAAATGTCATTACTCAACTTTCACCTACACAAAAGCTCTCAAATTACATGACGCATATGGTGAAGGTTTGACATGATGACATTTGGTTCAAAATAAAAAATTTATGTCAGTCTGTACATCCAGCAAAGCAATTGGCTTCAGAAGACTTATATAATAGTTCACGTGCTGCATGGAATAATTTTAGGGTGACCAATGAATTAGGGTTGGGTCGATAAACGATGCCACCGTTGATCGCCGATGGCCGACAGACGTCACGATGCTGAGCCGGCATTGTGATTCTCCGCCCCGCCACAGCAGCAGCAACCAGATTGAGAAAAACACACTTAATCTATGGCGGCAAATCTATGCCATTAATAAGCGAGTGCACCACTGATGCTGGCGAGCAAGGGAAATTATTTCCGCAAGAGGAAAACAGATGTACATGCGAAGAAACGTGGCCTGCGAGCTCATATCAAACCCTCGCACGCGCTTGATGTGTCATCCGCACGCAATTCAAGCACTCGCACCAGATCATTCCTCCGTTCGATCTTCTCTCACCTGCTCACACGAACACTGTTTTTGTCATTTTTGCCAGTCGTGGGGCGGGGCTTGGTTAGTTAGTTACAACTTAACAACCCCCAGTACCCCAACAACCGCCACCTACGAGGACGATCCCATCGTCCATCGCGATGTTTCACATTAGACATCGGACGATGCCAAATTGGTCGACATTGCCCAACCCTACAATGAATGCAGACACTTATGTTTAGAATTAGATTACATTACTTAAATTAATAGACCATATATCAAACCGCACAAGGTTATGATGGAAAGGTCAGAACTGATTTATACTGCATTTACTCGCACATATGACATTTGCGTGAAAGGGGAAAATAAAGGAATCGCCTTCGCTCTTTCGAAAATCAAAAATAAGAACATGCTAAATATGCCAGCAGCGTAAAACGGCTATGTTATAATAAGAGAGATCTACTTTTGTTGAGCTGAGACGTGCCACATGTATCAAGTGTCGATGCGGGGCGTGGTGTAAGTGTGTGTTTTCTCTGAAAGCTTATTACTGCAAAAATTACATTCACACACATAGAATCTGAGGTATGTATCTGTGTGTGTAAACATTCCAACAGGAATTATAGCTCAAAATAAATTGATAGTCACGATGAGTTTTACTTTGAATTAAGATCACAGGCTCAGAGCAAACTGCCCAGGCTTTCATGTGAATTCTGCTTTTCTGTTTTGCTGTCTCTAGTGCACTTTGAGAAGAGGAAGATCAAAGAAAGAAAAGAGAGCGGGCATTTAAGAGAGCATATAGTGACTCTTCTGATATCCTGAACACTCTCCGACTGAACCAAGCCGGACAGAAGCGCGTTCGCTGACATATTGAGTGTTGCTTGAAGGCACTTGTTTTCCCAGAAACTACGATCATTGAACCGGCTGTGCATTTTAAATTGTTATTGATAACATGAAAACGTAATTTCCTCTTTCAAACAATCCGAGCAGTGAAAACACTCAGGAACACACACACACACACATTTTCTTGCTGCGATACTCACGTAGAACCACATGGACGATGTCAAAGGCGAAGATGTAGATGGTAAGTAGAGACAGCGAGAGTGTGAACAAGTAGAAGTATCTGTAATTCCTCTTTCCTACGCAGTTTCCGACCCAAGGACAATGATGGTCAAATCGGTCTGAGGGAAAGACACACAGACTCTCATGAAGATTTGTAAGGTCAGTTTGGACATTCTAAGAGTGAGCGTGGATCTGCTGCCAGAGACATATGTATTTTTAACTGAAAGGAGGGAGATGGTACTCAAACCAGAGATTGAGTTGTGTTTGGGTGTGTGTGTGTGTGGGGGGGGGGGGGGGGGGGGGCCCTAGA
>JAUCMU010000026.1:16973170-16986078 GCA_032275025.1 Enteromius treurensis | reverse complement strand
GGGTCAAAATTATTGATTTTTTTTTTATGCCAAAAATCATTAGGCAATTAAGTAAAGATCATGTTCCATGAAGATTTATTTTCTGTAAACATATTAAAACGTCATTTTTGATTAGTAAAATGCATTAATAAGATATTAATTTGCACAACTTTAAAGGTGATTTGCTCAGTATTTTGATTTTTTCAGATTTTCAAATAGATGTATCTCGGCCAAATATTGTCCTATCCTAACAAACAAAGCCTATTTATTGAGCTTTCATTTGATGTATACATCTCAGTTTTGTAAAATTTTACCTAATGACTGGTTTTGTGGTCCAGGGTCACATATAGTAACAGAAAGTCTGACTCATTTCCACAAAATGGTTCATCTGAACAGTTCGCTTCAGTCGATTCAAAAAATAACAATAAAAATATGGAATTACACTGCATATTCCCCTAAAATTCATCGTGGCACATTACGCCATATAGAAATTATATATTTTCCATTATGCTTTTGTATTCTTCATTTTTGTAAATAAATTGGCTTATTGTTGCCCAGCTGAGCTTTTTGATGATCAATTTACAATTTAGCTTTAATTTTCACCAAACAATGCGTGTTAATAAAACGTAGTTACTTATTAAAACAGTGGTTTGCATGTGTGCTAAAACAGCCATTGAACAAATTGTTAACACATTTCAAAGAGATTTTTATTTGTAAAAAATTAAGTATTCACGTTTTCTACCTAAACTATGTAAAATATAAAATTAAGCCTTTTAGGTTGAAATAGTCATTGAGTTGTTCACTCATCTGGTGGAAGCGATTCAGTTCTCAAACGAATCGTTAAGACCGTTTTGGTACAATTCATTGATAAGATGTGACTCAAAAGAACGATTCATTCACCAATCGGACATTTCTACTGTCATATAAAAGCACAGGCATGGCGTACAGTCACCAAATTCAGCTGGCGTGCTTTCACCCGAGCGCTTCGGTCCTCGATATTTCATACGTTCTTTATTGTTACATTTGTTGCATTTACCACGTGGCTGTAATACGACTGCTTATTAAAGATAAGGCCATATACAATGCAAATCCCCCACTGTAACGAAGCTGCACACACTGATGCTTTAAGTCGCGTCTCTTGCAGTGTGGATTAGGTTTAATAATCACCAATGACATGCACTTACTCAAAGGCGAAGAACAGAGAGCATGTTCCGATGATGAGAAACAGGGTCAGGTAAAATACTCCTTTCTGCCGAGCCATCATAACCCGTCCATCGCAGCAGAAGGTGTTTTTCCCAGGTAATTTCTCCCATTTCCGAGTAACCTTCCGCGTTATCATCACCGCAGACATGGTAGCAGGCTGTCTTTTGTCAACTCAACCTGTAATAAACCACAACCGTGTCCACTTAACGATTAACGTGTTGTTGTCAGCAATAAAACACCACGGGAGCTTCTTAGCAGAAATGTGATTCTTCCTTCACGTGCACGATTTGTTTGTAGGATTCTTCCCGTGCTTCCTTAAAATCATCAGTCTGTCGCTTTGCATATCTGCTCTTCTGTACTTAAATCCATGTTTAAAGTCCCAATCAAATACCAAACAGCAAAATCCTCATCCAAAAGCGAAGATGTCCCATGCTGCCTCGATTTTAAAGCGGTTCCCCTCGAAACGTGGCCAGATTTCGATGCTGACCTGAAGCGAACGCGTTTAAACGCTAAACGCACATCTGGAGTGAGAGTGGACCTTGACCGACTGACATCGATGTCATTGGTTAGGCTGCTTAAAAGCGTCTATCCCGAGAGGATTCTCTTAAAATGATACAAAATAAATCTGAGTAAAGCCTATTGTGATCTATACCGACTATACAGCATGTGTTTCAGTAATATATAAGATAATCTTTCCTCCAGTTTCGTGTCGTAGGATGCAAGCAGGGAGCAGGAAACACGCCTAGATTGAAATGTCTCTTCTTAAAGGGCCAGTGCCTCACTGTACAGGGAACAAAGGAATTTTGCCTTCTTATACTGATATCCAACCCATCATAAAGGCAGTCTTTCAAAATGACTCAGTGAAATATTGTTACTTCTGAGAATTTCAGGCGAGTGTGATAGTTTTAGCACAATGAAAGTGTGTTCGGTTGTAGGCATATTCCAGCAATAATTATTAGCTGTTTAATTTTTACAATGTTTGTATTAGTTTGTCTCATGTATGTATATTTATTGGCCTGTGTTTTCTTTACTGTGTGTGAAATGTTGTTTAATAGCGTACTTCTAATCTCAGTTCTTGGAGCTCCAACCCAAACACAACAGGTCAAACACACCTGGGGCCTGTTCCTTAAACCAAGATTAGAGTATAAGCCAGTCTTATTTCAGTTAGTCAGACTTACTGAAATAAGCCTGGCTTATACTCTAATCTTGGTTTATGGAACAGGCCCCTGGATCCAGCTAATCAAGCTCTTCAGGGTCACTAGAAAATTCTGAGCAGGTGTGATTTGGAGCTAAACTCTGGAAGTCAGGAAGTGAAATGGAAGGTGAGAAACAAAATAGGCTGTATTCAGTTGTGTATGCGCCATTTTTTTTATCTCTTATCATCTTGCACAAAAAAAGCCTTTGTATTGCATGTGTAATCTTGTAAATATGTAAAATGCTGTAGGCGCATATTCAGTTTAGCTTGAGAAGGAGCTCAGTCCGTTTATGTGTAGGAGTTCATCGGAGACAGTGGGCAGGAAAAACTATGAGCTATAGCAAAGATTATTTCTATAGATAAGAAAGCTATTAATTAGCATGAGGTGCGAGAGAAAGACTAGGTCTTCACAAAAAGCAAGAAGAGGTGATAGGTTTGTTATAATACCAGGAAAATCAAGCAAGTGGTAGATTTGTGCTTCTTTTACAAATTACATAAGCCCACTACCTTAAACAAAGAAGGGAAGGAACAATATTTTGTCAGAACACATGGCTCATTTTTAAAGACAGTGGAGGCAGATGCTTATTTTGAAGCAGATGGTGCAGTTATTAATGGCATCTGCTATTAGGGGCTAATGCAGGAGTCATGCTGACCTATCAAACCTTCTTCACCCCTCTGCCTGGCCTCTGCTGGTAGACTCTGTAACTGCACCATACAGTTCTTAATTGATGATCTTTCAGATGTGCTGCATATGATTAATATAGAATTAAATCTTTGTATTAATAAGTTATCTCTGTGTTCTCATGAGCTGATTTTTCAGGGGCTCCATAAATATTAGCCCAAATATTTATTTTTATTATTGGGGGAAAATAGATCCCTTACATTATAGAGTAATTCTGTTACTAAACCTTTTGATCAAGAATACATTTTCAAAAGACAAAACAATGAAGAAATTTGGTTTGGTAAATAGATTTAGAAAAGCGTTTTATAAAATGCAACTTTAAAAGGTGGTTAATGTATTTTTATTTTTATATTAAAATTTACATGGATTATGTTGTATTAGTCTATTTATTTTTAATGTAAAAGGTATGTTGATAGTGCAGGCTATTATTTAGCATTTAACTACAAGTGTCAACAAAGGTTTTTATTTTTGAGTCCTTTTGTCAATGAGTTTAGTTATTCTCTTGATTTTATCATACCTTGGTTTTCTTATTTCAATCTTTAGGTTTATTTATTTTTATTTCTTAAAGCTATATGTGTATATATATATATATATATATATACACATATATACATTTGTGTTATAATATATAAAACTTTTAAAGAACAAAAATCATTTCCGCTTTCATCCATTTAGAGGAAATCGACGTTTTGTAGTTTTTACCACTGTGTTCGTCACAGCGAGACGACGCAAGCGAACAGCATTTCCCACAGTGCCTTTCGTGTAAATCTAACATCCGCCTTAACATCCGTGTTCTGGAAGCCTGTACTGCCGCTGGACTGCAACCAGCTTTCTTACATTATTGTCTCTAAATGAATTAGATGGAGGACAGGTGAAACTGACTCCAGAACAGATACTACATTTTTTGTTGTTTTCCGGTTAAGTTTACGGAACTGAATGCGACGGTGTAGCGTCTAAAAGGGAGCACTCTTCTGCGTTAATGAAAGGTATCAGAATAACTAATGTAACTAATTATTGGAGAGTGTTGGTCAACTGTTTAATGGGTTCTTGCAGTCAAATGTAGCCGATAGTTACATTTAGAGTTAGAAGTATACAGCAAACCTGACTGACGTTAGCTGCTTTGTAAAACAGCTTTGTATTGTCACCAAGAACAAAAGTAACGTTATACATTTATTATCGCAACCTACGTGGTATGTCATATACTGTAGCAATTTAGTTGTTATTGCTTTCTTCATATATTTGAAATGTAAAAATTTTAATTTGATTTGTAGCGTTGCAGTTTTATTTTTAATTATAATCTACTTTGCTCTGTTACAGGGTTACGGTCGAGTATGACGTCTGAGGGCAGTTCATTTATGAAAGGCATGATCCTAGGAGGCATATTCTGCCTGGTTTTGTCTTTCTTTGAAACCTTTAATTCAGGAACCCACTCAGAAGGCCATCAGCATCTCCACCATCATCTGAAACCTGTCAGCAAGGATGAACTACAGAAGTTATCAAAGTCTCAGATGTCTGACATGACCCTGCAGGTTCAAGTGTACTGTCTCATCATGGTCACTCCGAAGCTCCTGGTCCACTGGGCGACAGCCAACGACACTTGGAGCAAACACTGTGACAAATCGGCCTTCTACACATCGGAATCGTCCAAAGCTTTAGAGGCGATTGACCTACAAGAGCAGGATGAGTGGGCTCGGCTACGCAAAGCCATCAAGCATGCCTATGAGAATGCTGGAGACCTGCGCTGGTTCTTCGTGGCCCGGCCCACCACTTTCGCAATTATAGAGAACCTCAAGTATTTGGTGTTGGAGAAAGATCCAAACCAGCCCTTTTACATTGGCCACACGGAAAAGTCCGGAGAGCTGGATTACGTGGAGTACGACAGCGGGATCGTGCTGAGCTATGAAGCAATGAGGCGACTGATAGAGATGTTCGAAGATGAGGACAAATGCCCAGAGCGAGGGCATGCTTTGTGGAAGATGCCTGAAGAAAAGCAGCTCGCCACCTGTCTGAAATACAGCGGGGTTTTTGCAGAAAATGGAGAGGATGCGCAAGGCAAAGGGCTTTTTAACAAGAAGAGCGTCAGCACCTTGATTTCCGACAGCATGGGCCAAAACCCGGCCGACGTCGTGGAGGCATGTTGCTCTGACATGGCCATCACGTTCGCTGGCATGTCTCCGAGCCAGATTCAGGTTTTGATGTACGGGGTCTACAGACTCCGGCCATATGGACATGATTTTCATGATTCCTTGACGTTTCTGCCTCCTAAAGACTCTGATAATGACTGATGGACTTCATGGTTTCTGTATTGGAAATGTTACTGAATTGAGATGTTGATCATTACTGGGTGCGGGGC
Source organism: Enteromius treurensis (assembly GCA_032275025.1). Taxonomy (NCBI): domain Eukaryota; kingdom Metazoa; phylum Chordata; class Actinopteri; order Cypriniformes; family Cyprinidae; genus Enteromius; species Enteromius treurensis. The sequence continues at coordinate 16,980,666 of JAUCMU010000026.1, read as the reverse complement.
TGAATGAGCTGTGATGTGCAGTATGTACTTTATTTGTAAAGGTTGGTGCTGGTGTGCCAGTGATTGGGGTGACAATATGCTTTTTGCTACAAATGCGTTCTGGCAAAAGCAAAAGGATAATTGTTTGCATATAAGTGAATCGTGACGGACCGATATTGGATGATTTTGTGCACTTGATAGTATTTTGAATAACAATTACATTCGATTTATGAATGCCACACATACGGGGTTAGGAATTAAAAGTGAGGAACCTTAAAAATATATTTTGGATATATGCTGAAGGGGGAAAGTGTACTTTCATGGCATCTGTATGGTAAACTGTTTGTATCACCCTTAAAAATATCAAACTCTGTGATTTGAAAGGTTAATATACTTGAGATTGTGAAATTACTATTGCATAAAATGTTGTTTATTTATTTACAGATTGTAATTCTGATGTAGTGCAATACACACTGGTTTGCGACCTTTTTTTTAATTGTTCTTCACTACTTTTTATTTAGCGAACATCAGGATGCTTGATCTCCCCTGCTAGAAGTAATAGTAAGGGTTACATGGAAAAGAATGCTGTCAACAGATCATACAGTGAAGTGAACAAATGAACACGCATTGAATCATTAAATGCTCTTCATTTCTATGCATACTTGATTTTTATTTTAACAGATTGCCACAATTCTGATAGGCTGCTTTAATAAAGAACAATGAAAATATTTTTTTGCAGTCATTTATTAAACTCCGAAAGAGCTTGCTTTTTGTAGAAATGATGGGAGCTTTTCATCTGACTTCTCTTTAGGCTTCAAAATAGCTCAGCTCCAGTTTTTCGTGTTTTTTTTTTTATTATTATTATTGTTCTAATGTTTGTTTTTGTTTTATATCCTCCTTCGCTCACTCTTTTATCAACTTTTATTTTCCAGTTCACCAATTTTATTGTTTATTTCTAAATTTCTATGCTGTCATTTTGTGGCAGTTTCCCGAACAGGGTTTAAGACTAGTCCTAGATTTAAAATAAATGTTAAGAGCTGTCTAAACAGGAAAAGGCTTGCAATGAGATATCTTCAAATACATCATTGCCATTTTTTATTGCTCACAGATAATGCATTTTTGTAAGACATGTCTCTAAAACTTGTCCTAAAGTAGCAAAGGTCTAGTCCTGGCTTAATCTAATTCCTATCCGGGAAACCGGCCCTTTAAGACTAAGTTTGTCTTGTTCGATCCTCTTTATTTCTTAATTATCTCTTCTTATGTCTCATGTTTTATGGCAGATTTTCCTAATCATGTTTATAGTCCTCTGTATTCCATTTTTTGCTATTTAATTTCTTGCTTTCAGCCACCTCTTTCATCTATCTAAATGTTTTGATCATTTCTCTCCAGCTCTCATTTCCATAGAGAAGGGATTTCTGACTGTACTTGACTGCTTTTAATTCATGGACACCTTTTTTCCCCTCTTCCTCTAGTCTCTCTCTTTTTGAGCTGATCAATTTCTGTTTCTTTGGTTCTTCATTTCTCAATTTCAACCTCAATTTTTCCACTTCCTCTCTTTCAGTATTTTCTCTTCCCATTTTTAATAGACATTTCCAGGTCTTGGTTAATACTGTTGGTAAAATATTGCCCTTGGTTGGATGTAATCATCATCTGTATCATTTTCATAAGTTGAGTAACTTGAGTTTAGTTTTTTCTCTGTGATGAAAAGCCATGTACCTGTTTTGACAAAATCATTCTGTTGTCTGAGCAGTGTTTTAACAACCTGAGTTTCATTCTCTCTCTCTCTGTAAGCCACTGTTCAGGACCAGTTCCTCTGTTCCTCTGAAGTCTCCTTAACCATGACCCCACCGATGTTTGGCAAAATATCACCTAGTAGAGTCTTAATTTATGTTTGTAACAGTTTTGTTTCATATGTATTCAGTATTTTATTCTGAAATGCATCTTTCAGAAGGTCTTTGCATTTCATTTCTCAATTACTGATTCTATCTTTGTGATAGATACTGAGATACTTGGCTGCGCCACTTCCATGGATGAGTACACCTAGAAAACTCAACTTCGGCTCCCCATCAATGTTTCGCGATTTAGATTTTTCCTGCATGGCGTATGAAGCTATGACTTTGAAATCTTTATTAATTTTGATTAAATTAAATTAAATTAATTTATAGATTTAAAATATTTATTGTAGAAACAGATTCTAAGGTTGACTAATAGATTTACCCTGTAGTATTGGTTTTGATTAACAGAGAATACAAGTAATCGCATCCAAAATAAACTTTTTTGTTTCCATAATGTACACTGTGTGCTGAATTATTAGGCAAGTTAAAATTCTGATCATGTTTTTTTTCCCAAGAACAATCCCAAACCACATGAATCTTAATAGTCACTATTGTTTCATTAACTAATTTTGTATTTAATCATATATATTTTTCTGGGAAGGCTGAAAGTCAAAAACTCCTTATATGCAGGTGTGCCGAATTATTATTAGGCATGTATTCATTTTCCAGATAGAATGAGCCGAAAAAGAGATTCAACTCAGACCAAAGTGCATTGTGTCAGATGCTCAGAGACTTTTTTTGTGAAATTTATTAGAACAGCATCACATCGTCTGTTTGAAGAATTTATCTTCCAGAACCTGGCAGTTAAGTTTTAGGAGCTCATATTAGTCAATATATGCAAGATGCTGTTCCTTTTAAGCAAAAAGTGGCTAGTGTTTGAATTTTTGTCTTTAAATACATTTAAATGAATATATGCTGAAATAAGCTTGCTTTTCACAAGCTGGTTAGCATTAGAGCTCATAAAAATTGAAAACCGTAAGTATGGACTTAGAATGGCATACGACACATAATGTATAGTGTCATGTTGTTTTAGGTGAGGTGTAATGCATCATTGGTAAGGTATTCCACCAAAATACATACCATAGGTTTTCTGTCTTGCGCATTTGAAAAATATACATACAAATACCATTGTTTAAACAAGCCTAAGTGTGGCGTGACACTATTCAGCTCTCACTGCAGCAAGAGACCATTTCAGTTTGGCATGACTTGAATGCAGGTTTTATTTGTGCATTAAAATGGGGTGGCTTTCAAAGCTTTCGGCATGGTACACAGTTGAGTCCATTCATGTAAACAGTAGACGGGCAGCCTGGTGATATCGGGTCCAACCACATCCTCTTGTCTGTTGTTACTTATACGTCTTCATGTGCCACAGTCCATCATTCAGATAGTGTACGTTCTCTATTCCAATTCCCTTGTTCACTTTCTCTCTGTTCAGATAAATGAGACGAGAAATTATTTTCAAAAATTAAGTGCAATTTAATTATTTTCATCTTCCAAACCCAATAAACTGTATAATCAAAGATTAAACTGATGTTGACTGATTTATATGGATTTAATGTATTTATTAATTATTTTATTAAAACAAGCTTTACACATTCTGTATTCTAGAGGGTAAAGGAACTAACCATTCCACTGCAAAAAAATAAAAAATAAAATACAATTCTGCCAAATTGTGATTTAAATTGCAGGAGATGCATAGACATTTTAGGAACACTTACATGTCATCTGCAGACATCTTCATGACTCCCACACAGAGCGCATGCTGCTTCCCTTCTGCCATTATAGCCTGAAAACAAATACTTAAGGACTACAACCTGTGATATGCAAAAACTATTACAGGTAAAACTAATACAAAGCTAATTGGTTGCTCAAAAATGTACCTTTATGGCAGTGATGTTATTGTTAACCTACAATTTTGTCTCTGACAACTGGAATAAAACTGGAATACCATAAAATATAAATATTAGTATGTTAGTAAGTATGCTGAAGCGCTAAACTAAAATTGAAATTAAAATAAACAGAAATATTAACAAAATATTAAAATTGGCCAAAAGCATATAACAGAACTAACAATACAGTTAAAAAGAAAACTAAATTAAAAAAGCTAATTAAAAATATGAATAAAAATATGAATACTTGCTATTTCATCAAATTTCTATAGAGGAAATATTACAAAATGTGACCCCTGGAGAACAAAATCAGATTTATGTAGCACATGTGGTATTTGTAACAATAGCCAACAACACATGGTATGGTTCAAAATTATATATTTTTCCTTTATGTCAAAAATCAAACAGCTAAAAGGATACAACTACTGTGTCTGATTCAGCTGGGTAGAGTTTGGCTCCTGGTGATGTGAGGCCTGGGCACATGATATTGGCTCCACTCAGCACAAATTTGATGGCTCCTTTATCTACTTGTTGGTGTGGCAGAATGAAGGGATCTGAAAAACGGATATATGAGTACAAGGCATAAGTCAAAGCAAACAGTGCAACTTGGCATAAGTTAGCAAGTCTCTGGAACCTGCTGCATCTGTTGATGAAACATCTTACATTTGTGTAGAAGTCTGAGGGTGGGATAGAAAGGTCCCTCTCTCTGTCTGAAGAAGAGTAGCTCTCCATTTACAGTAAGAATTTCAATATGCTCATGACTGGAAACCAAAGCAAAACATCACACCTCTGATGTAAAATGAGCTACACTTTAGCACAGACTTTCCAAAATGTGCATCTCTTACCATCTCACAATTTTGACAGGGTCCTTCTTGGGCATTATTTGGTTGAGCCAATCATCGATGTTGGGAAACTGATCTAACAGCTGATTCTTTATACCCTTAATAACAGACGTCTTCAGTTGAATACAGTTAGAAACATTTTCCTTTTCATCAAATCTATGAAAACAAGGAGAAAGAATTAACATATTTAATGTCTAATACCTGCAGATTCCAGGATCAGGTCTCTGTGATCTTATTTTTAGTGGCAAGATCAAGAAGCTGGTCTAGTATAAAGGTCTCATGTCACAAATACCGCCAACTGTTTTAAAATAAAATAAAAAAACGGACCAAGTGTCTGTCCTTCAATGTTTAGTGTAAACATCTTTTACAATCAACGTCTTTTTTTGCAGTTTTCGTATTATCTGTTCCAGTTAGAAATATAAGAAGTATATTAGGTAAAAGTAAGTGCAAAAATATACTAAAAACAGAGGAAAACAGATGTATAATTTTCAATGAACCAAAATAAATCAGCTATGACAGAACAAGTTAGCGGTGTTAGCTAAACAGGTTGATGTCTCCGTTACAAAATTAAGGGCAGAAATCAATTTACAATACCACATAAAACGTCTACATGCAACATTTAATGTATTTCTAAGGAAATGTCAAAGCTACTAGATAAACGAAACACTGCATTTCTATTACAATGCTAAGTTGTGTTAGCTAACGTTACTACTTAACGTTATAAGGTTGACAACGTCTCAAGCTTACTTTTTAAACATCTTGCAGGTCGCAATCGGTCACTTTTGTCCTCCTATCTGTGTGATCTTACAGCTCTTAACTGCTCAGTTTTTTGAACCAAAGAATTAAAACTAAACATTCAGTGGAAGATTTAATGAACTAACTCCACGCTTCACGTCAACCGCTAGCGATTCCTGTTTACGACATTTACGACAATTGCAAACATTTTACGGCAAGGGACGGTACAGTATACCAGACAAAATGATGCTATGAAATGTTGAGATATGCAAAAAATGCGATGCCTAAATAAATACGCAACTGTTTTAAATTAGAAAAAGTAATTTTTACGATCTCGACCGTCACAAAATATCAAGAGCCATAAGGGAAAATAAAATGTTTATTATATTTTTTAGGAATAAAATGCCTGAAGAAAAAGGGCAGAATATAGATAAGAATAGGTTTCATGCAAGAGCTACAGATTATATAAATTATATTAGAATAGAAAAACAACCTTAAAAAAATATATCTATATAAAAAATACACACAAATAAATGTCAGGTTTTATATGGTTATTGATTAGAATATCTATTATGCACAATGTTTGATTTTTCCCCCATAAAAACAATGAAAGACTGCAAAATGACTAGAGGGACAATTTCATGGAAACACATACAGTTGTTTATTCTGAGGCAATAAAAACAAGCATACTTTTTCCAGACACTGGACAACTGTCCACTTAAGTATGATTTCTCAAAACACCATTTGCAAAACTTCCACAGACAGATCCAGTGATGCCACACAGAGGAGCTTCTCAGTACATGGGCCTAATTCAGAACTCAAGGGTTATATAAACTTGGAAACACTAGAATGATAAAATGGTGCTGCTGTGCTTGTTCTGAGTTTTCCAGGGAGAAAAAATGGAGTTGCGATGTAGTCGAGAGTGTCAAACATCAAAGTTGTGTGTAAAATGTATATACAAAATAAACAAGAGGAGGAAATGTGAGAAGGTGTAAGCAAGGAGGGGAAAAGAATGAAGATGTACAAGTTAGTGTTTAGCAGCGTTAACATTCCTACAAAACAAAACAAGTGCTTGGTTTTATCTACTCTTGGCACATACTGTGAAATGTCCAATCAGCCTCAATTGTTCTAGTTATCAATAAATCACATTCACAGAACATAAATTGCTTGTGACCAATCAGCTGAATCTTCTTTTCTTCGTACAAACATTGGCAAAAAGAAAACCTGTTTTCAGTGAAATCAACCTGGTGTTGGGTTTCTTTGCACAGGTTATACTGCAATACGTTGTGATGTTTGCATGAATAAACCATGAAGGAAAAAAAAAAAACATGCCAGAGACAAACAAAAGCCATGGAGCCAAGTCTGAAAATAAATAACCTTTCTTTTTAAGCTTGGGATAGTCCAATTCTTAGAAGCATTTTAACAAAATAATTCTGTATTTTCTTTTCTTCTAATTGGACATGTCATTCTGACAGAAATAAAACATACCCTACCCTGTCGAAGCCATGGAGAGAAAACGGATTCAGTTGTTGGTCACTGGGGTGAAGATGTTAAAGTGAACAAAACCTGGAACAATGGGTTCCATATGCTAAGGGAAGTAAACAACGTCACTGAGAACAGCCTCCTCCTGTCACTTCTAACATCCCTCATCTACCCCTCTTATTCTCTCTCTCTCTCTCTCTCTCTCTCTCTCTCTCTCCCTCTTTAAGCCACGTAGTTGTATTGATTGGGATTCTCCTTATCCCTTTCCATGTAGTCCCTGTCAATGAGTGACTCTATCCTCTTCTTCAGATCAGCAGGCTGCAAAAAGATGAAACAAAATTTAGTGGCATATCTTCGCTGCTGCAAATCTTGGACTAATTTCCAAACTTAGTGACATTGAAAACAATATTATATGCAACCTCGAGACAAGAGGGGAAAAAAAGAATGCATTATTAGCAAAGAATTTAAGTGAAAGCTATTTATGACAAATCCCTTGACTTCCATCATGATTATTTTTAATGAATGTATCTTACATTAAACCATCTTTTTTTTTTAATTTTTTTATGTAGGCATCTCATTCCAGAACAAGCAGGACAAAGGAACTTAAGTAATGTTTAAACTCTACTATTCATTAGTAAGCAGTTATTTAAAAGGCTCTTTCACAAGTTCGGGCTTGTCGGCTCGATTAAAGCGAAGCAGATTTGGCGTGCTGCTAAAGGAGGAGAAACTCAGGG
>JAUCMU010000026.1:16946649-16972970 GCA_032275025.1 Enteromius treurensis | reverse complement strand
ATTTGTGGCTGTAAAGTGCAATAAGAATACACAAGTGAATAAAAGTTCATTACCAAAGGAATAATCGTCATTATTAACCGTGATAAAAAATCTTGAGCAAAATAATAGTGATAATCATTTTTTCTGTTATCGTGCAGCCCTACTTGTACAGATAACGTGTTTGTGCAACCTGCAATTGAAATTGATTTCATTACAATGCAAAGCTGTCATACTGAACAAAAAAGAAATATAATAATAATAAATGCAAGACATCAATTTATAGCCAATTCAGTGAAACTACTGTGAAAACTAAACAATCTGGCAACCATGACCCCACCTTGACTGGGAATTTAAGTTGGTTGTACACTTCAGACACCAGAAGGTTATGGCTGAGAGTTTTCCTCATCTTCATGATTCGAACAATGGCAGCATCGATTTGGTACTGACGGTCCTGGAATACTCTCTCTGTAGTGCTGGCTTGCTCTTCCACCTGTGAGGTACAGCAAAGAGAAATGAGACCAAGCAGACAACACCAATCAAATGACAGGTGTGCCGGACAGTACCGTTTCTTTCATCTGAATCTGGTTGATCTTAATCCTGAAGAGTTTGTGTTTGAAATCATCATTACAAGAGAACTTGTCTCCATCCTCCACGTCTTTACTCTTTGGGGTTTTGGTAAGGACACGCGCCTTCCCACAGGCCAGTGACTGCAGAGTCCGTCTCAGCTCACCGTCCTCTACAAATGTATGTGTCAATGTATGTCAAGTTTGTTAAACATTTTGGAAGTTTGTAAAAAGGCTGTAAGGTTCACAGGGTTTCTGCAGGTCAATTTCGGGTGTTTTTAAAGAAATCTTTCAAATAAAGAAAAATTAAATACTTTTAAGCTGATATCAGTGTTCTCTTAATATAAACTCACACAATGAGTTGTATTAGCAACACTAACACCACAACATTTCCACCACAATATTTCATTTTACATTTAAATCAAGTAAATGTATCTTCATTTAAGTACATATTGATAATATTTATACTGGGGGAAAAAAATAATTTTCTTTTGCTATGTATGCAAGACTTAAAGGCATGAAATTACCATGCTATGACAATTTAAGACTTTCTGTTCTGATTTAAATTTACTTTTTTAAGGCCTTAATTTGCAGAAAAATGTTAGGACCTTTTTAAGACCTATAGAAACCTTTGAACTTAGGTTTAACAATTAATAGAATAGCATCACTTAAACACAAGAATAAATTGCTTGACACAAGTGTCCATACCAATGCCTGTAGCAAGTTTAATATCCTCCAGAGAGAACTCCTCCCCTTCATTAAACATTAGCAGAACTAACGTCTGAAACAGGGAAACCTGCAGCTCTTTTTTGCCCTGTGGGGAAAAAGTGGAGGGGAGAGGGTTTCATATAGCCAGTTATTATTCTAAGAAAACTTTTTTTTTTAAATTATGTTTTAAATTAATTAAATATTATAATCAGCCAATATTATGGTATTCACAGAAAGCTTCTCTTCTCAAAATAAAATGTGCATTACCTCTTTAAATTCTGCCTTTAAAACACAATGTCCTAACGTAGACTGCCACTGAAGTTTCCGTCCACTGTGTTTGCCCAGGTAAAACGTTTTGAAAATCTCCTGCAATCTCACCATCTGGAGAAGGAAAGGTATTAAAAAAAGGTAATTATAATATGATTCATTTGAATTAAGGGTATTATTTATATGTTTAGGTAAAAAGAAATATCTAATCCGAGTTCCCATTTCTCAATATAAGAACAAACCTCTGGAGGCAGATGTACTTCCATGGGTGCGTATGTTGGCCAATAACCCATAGTGAGGATGTTCACTGTCAGCTCAATGTTCCCAGGAATATTTTGGCATTGCATGTGCTGTGGTGCAGAATTGAAAAAGAGGGATTTGTAAGATGCAATGACACAATAAGAGAATGGAAATAAACATAAAAGCCATCATTACTTGTTTGAACTGCACCATAATATCTTTCGACAGCTCCATGTCTTTGAACATCCCTTCCAGCTTACTGGTAAAGGCAGCACCACATTCTAAAAGAAAAGCACAATGAATCCTTTTCCAATTCAAAACATTTGTGTCCTGACAATGTAACATTTTAAGAAAGGAGAAATGTAATTTACCGTGCTTCAGTTTTGACAGCATTGATTTCTCTGCATCTACAGAGGCACTCTTTCCCACCAGTAACCTCTTTGCCAAGTCTTTCTTGTAGAAGGCCTCAAAAACATCTTTGCCTTAACCGAGAGATAAGAATGTCTGTGAAGCTTGGACAGATAATCGAAAGCTTTCTGGGTATTTGGAACAGAACATAAAGTTTATATGCATTACCATAAATGAACCTGAATATGATCATTATCTTGTCCAACATTTTCTCAAGTTCCTCATCGGTCGCTTCTTTATTCCCAGCACGGAGCTTTGAATCCACATATTTTGCTATAGAAAATAACACAACATTAGTAGCTTTAGTCTTGATCCAACTAACTTTAAATACAAAAAATATATATATATATTATGAGCTGACCTATGAGCTCAGCAGGTTTGTTTGGCCGTTTATTGATAAAGGTCTCAAAAGCCTCCTTCATGCCGTTAACAAACTTCTCATTCTTCATGAAGCACACATCAATGATGTGATCGACTTTATCCTTGAAATCCAAAAGCTCTTGAACCATTGTCTTGTCTTTCTCTGGGTTGATGACAATTGTGCTTCCAAAGGCCTGAGACACAACAAACAAGACTTGTGAAATTGAACGTGCACAGTCATCTCAGTCATCTAGATGGGTTCCCTGCACACCTTGATGTAGTCGATCCAGTGCTGCAGAAGCACCTGCACACCTCCCCTCACACGACTGAAGAGCTGGTACAGCAGAGACAGATCCTGAATACGGTTCTCATCCAGCAGGTTATTCAAACCTAGAGAAGAAGAGAAGAAAACCAGCACTTAAGTAAATCACTTGTTAATTTGAGGATGGTTGAACATTTGAACACCAAAATCTAAGTCAATGTCGTCTTCATTAAAAGAAGGTGATACCTTTCTGAAGTATTGCAGTGAGGTGTTCTCCAAGCAGCTGCTTTTCCACTGTGGCAATGAGGGGTTTTCTACAAACAAAAAGACAAACGTTCACATATCTTATTTTTTTTCTTAACGAAATAACTACCGGTTGTAAATGTTAGTTATATTCTCTGCATACTTACTGTGTGCTCTGGTCTAAGTATGTAATGACTCTATCTGCCTCTTCTTCCAGACGTTTGTTGACATGATGGAGATACTCTGGCACCTGAAAGGAACATTTTTTTAGGGATAAAGAACTGAAATTTGACCATCCTAAACGAGGCAAAGAAAAATCTAGTTAAAACTATAGTTCACATAGTTTGCGTTTCTTTATTTTGTGAAACACATCTTCGTTTTGATCTTTTTTTTATTTTTTATAAAATCATAGTGTCTAAATGCCAGACAGAAAAGCACAGTAAAAGTGTCTTTATGGCTCATACTAGTAATCTGCAATTCTGCTACATCTCTCAAAAACATGGAATACTTCACAGCCTGTGGTTGCTATAAAATGTTATTGTATAAAAAAATTTAAAAAATAGGTTTTCATATGTTCCCCAAAAACAAAGTAACATCATATCTTTGTAGGGGTGTTACATTATTAAAAGCAGAGTAAGCGATTTTTCAAAAACAAACTTGTGGCCAATTCATTGTCTATTCATGATGTGAAGGATAGAGTGTTCATCTATCCTCCATAACAGCCGATCTGAGTGACAAAATGATAAATAACAAGAGTAAAATGTCTGTGAAATGATAAGGCAAGAAGTAGAACTCGTGCAAACATCGTATCATCGTTCCAGCGTTGGAGACAACTCAACGAGCGGAAGGCCTGCAATCGGACTCCAAGGTTTCTTTGGTTCTTCTCGATAGGTGAGTAACACCTTGTCTACACCAGATGCCGCACCACGACAGCTAAAGTCTGCCTACACTGGACACGATAAAGCGACCGTTAAAAATCATTTGAAATTTGTGTCAGCAAGTCATACATAAAACATGGCAGCAGTTTCCTGTCTGTGATTTGTCGTGTTGCTCGAGTCCTGTGTAGGCAGCATCACTGATTACAATGACTTCTATAGTGTTTTTCGTCATGTACACCTTGGTCCTGCTTTGTCTCACAGAACTAATCATTGCCTGGGTTGCTTAGGCTACATATGTTGGAGGCGGAGCTATCAAAATAGGGGGGCGACCCTTTTGGGGTAAGGGTGTGTTTGTTTTGGTCATTTCAAATGTCAACATTGGCTTCCAGAAATCGCATATGCTGCCTTTAAACAAAAAAACAACAACAAAAAAACTAGCCTGTAGCTAACATATACATAATAAGACATGCCAGTAACTTATCTCTCACAGAATCACAATAATAATAAAAAAATCGATCTATTTTCTGTTCCACTAATGTGAATCTCACCTCTCTTTCCTGCATGAGTCTCTGGCCCTCTGCAGCATACAGTCGATTTGTTTCCTCCAGAAATCGCTGCTCAAATGAATCCTGGTAAATCTGTCATAAAAAACAAACAAAGGTGTGATTACAACAATACTAACAAGAACAGAACTGACCACACAATTTAAGGGCTGAATAATATCATTAAAGTACATTACTGCAGAGATTTTTGTTGTGTAAAGTCTAAAGAAGCAAATGACAGGATGTGGCATAATTTTGGCGACTAATGAAAGAAAACTCATCATCCAAATTAAAAAAGCAAGTTGTTACAGTAAAGACCTTACCATGGAGATAAACGTGCCATGTACTTTGAGGGTTTAAATGCAGAAACGTGAATTATAAACATCTACACTGAAACTCACTTTTTAAAAATGTGCATTAATATTAAGAATTACTTTCATAATTAATATTTTGCATAATTGTTTTTTTCAGCAAAAACGTTTTCCAGGCTTTTTCTTTTTTTGCACAAATACAATATTTCTAGCAAATAAAAATAATTATACAAGCCATTAAAATTATTTATTTTGTATCCATGTCTGTGTCATGTGAAAGTTTCTGGGTTTACAGACTTTATACAGACATGCCACTGAAGCAAACAATTAAAAAAAGATGTTATTATTTGAGTACAAATGAGAAATCGGGTGAGCTAACCTGCAGATCTGAGAGCATGCTCAAAAGACTCCTCAGTAGACTGCGGTCTACGGCCTCTCCACTCCGCTCTCTCTCAATAAGAAGCAGAATCCCATCGATTGTCTTACTCTGCACCTTCAGGTCGCTGATGATATAGAAACGAAACAACTCCAAGCCCATGTCCCTGAAGACAAAACACAAGCGTATCTTTAAATACCCAGTGGAGGGAGCAGCAAAGCAATGGGAGAAAATAAAGACAGTAGTGGTAAGAGTGAAGACATACCAGATTGATGGCAGCATTGAATTTTGTAAAACATATGTGCGATCCAAAAACAAAAATATACTCCTAATCATGATCTAGAAAAGACGACAACGTTTTTTGCAGGTAAATGACGAGATATTTTATGACAAGTTCAACTTATTAATAACACATGTAGAGAACACTAACCATTTGTCTGCAGTGATCTTGCCAACATTTATCTATTTTCTTGAGAAACAGAACACTGTCAAGGGCATCCGTAGAGCAAGAGTTAAGAAACGGTTTCATCTCAGTTATGATTAGCAGACAGTCCTGATTAATTACCAGTGACTCAACTTCCCATCATATCTGAAAAATGTTCCCTCATATATTTAGCTCATCATATGCACTGTCTGCCTTAGTTTTTTAGCAAAGGTGATAATGCGTATTGTGTCAAAAGTTCAGCTGTTTTGTGGTATTAAAATCAATCTCGCAATTTATTTCAACATACATCCCAATTAATTAAAAACTAAAATATTTCTGGAACTACCATGCAAATGTTTGGATTCAGTAAGAGGTTTTGAAGGAAATTAGTGCTTTTATTTAGCCTTTTTTTTATTTTTTATTAAATCTTATGCATCAAAGAATGCTTAACAGGATTTAATCAGCAAAAAATGCTTTTTAATAATTGTATCATGCGGGCATCGTTTTATTTCATGAAAAGAAAACTAAACTTTTAGACTGAAAAAACTAATACATTGAGCCCTGATGCATGCTCTTTGCTTGAACTGTCAACCTAACAAGAAAGCAAGAAACAGAATAGAAATGTGTAGCAAGGAAAAGGATATTCTCTAAACTGGTCAATCTGCGCCTTGATGTGGTCTTCACAGACCACTCTGAGCTGTTTATAGAGCTTGGCAGATATCTTATGGGAGCACAAATTTTCAACAGCCTGAGAAGACAAAGGGGAATGAACAGCATTAGATTCCACGTACAATATTACTAAATGATAAAACAAACACAACACCTACCTGATAGAGCTCCTCTAGATTGTACTTTATTGAAGTGCTGTTTTGTATGGCCTCTACTGCCTCCTTCAGCTTCTGCCAGGTCTCATTCGTGTAATTCTCCGGTAATTTGGGCTTTTCTGAAATAACATTAGGACAAAAAGAAGGATGTGTACAAACACATAAAAACTGATTAGTGTTTTAATAGAAGCCAGGATTTGATCTTGTTTCATCATCAATTCAAGTTACATGAAATCTATTAGTACTTACAAAACGTTGTTCTCACAGAATTCACTTTCATATGACAGTTACTGAAGTTATTCATTTTGCAATAGTTTATTATGATAGATTACGGCTACTAAGACGAAAACATAAACACAAGGACGCAAATGACGCATTGTTTACCACTAATTTAAATATTTATGAGTTTAAGACAAAAGTTAAACAGTACAGATAAACCATTATTTAAATGTGTTATATTATTGTTTTGCTTCATGTCATTGTTTTGGGTAACAATGTATACATGCATCTATACACATACACATATAAAACAAATAGAAAAGGGACTTTAATCTCAAATCAACTGTGTTTTTGTTTTGTTTACTCTTTTGTTTAAGTGATGTTCCTTCATAAACAAATGCAACTACGCTTCAAGAAAGAAAAAAAGTCGATCTCCAACGAGACAGCAGCGCATCTTCTTTTGTAAGACAGTTACTGAGGTTGTTTACTACTGTTTTAGGTACTAGGCAACAATTCCGTACATTGCAGATGTGTTTGGGCAGAAAGCTCGCTCAGTTTAAAGTAGACACAGCCTAAGATGTTTTCAGAGATTGACTTCACCTACCTTTAAAGTTTTTGATAACAAGTTTCTTCGCAGCACCGGGTTTGCTGTTGGAAAAGGTGGCGGATCCCGCAGACTTGGTCAGTCCGTTAGCATGATGCCCCACACCTCCAGGCAGGAACACATTTCTCGCCTTTGAACACGATTCAGCAGAGTTACACGACTCCTCGGCCATCTTCACATCCAGTCCGATCAAATCCAGCGGATCCTCGAACCTCAACTTCTTCTGGATGTGCTGCTGTTGTGAACTGGAAGAGCTGGACGTTGTGGAGGAGGAATTACAAATGGCTTTAGGAGAAGAAGATATTGAATCAATGTCTTCCTTCTCTGAACTGTTAATTTTCCTCTTCTTAGAAGACGTTAAGCTACTGTCGTTGTGAACATCAGAAGCTGCCGGTCTGGGCTCTTGGGCTGGCGGTGGGGGATTAGGGGAAGGTAAACCTGTTGGAAACATGAAAAAAGAAATACTAAATCAAACCGCTAATCTACTAATGCTACGATCCCGGATGTGGACGCTTTTTATTCCTCGGTCTCGGTCGGGGGAAGCGCAACCTCGCGGCTCCGAGTACGAATAAGGAGAAAAGGAGGATAAACTGAGAAGTGCAGCCCCACTTGGACCCTTCTCTGTTCTTGTTATTGCCAGCAGAGGAAAGATGGTTGAATACTGCTTCCTCTCGCTAGCTCGCGCGCACTCCGGCGCGATGCACAGAATCCGTTGGATTACAAACTGCTTTTCGCCGAGGGATGTTTGCGTTAAAGCATTCTGCCAGACGCCGTCTTTCTGCTCGCGGAGACAGACTGGGATTTTAGGTTTGAGGAAAAGTCCGCGGGGAAATAGTAACTTTTCTAAGGGGCGACGCTGACCCGCCGGAAGTACTTTCCACCGTTGCGCAGCTGCTGTTGAAGCGCGTTGGTTAAGCGCGAGGTCTGGCGTTTCCGGTCTTCTCCACCAGGGGACGATAATGCATCACACGCAGAGCAGTCTCAAAAAACTTGTAAACACTTTTGAATAACACCATCCGGGGCCTGTTCCATAAAACAAGTATACCAAATAAGCCAGGGTTATTTCAGTTAGTCTGACTTATTGACAATTCATTTGGTTTAAAATAATTCTGACTATCTGCCATAAGCCTGGCTTATTTGGTTAACTTGTTTTATGGAACAGGCCCCCGAGCTAAAACGTCAATATCATTAAATTTAATTTGATCAACTACATAATGCTTATTTTCAATAAAAGGCTTAAAAAAATGTATTAAAAAAATGTAAAGTTGTCACATTTTAGCGGGGCAGGAATCGGAATGTATTTTAAATAACAATGAACTAATTGCAATGTAAATTTATGAATTGTTTGTGATTGTTGTCCAAATTTTCCCACTATTGGGTCAAAAAATGTCAAGGTGTTACCTTCTCTTTTTTTTTCATGGGCATTGATGAAAATGTAAAATACCTTTTTTAGCCAAGTTTTATGAATTAGGTTATGGGTCAGTTTCACCCATTTACATTTTGTTGCTAAAAATGGTTATGAAACTAAAAAAATAGTTGCAGTTCTGTTTATGATATTTACAGTTTATGATTTTTTTTATGTAAGTATCAATGTTACAACTTTGCTGCTTTAACAAGTCTGTTTTTGAATGAATTGTATTGAAACCAATTAGGGTCAACAGAAAATCTGAAATGTAAACATAAAAAAAATGACATGAAGAAGAAAAAAGCATGACCACTATAGCCTCAGGGTACTTAACTAATACTACATTTTCACATCTAAAATAGCAATACTTATATAAATATCTAAACTGAAATAAAATATGCTATGCTGTAGAAAATCTGCACCTAGGCCTACAAGGATGAAATTAATGTTTTGGTATAAATAAAAAAAAATAAAAAAGATAAATAGTGGTTTTATAGTTTTATAGTATGTTTATAGTTAAATAGTTTCTGCGATTATATCATATATGTATTTTTACAACATTCAAATCCTTTCACAGATAAGTCTGTATGTTTTAGTAGCTATGTAGCTTTGAGTTAACCTTTTAGTAATCCTAATAAAACGCTTAGCTGACTTAATTACACACAGGTTTGCCAAATGAACCGTGTTGTAAACGCGACGTAAGGCTCATGTGCAGGAGGAGGAGAATGTGATCCTGTCATATGACTTATATGAGCACAGGTTTGAGGCTGATTGCACAGCGCTGCTGAAGCGGGTCACACTCGGTCCGGCGTCACTTACCGTCTGTCTGTTCAGAGGAAGCATCCACCCGTCGCAATGGCTGTCCGCGCTTGTGTGACCCTGCTCTTTGTTCTACTCAGTGGTACGTACGACTGTCTTGTCGCGTGTTTCATTTCAGACGGTGTCACGTTAAAAAAAGGAGATATTGAGTTTATTTTGAAAGGTTATCGCAGGCCCACAGGAGCGCGAGAGCCTGTTAGCATTAGCATTAGCGTGAATTCTTACCTACGCCAGTAGAAGCGCGTTAGATAATCAGAGAGACTGTCAGCTGGTGCAATGAATATATACCGTCTTTTATTAGTTTTAAACACACTAATGCAATTCAGGGTGATCAATAAACTTCATAAATGCGTTTTACTATATAACCTGTTTTAGGGTTCAACTTCTAATGTTTGTCAGCTAACGTAAATTGTTAGCGAATTTACATTTAAGAAACAACAAACGGCTAAAATGTGATTCTGTGATGTTGTGTATGTATTGTATAATTTAAATTCAGTTAAAATTGTAAGCACTAGAATTAATTTAAAAAAATTAATCTGGCCGTGTCTCAACCTTGCACGCTGCTTAACATAACATAACGTTAGACGACAACAACAATGTGCGCAAAATAGCAAGATTTGAGGTGTAAAAATGCTGGTTTGTAGGTTTTCAGAATAAAGTTAGACACAGACGTTTTGATTTCAAGCTAGATAACGTTAGTGCTGTTAAAAAAAAAACAACTAATGTATTAACTGAAGTGGGCTTAAATGTGGTCGTAATTGTATTTTCATGTAGTGTTGAGACAGGTAAACACGTTAACATTTAATCATGGGCATCAGCAAAAAATGAAGGAAGCTGTGCCATAGATATCTCACTTGTCAGATTTGACTTCACAAGCATGTGATCCTGAAGTGCTTGTTCACTGTGTTTCTCATCCACCCTCATTCATAATCATGTGATGGGTTTTAGTGTGAAGCACCGGGTTAATGATTTAATCAAACTACTGGACAGGAGACAGTCACCCAGTGTGATGATCAAGGGCAGGTGTCCTGCAGACTTAAGCTCCAACCCTAATGAAACACACCTGAAGGAGGTAATCAAGCTCTTTCTAGGCATGTTAGAAGCTTCCATGCAGGTGTGTTGAGGCAAGTTGGAGCTAAACTCTGCAGGACCCCGGCCCTCCAGGACCAAGTCTGGACATCCCTGCTCGAAATACTGGAATTCTTTACACCAACATTTAAACTCTGAATGGTTTTTAAACACTAGTCGTCATACACTCGACGTTGCAAATCCTTCCAGAGAAAAACTTAGTGTTACATACTAAATGACTGAGGATCACACACTACCTGACTCTAGTTATTTTGAAAGCCACAAACTCAAGCAGAAACTTGAACCTTGTTGCTAAGAGATGCATGGTTAAATGAAACCATGCATTCAAAAAATTGGTTTAAAATAGTGAGCACGTTTGATATCTGCCAGCTAGATGGAATCATGGTATGAAGCTAACGTCTGGCAACTAGCATTAAAAAAAAAAAAAAAATTGTATGCTGTATTCCAGCTCTTAAATCAATGCATTATATTTGAGTGTTAGTTTCCTGCCTGCCAGTTAGGAAGGAAGATACTGGAATGTGCTTGGATTGCTATTTTTATTTCCTTAAGCATAGAGGTGGTTGAAAGGCTGTGGTGTGCCGAAGTAGTCTTTCACTTTTGATATAATGCTGAAACAAGTACCTTTTTTCTTCTGTTCAATTTTTAGTGTTTTATATTTTAAGCATTTAGCTATTCCTGAATTTTATTTTTTATTTTTTTTGGAAGGTTGAAAAAGTATGGTTGCTTGTTCTGTTTCACATAACCCTGCAATAATGTGAAATATGAGGAAATGACATTGTGCTTCCACCATGTGCAGGTATTGTGCGGGCTGAAGAGCTGGGGACATCACCTTTACCTACAACACAGGAGTTCAGTATAAACGAAATCCTCTCCAACCCTTCTCCAACCTCCTCTGTACACTCTTCACCTGCCAGCTCTACTGCTGCGACCACAGGTTCAACCCCTCATCACACCACGGCTAATTCTACTACAGCGCCTCCAACTACCCCTCATCACACCACGGCTAATTCTACTACAGCGCCTCCAACTACCCCTCATCACACCACGGCTCATTCTACTACAGAAGCCCCAACCACCATGCATCACAACACAACGAATCCCACCACAGAAGCACCAACCACTGCACACACTAATGCTACAACAGCTCCGATTACTACGACCATCCCTCCTGTCCCCAACCCAACTGTTGGAAATTACAGCGTCACAGAAAACGCCACAGTCTGCCTTTTGGCAAAGATGGGCCTTCAGTTCAGTTTCAAAGTCACTGAGGTAGGTGCAAAATGGCTGTACAGAGGAACTGAAGAATTTCACGTTGTGGTACTAGTGAAAAGCTAGTACTCCACTACATGTCTCCTTTTTTGTTTTTTTAGAACGCCAGTTTCCAGACTCTTAATCTCGACCCAAGTGCTAATGTAACAGAAGTCAGTGGAACCTGTGGTGGCAATGACTCATCCCTTCTACTGAAGTCAGAAGAAATCACAGTTCATTTCGTCTTCACAAATGTAAGTTTTTAAAGAGGAGTGTCAAATTGCATGTTTCGGGTTGGGCTTTTTTTTTTTTTTTTTGGTCAATTATTGGCAGCTCTTGAAAATTGTGACTTTTTATGAATTGTACAATTTATTTTATATGATCTGACCAAATTAGGCTTAAGTTTAGGAGTGGACTTTAGTCAGGGCAGTCCCATTTAAAAAATTTCTTACAGGAATGGGAAAAAAAGGCTGTGATGGATAGACATATGGTGCGTTCAGCATACTGATTGTTCAGATGACTCCATAAAATGAATTTAAGAGATGACTTTTTGAAATTATGATTTTGGAACTTAATACAGTGCATTTAAGTCGATTCCTCACAGCCTTGTTTTCAAATGTGTTCAAATCAGTGTTGCATCTTTACTGAGTGGTCTATGGGGTTAGAATGGAACTATCATGCAAAACTGACAGTTCATCAAGTAATTGCATTTCTCTCATGATATCAGGTTGCATCTGACTTTTTTTTTTATTTTATTTTTTTAAACAGGTTTTACAGAAGTTCCGTCTACATGCTTTGACACTCTCTGTTAATCTTAGAAATGGTAAGGATGTGAAATTTTAAATGCTTAATCCTTTTTCCCCCTCATTGTTATTCTCCTCTAAAGACAATTATCCATTAAAATTATATGCTATATTGTTTAAATTAATAAAAATAAATAACAATGATTTTTAGTAAGCTTTTAAGTTCTACAAGTGAATTTAGCCTTCACAATTAGTATTAATTCATTTTAAGTTTTGCTTAAGGTTATATTAACTGTATTAAATGCTAGATGATGTTTTAGCTAAACGGCGTCAGTGTTAGATGCCAGGTATGATCTAATAATGACAGATGAGCAAACACAAAAATAATCTTAATCTCAGTCATAACCAATTTGGTACCAATATGTTGCGCTTTCCAAATGGTGTTGCATCTCGTGTCATATAATCACATTATGTCCTCTGATTGCTGTTACCTCAACAGGAAACTATTTCAATGCCTCCAATAATAATCTGTCTTTGTGGGAGGCATCTGTTGGAAGCTCCTACATGTGCAGAAAAGAGCAGAGTTACAACATCACTGACAAGCTTACCCTCAACACGTTTGAGCTACAAGTGCAGCCCTTCGCAGTCCAGAACAAGAAGTTTAGTACAGGTATGTATTTGTTTGTGATGCTTAAAAATAAAGCCTCATTAGAGGTAATTATACAGCGTATGTCTAACTTATAACTGGACTCTGTCCTTTAGTTCTGTAACTTATCAGCTACTTTACTTGCACTACAGCTCAAAAAGCATTGCTATTCAGAGTGGTGTGAAAAGCCACATTGCTTTCCAGCACTTTGGTATTAATTTAGATACTAGGCACTGCTCACATGCACAACCAAATCTGATAAGCCCATGGTTTCCTGTGTTCATATCGCTCATATGTGACTTGCTGCACCAAGATCACTGAAAGTATTTACAAGAAATGTACACTTAATTTAACACGCCTGCTAAAATTATCCTGAGCGCTTGAGTTCAAATTACTATTTTTAGCCTCATTTCATTTACCTTTATTTAACCAGGAAAAGACCTCACTGAGATTTAACATCTCTTTTCCAGGAGTGTCCTGGCCAAGATAGGCAGCCAAATAACAACAGACATTACAAACAAGACAAGAACAGGAAGTTTTGAATATTTATATTTTTGACGAGACTTCATAGTTATACAGTTAACTAAAGTAGTCCTGTAATGTTAACAGAAACTAATGATGAAATATACCTCTATATCATTTCCCATTTAAAATAAGTTAATTTTAAACCGCAATATGCGACTATTGCTGAATAGATTTGAGCTTCTATAATGTGTATACACTAATGTTAACAAAGATGAATACTTCTGTGAAGGCTTGTAGAAGAGGTCTGGTTTTAGCAGATTTAGTATTTGTGATTTTTATGTCTTTGAGAATATCTGCAGTGGTGTTGATGAGAAGATGGCAGCTTCATCTTGTGTTCATTCATGTTCTCTTTGTCTGCAGCCCATGAATGTTCAATGGATGACACCAGCCTCTTAATCCCAATCATTGTTGGTGCCGCTCTGGCTGGTTTGATTTTCATTGTTGTGATTGCATACGTGATTGGTCGACGAAGGACCTATGTTGGATATCAAACACTGTAATGCACCGAAATCACAGAATCAAATCCTGGGTGTTTTAAGGGACACACAAGCCTGTTCCTGGGCCATTGTAAATACTGTGGGTTTTTGTGCAATCCCAATTGGCAACTGACTCTGGGCCACAGGACTCAAAAAATGTTTGTCCTAGTGTGGTCCGTAATCCATCGGCCCTTAAACTGCAATATATTGAAAATTTAAAGATACAGTGGCACTCCAGGACCAGAGCTTTCTATTGTGAACTAAGTTTGTGTGTGTGCGCACCATGTTTTCTTTCTCTTTTCTCCCCTTAAATTTGTGTTGTGAAGTAAGCGCATGGTCTTCACTGCTTAAACTGCAAATTATAGTCACAGCACCTTGCTATTTTGTTAAATACTTTATATATTGGGTTTTGACCAATTTAAAACACTTCAATGCTCCACATTAGACCCTGCACTTGCTTTATGCATTTTTTTTTTTTATTTTTTTTTTTCAAATTTATAATTTAGCTCATTTAATTTGTGCCCATTATATCTATCATAACTTTATCGACAGCTTTAAACTGAAACCGCTTTATATTCGCATTTCTTGCTGCTGTTGAGTTAAATATTAAATGTAATTCCAGAAACAGGTTGTTACTCTGCACTGTAGTGACTGGACGGCTAACATTTATTGAAATCGGGACGCTTCTGCGTCATGTCTGTTGCCCTGTATTCAGAGCAGCTGTGAGGGTGAAAATATTTAAACAAGCTGGACGGCCCTTTCAGACAATAAACATTCAAGCATTTGTGTCCTGTTCTAGAATTTCAAAAGTACATGATGGGCATTTTAAAAATGCAGACCATTGAAATAAATGTAGGCTTGGTGCATTTGAGTGACACCTTAGTAAAGCATAATAGAAAGACTTGCTAACTGTCATTCAAATGCTGTTACAAATTAGTTTTGGTTAAGTTTGCTTTACCTTTAACTAGGATTTAAAAAAGGGACAATTAATTATGAATCTGCTATTCCAGCCTAAAAGATACATTTCTGCCTGCTAATTGTGAGTTGTATTTGCAGGATTAATTTTTGCTGTTTGAACCGTCTTTGGTAGTGTGTGGTTTTTTTTTGTTTTATAACTGATACATTTGACTTGCGTTTTCGGAATGACTTCATTGCTTTCTCTTATGTCTTTATCTTCATATCACATTATGTGTTTTTTTTGTTTGTTTTTTTCTTCCTCTGTTAATTCACTATCCTAATTTAGTCTGCAGCACCCACACAGAATCTTGTAAATGCATTTCACCACATCCAGGACAAAAATCCTTCAAAACTGGACACTGGTAATTCTGTGCCTTGCTTAATGCAGTTGCTTTTGCTTGCCGTTCATTCAATCACATCAATTACTTGTGAAATAAAGATGGATTTTGATTCTTTTATTTTTTTTCCTCCCCCCTGAGCGTACTTGTGTGACCGTTTTCTGCTTGTAGACTTGTGAAAAGGCATTCCTTATCTGACTGCCCTAAACATTTGATGTGCTTCATAAGATTTGGTTGTTTCGTTTTTTGCAATGGAATGGCTTTGTTTTAATGGGCTTTTAGCTGCAATAAATGAAGACAGACAATTGTGTATAACATTAAAAGTGGTGTGGGCCATCTTTTCAGTCTCTTCAGTCCAAAACTGCAATGCAAATTTGTTTTCAAATAGGTTTCGACTGCAGTTTTGACGTTCTTGCTGTTTGTTTGTTTTTTTTCCCCCTCATTCATTCTCTTTATTTCCAGCTGAGGATTGCGTCGCGGATGAGCCTGATAACTTCATTGTCCCTATAGCGGTGGGAGTTGCCCTGGCTGTCCTCGTTATTATTGTCTTACTGGCCTATCTGATTGGAAGAAAGAGAAGTCAGATGTCTGGCTATGAGCAATTTGATTCATAATATTAATCGGAGAATATGAAAAGCTTCCATGCGACTTCTGGCTAATCCAGCGGTATTTTGGTTTATTGCTTATAAAATATATGGTCTTATATTTCAAATATTGATACATTCTGTAATGTGGTGATTTTATAAGGTAGGCCTGTATGGCACATAATACAATGCCTATACTGCATCGATCTGACTGAATTGTGAGTCCTGTTGTGATTAACAATCTTTTGAGTGCCTAACAGTACTGTGGTGTTTCCGCATTCACTCACCCTCCATTTCTTTCTCCCTTTCTCCCAGCGGAGGAATGCTTTCTGGATACTGATTTGAGTTTTCTCGTGCCCATAGCTGTGGGTGTGGCTCTCAGCTTCCTAATCATCCTAGTGCTTATCTCTTACCTGATTGGCCGGCGGAAGAGTCGCACTGGTTACCAGTCTGTATAACAACCCAAGCAGCTGCCGTCTTGCCTCTAACCCTTGCCTTGTCCATTTATATTTGCTGCTCCTTCCTCTCGCTCTTCTGGTCCTGTTGGCTTCCTCTATTGCTCTGCAAACCGCTCGCCCCTCCTCACCTGGTAGTGCTTACCGTTGATGACACCCTTATTTCTAACACGTTCGATTTGCATAATTCTATCATTACTACAATTATATCTCTGAGCTCTAATAATTTCCTTGTTTACAATTTAAATGTGTTCTGAATGATGTGGTATATTTCTGCTTTTACAATTACAACGGAAGCAATGTCACTACGATGGCATGATTCAGTTGTTTAGCATAAGCACAGGCTGACTAAAATCCACTGGCATTGCGCTGTATGTTAAATGCATGGGGAGGGGGGGGGATTCCTTTTTTGATTTTTCTCACTCCCAGTTCTGGTTGCTGTGACTTATATTCATGTGAACTATTATTACGAATGAGTGATGCAATTTTAGAATTAGGAGTCTTTTGAGTTTTATTAACTATTGAATGTAAATGCTCAGTCAGTTCTGTAATTGTACACTCTTGGATCAGTTGTTGCCGAAATTTGGGGTGAAAAGTATCCTGGCATATTTTCTCAATCAGCAGGGCTAATAAGTCACACTATTGCACTTGGCACATTGTATTATAAAGGGACACTATATAATTATTATTATTTTGTATTTGTTTTTTGTAACATTTTACCAGCATTGAATATAAAGATTTTGTTGATCATGCGTTTGTTGATTTATCATTAGGTCCCTCTCAGGGAATGTTGGAAGTGTTATGATAGGCTTGTTAGTGCATGGGTTTGTCAATTTTAAGTTTGCCGTTTCTCTGGACACATGTATACAATGTACAAAATACACCACTTCTAAAACCAAAGCTACAAGTTCTTGTGTATTTTCAGCCTGTTTTCTGCTCTGCATGGTAACGACACTAATGTGTCCAAACTATTATTTGTATACCCCTTTCACCTCCAACCTCCTTATAAGGAGTTTACCAAGTGACCAAATACTTATTTTACAGAGGAATTTATCAATTCGTTAAAAATCCAGAAAATTCTGAAAAAGTTCAGGTATATAACTATGATTACCGGCCTCGATCATTTTTTTTAAGTGGGAGAACTTGCACAATTGGTTGCTAAATTTTATTAAAATTATTTTTTGGTCCCACTGTAGCTATTAAAACCTTATCACAGAAAACATCCTTGTACTTAGTGTGCCTTTTAGTTACACTTTTTGTTCCTTCTTCATAGGACCTTGATGTGTCAGGTTAAGAATGTTCGATCAAGTTTCAAAGTGGTAAAACATTTCAATAAAATTGCCTTTTTTTTTTTTTTTTGTACAGTTGTCTTCCTCTCGTTTTCTTCTTGTCTCGGTTTAAGAACATGTTCATTTCATATGCTAGGTCTGAGGTGTTAAGCAACTAGTTTTAAATGGTTCACGTGACTTCACTCATAAGTCATAACTTCTAGCTTCCATTATTGGACTTGGATCAGCAGTGTTGCTGTAAAAGTTACCAATGTCATAAATTATGCCTCAGGTTCTGGAGTGCTAGAAGCATCTCACTTGGCCCTGCATATGACAGTAAGATCTACTTATTACTCCAGTTTGATTTCTAAGTTTGACGCAGTGTCTTTCATTCGAAAGATTTCACATTGTCATCATATGCGACCATCTCAAGCGGTTTATCATTGTCGACAATATCATGCATATCACAACTGATTTGTTGGTTTTAAAGAGAATGGAAAACTGAGCAGAAAGGTTTGATTCCGTTAATTCTCATCCATCTTTATTGTTTATGCTAGAACATGAGTGCGTTTAAAAACATGAGCTGGCAAACCTTTGTCAGCCAGTGGATATTTCGATGCATTTACTGAATAACAAAGATGTGCAGTTACCAATTTCCATCTCACTATTACACTTTGTAACTGTACCAATGTCAATATATTCATATACAATTAATAAATAATACTGTTGAAATCCTCCTTACAGGCAATTGAGCAGATATTTTCACATTTATAGATGAATTTAGTTTTTGCGAAGATGAAGTGTCGGTTGCATGCGTTATGATAGAAAGATCAACTCGTATTTCATTATGAAGCTCTGAAAATGATGCAATGGGAGTTCTGTCCCGCGTTTCAGTAAAATACATTTGCGTTTTGAATTGAGTTGCACATCAAAAAAAAAAAAGAAATAAATTTTAGTCCCAAAAAATGTACAATCAATGATTAAACTCTAAACCACTTCTGATTGTTATTCAATTAAATGAGCAAGCGAAAGCATAATGTTAAGCAGTTTTCGGCCCTTTTCTTCATCCAGAGGGGGAATTTAAAGGAGACTGTCTTAACAGAAAAATCATAAAAAAAATATTCGTTCCATTTTAATTTGTGTTATATACACATCTGACTTAGCGAAAGAACAGATCAAAAAGGTTTAATAAATGTTAATTCTAGAATCTACGCAGATCTAAAGAATTGTTTTGCCTACGTCTCTGTAGACCGAACGTTTGAGTGATTATGCCTCAATAGTTATAATTGCGACCTACATACAGTATTTGGACATCTTTTCATATTTTGTTTTCTCTTATAAAGAAATCCAGGCAGGTGTCGGTCTATAGTGGCTGATCTATAAATGTGATCTATTAAATCTCAGTCTTGGCTTACTGGGAAATTCCTTGTTCGTAAAAGTAGTGTAGTAACACGGCTGTGACAAGAATAGCACAATGGCTGCCGGAGGCATAATCAGAGGGCTAATGGGTAAAGACAACACCCAGTGTGCTATTTCTTTTATTATAACATACTCTGAGAATTTTAATTTCAATTTCTCTAGGTCTACTCCTTCCCTACTTCTAAAGTGAAAGACACGCTACCCAGGAAACGGTCGGTTGGCGAATCGTTGATGATGCCCTTTCCGTGTAGTTTGCATTGAACGTGCAGTTGGGTGTATTTCTGGACACTGGGAAAGCGCACCGCTACCAGCGGGGAAGAGTAGTTTACCTGTTAGTAAAAACAGTAAGAAATTATATTACATGGTGAGGAATCCTGGGATAAATGTTAAGTGGGATCACTTACATGTCTCAGTTTCCCATAATAGGGATAGTACCGCAAGTTGAAGATATTTTCTGGAAAAAACTGGACGTCTCCGAGGCCTTCAGTTGACCCTTTCTGGAAATACATTGGATAAGATCCAAATTGTTACTGTTTAATGACAAAAACCTCAAAGAAACTGGGTTGTTATTTTGTATAGTTATTTTATTTAGTTACTTATGTCATTGTTACCTTTACTCCACATGTAACATTTACTGGAGTGCCTTGACCAGGCAGATACCCAAGAATCTGTCACAACAGAAAACAGTCAAGTGTCTGACATATCACTTGATCCCTGAACTGCAGGATTAGTTCATTGCTTATTTTAACCACAAGATGGCACTAGACCTTCAGAGCTTTATTTATTCTTTTTTTTTTTTTTGGAGAGGTTTTGTTCTTTAAACAAAGAGTATTTGAAGAGTTCAGATGCAAAAGCGTTTCATATCCATATGCATTTTTTTTCTGAAATGAATTTGGCGATGAATAGGTTTTTTTCTTTGCCATTAAAATAACTGAACATAAGCATAGGAGCCTGAAAAAAATACTATGGCACTTACAAGCTTTTGCATCTGAACTCTTCATTTGTGTGTTATATTGTAATCTCACCCGATTCATTTTGACGAGGATGCAGGGTTGTCCCTTAGAGTAACCAAAATCTTTGTCCTTGATGCCGGAGCATTCACCCAGCCAGGATCTCTTAAACTGACATGCCTTGCGCTCGGCGCTCTCCTCTAAGTCATCTTGCATGAAATACGTATTTCCTTCGCAGTTAATGTTCCGCCTATCCTGCACTCCGTCGTCATAGGCTGAACGCAGCCACAGAGGGAAACCGTAATAAAAGAGATGGAAGAGAGAGAAAAGACAGAGAGAGGGACCATAAAATAACCAAACAATGGCTGTTGCCCAGCCTGGCCTCTACAACTTACAGGCCAGCACAAAAAGTGGGGCCCTGGCAGCTCTGAGCAGTTACACTGAGCGCACAAAAGGGTTTCCCCTCCTTGTCAGTATTTCTATAGACCGCAGGACTTGTTAAACAGCGTGCTGGAGCGATTTGAATCTGTGCCTGCTGAACAGAAAACCTATCTTCCTTATTAAAGAGTGGAAGACCAAACTCAATAAGCTTAGTTGTTCTCTCATCCAGGACTTACGTTTCAGATGGGCTTCCAGTGCTTTCGCATACTTCTTCCACGAGCTTCGGTCAGAGGCGTTGAAAGCAATGTCAAACCCATGAGCTACATCCACATGAGGAAACATTGTCATACCTGGCAGGAGATAAATTATTAACAAATGATTTACCATTGTAACTTTAAATTATCCATCCATTCGACAAACCACTTCACAAAGTAAAATGCATGTTTTCCAACCTGGTGGCATCACTCTGTCATTGTAGGTAGGAGCGTATGGACTTATTGACCACATCAGGCAGCACATGCAACCAGCAAACATGGCCGCGAGGAAAATGTATAATGCTGAGTAGAAGAGCAGAATAAGGCCTGAAACAGATAAGAAAGTATTGATAAGTAAAGCAGGATTGCGTTTATGACACTTAGTACATTTAAAAATGCCACTGCAATTGTGTTAAAACTTTCTTCTTTGTCAGTAGTGTGTACTACTGATTTAGTTGACCATTTAAATACTAAACCTTTTATTAATCATTCATTCACAAACTCAAAAAGTCAATGAAACTTAGCATATGAGAAAAAAAAATAGACTGCAGCAACTTTCAATTAAGAGTTCATTAACAGCTGATCAAATAAGGACATGTCATCAAACTTAACGGTTTTTGCTGCGCAGACAATTTCGCAGGGACTAGCTGCAGCCTGTCTTGTGTCCCTCAGCCACAAAGGCCTTTCTGTTTGAGCCTGGTGAAAATTCTCTCAGCTGTCCTTTCACTCAGGAACACAGTGAACCTCCGGTTGCCATCACAGTGACGGTCTTTTGCAGCCATACAGAGCCACGGCCAGCTCCAAGGAGCCCGATCACCCCATTCTGGCATTGTGGGGCCTCTGCGCTCTCCTTTCATGGGACACGCATCACAGCGCTCCAGCAGCCCCTCCCCTGCGCTAAGGAAGACTACGGCTGTTTATTTAATCCACCTCCAGCACTTTCTCCATCATATCATGCTCATGTAAAGCATGGAGGCGTTGCATTACGACAAACGCCCGGGACACTGGTGCATTGAGCTTTCCCTCTGAAACCCCAGGAAACATTCATATTGCTGTTAAGAGCACTCGTCCCGATGGGAATTTGCTGTGTTGCTTAGCATCGGGACGTTTAGCGGCAGCGATTGGCTGCTCTGTCCGCGTCGGACGTCTTCAGGAAATGCTCGCTGCCAAAAAAGCTCCGAAAAAAAAAAAAAGGCTACATGTTAAATTGTGCTGTAGATCTGAGAGCGTGTTGGAGGAGATCTGGAGGTCAAGGGGTCTTTGGGAAAGAGGGAGAGGAAAGCACGGTAGGGGTAAATGGAATGTGATCCCGGGCCAGCGAAGGGACTGTGACATTCGCTCTCCCGCTGAGGACCATTCCCCAGGCAGTCTGTTTTTGTCAAGATGTCTCTAAGCTATCTGTGCACCTATGTAAACACTAAGTTTGGACATGCACACACACAGTGACAGCGTGTACATGCACACACACTTGAGCGAGCAGAAGCACAGTTCATCATCCCTCATCCCCGCAACTCATTCCCATAACTCCTCTAAAAATGGATAATAATGAACAAAAAAAATAAGCAATATTCTCACTTGCCTTGGCTTCTACGGCGAGACTAAACATCACTAATTAAAGACTTAGTTTACAGTCCAAGTACAATTTGGATGCACTCCCTCACCCACAGACAAATACCCTTTGTTTTGCCGTCGAAACGGGTACCTTGTTGTGTACATTTAATATAATTTTGCCTTGTTACTCACTCCAGCTCTTCCCCGAGCGGCCCATAAACTCCTTAGTCTCTGAGTTCCACAGGTAAGTCTTTAAGTCGTCGATTTTCTCATGCAGCGTCCTCTTGGGTATTGGCTTGGGCTTCCATTTCTCAAAGTTAAGGTCGTCCTGCTCCAGAGGCTGATGTTCTACCAGTCTTTCCTGTTCCACTTCCATGGCCTCAGCTAGTTCGTGTTTGTGAAGTGATCCCGCACGCTAAAGAAGACACGGAAAGTTAATAAACATAAGTATCACATTAGCGAAAAAAAGACCATTTGCAGACTCACTTGTATGCAGATGATATTGTCTATTAAAGACAAAAGAAAGGCTAGGAGAAGGGTTAGACAAATATTTCTCTTTGAAAAAGCTAAAAGCAAGTGCATGAAAGCGGTGTGAATGAAAGACGTTTCACAATCCCATTGATCTATGAGAGGCAGAAGAGGACCCACACACTCGCTGACCCATGTTGGGAGATCTAACCTCTCACAGCTGCACAAGATCTGCAGGATCACTCTTCAGCCAGATGTTACACACTCATTCCCAATATCAAGAAGCACACAAATTGTGGTTTATAAAAACTGGAAAGCTGGAAACAATGAGGGTTCATGGGTTAATGCCGTTAGTATCATTAACTAACCATGAAAAAGAATATGCTAAATGAATGTTAATGTCAGTATAGAAATATTGCAAGTCGTGTGAACATTTACTACTGGATTGAATGAACATGAAATATAAATTGTTTGTGATGCGTACTGCATTAAATCAAGTTAAGTCAGTCTTTATGTAACATGTTGCCATAAAACTTAACTTATTTAGCAGGAATCGACTTGTCATATCTGTTATTTAATATAAGTCATTTTTAACAACCAGCTCAGGTAGAAAAAGCTCCTTAAGATACCAGAGGGATTTTCAAATGCCTGCTGTTATATATTAAGTATATTAATGAATAATTGCCCATATTCATTTATTTAAATAATGATGAGCAGGTGAAAAACTTGGGTGACATAGTTTTACAGTACCAGTAATGAATTTGATGAATGGATACAACAACTGAGTAATAGCCTACCCTACTATTATACTGTTATTATATTGTTTAAAGAGCACTAAATCCATCAAGGTATGGTCATTACAATGCCACATAACACTGGTGCATTATGGTTATGGTCACTTGCCAGTTTTGAAACTTTGTCTTCCAGGAGCAGGTCCTCCGCCCCTCCCGCGCTAGAGTCGCGCTCCATGATCTCTCACTGAAGAATAAAGGTACTTGTTAACCCAATCACATATACGAGCGGTCTAGGCGACTTTCTGCAAGATTTCAGTCCAAGAATAAAGTCTGCTGCAGTCCAGGAAAGTCAAATATTGTGTGAAATAACTTTTTGTGCCTTCTTAAAAAAAAAATAATTAAAAGATGGGAGTTTTTTTTCGAGGTCTTCTCTGAAGAAAAATGGATGGGGGTGGGGGGGAGTCTAAGGAAAAACTTTTATACTTTAAGTGCCCCCCAAAAATAAAGTCTTGATGGATGCGCTGAGGCGATGTCTTCGTGTTCACTTCACGCGGGCTGCACAAACGGTAATTCTAGTCAAGAATTGTTGAATTTCATTGAGTTTTCTCCTTACAGCGGATGTCGGGTGCGGAGGAGCTTCTCGCTAGGAGTCGAGCATCATAGTGAATGGAGTTGAGCTGGAGAGGGAAAGTGGGGGTGGGATACAAAGTGGAGTTTTTTTGGCAGCAGCTTCGTTTAGTGTTGTGTGGAATTCTGCACACGCACACCACATAGTCTCATTGTCTGCTGAAACAAGCTCCATGCAAAGACCCGCAGCTTTATAAGTTTCTCTTCTGATCTACATTTGCCGTTGTCATCAGCACCCACGTTGGAACAGTGAGGTTTAGTATGCAGGACCCTTTACTAAACAATCCGCATTGACCCGCTGAGCTGTTAAACTGGAGAGAGTATTCACGCGCATTACATAATGCGTAAAAGAGACAAACCCAAAATTGTGAAATATGTGCCAGCTTTGGTCCGCGTTGGCGTCAAAAGCGTAATAAATGCGCAAAATGTACATCAAGCTTAATATTTGTACACAGATCACGTTGAGCTTCGTGAACCCGCTGATTTTTTTAAACCTGAATAGAACTCGCGTCATGGAAAATTCGGTCTTGTCTGGCTCTTTCTGCTTTCTTTGGTGGAGAGCAGGTCATTCAAAGAAAGACCATCAAGGACTGAAACGAGGAGATGCAATCATTTACTTTGTGACAAAACGAGGCTGCAGGAATAGAGATCAATATATTTACTGTTTGATTTCCTTTCTTTTTTACTGAAACAGCCAAACAGATTTTAGTAGTGGGCCTAGAGAATGCTAGTTTTGGTAATAAAAATTAAAGGCGATCTTAACATTCATGCATTCATTTCTATTAAGTTATATTTAGTTTAAAACAATCAGCTTATATGAAATAGGCCTTTGTTGCTGTGGGGGCAGTAGCATGCGTTACCATAAATCTGAGAACTATGCCTTTAACTGCACACATTTTGAACTCTGCAACACATATGTGACCCTGGACAACAAAACCAGTCATGAGTGTTAAATTTAAGAAGTTGAGATTTATACATGACCTGAAAGCTGAATAAATAAGCTTCCCATTAATGTATGATTTTGATGGATAGGGCAATATTTGACCGAGATACAACTACATCAAAATCTGGCATCTGAGGGTACAGAAAAATCTAAATACTGAGAAAATCACCTTTAAGCAATGCACATTACTAATCAAAATTAAGTTTGAATATATTTACAGTAAGAAATTGACTAAATATAGGCTATTTATAGAACATAATCTTTACTCACTATCCTAAGGATTTTTGACAACAACAAAAAATGCTACAAATCCTACCCCAGCGACTTAAGGCTGGTTTTGTGGTCCAGGGTCACATATATACTTTCATTTATTTGTGTGTATCTGCGAGAGAGACTGAAAGAGATACATCAATATAAACAATGAGTGTCAGTTTTAAAACGAGGAGCCTGGTGTAGCCTATATAAATTAGATCTGAAATATATAATTATTATTATTTATTTTTTTAAGTAAAATGGTTGTTAAGAACTTTTTTATTCAAAGCTTTTGTGTTTATTCCCCAACTACCTGATGATGGCGCACTTTCATTACTTTGATATTGCATCTAAGTTCTTAGACTCTAAAACAACCATTTTTGTAGGAAAATTACACAAAAGTATTAATTGTTAAATTGTAATTGTTAATTGTAAAATTGCAACGTTGGGCCTGTAGGGTAGCAGAATTTCAATGAAATCACTCACACTCTGAACACATGTAGGTTACAATTAAAAGTTTATTTGTACTTTACTGCTCATAAAGGCCAGCAGAAGTTTTTGTATCTACACAATAACATTGATATAATAGAATACAGTATGTTTTATGAACAATTTATTATAAAAATGTATATAATATTTAAAAACACTGGATCCACTGTATGTAGAAATCGTGAAGGGAAAAAAAAACACACTAAATGTGCAGGTTTCATTTGTTTGATTCAATTGTGGTAGTTATAGTTGTGGTAGAAAATTTTCCTTGTCCACTTCACAGATAACTTCATTCTCCTCTTCATCCCTTGAATCTGATTCAAATGACTTTTCCAAGTCACTGTCTCCATTCTGGATGGCCTCAAGCATCCTGGACACTGTAAATGATGTGGCTTTTCCTGGTTTCAGGCATTCTAAAAGTTACAATCACAGATTAGTTTCCAGGCCAGGTAATTGCAATGCAAATTAATTGTAGCCATGCCAACACAAAAG
>JAUCMU010000026.1:16929774-16940915 GCA_032275025.1 Enteromius treurensis | reverse complement strand
TTTCTTGTTGCTGTCAATATTTATTTGAATAATGTTCATGTTTATATTTCACTTTATTCTGCACTTTTTATATTGTCTGTTTTTGAAAGAGGGCAAAAAATAAGTGTTCTTTTTTAAAAATAAATGTGGTGTTGTGACTTAATCTGTACCTTTTTTACATTTAATAAAATCTCTGTACCTTGATAACTTGAAATAGAAAGAGCAAATGACCTCCCGCTGTGTTAGAGCTCACATACAGTACTGTACAGTAATATTAATGTATCGAAACCGTTACCGTGAACAACTGTGATACAAACCGAACCTTGGGCTTACTGTACCGTTGCATCTCTAGAGGAGAGACATAATAAAACAAATTATAAAAACATTTTATTATAATATAATATGTATATGTTTTTAATAATATATGAAATATGTAATTATTATTATTATTACTATACTATGATAAAGTAGTTAACCATAAACATTATTGTTTATTTCTGTTTATTTGTTGCTTACACCTTTCAGGGGACATTAACTTAATGCAATCATCTGTTTTTAAAAACGGTTATTTAACTATCACTGATATTCTTATATGGTTTTTTTGTTGATATTTAGAACATTTAAAAAAAAAAATCCAATTTTTATTTATAATAAAAAATCGAAATATCATTAGTATATATGTGAATTCATATGAACCAAAAATGTATTCAAACTAAAAGCACGAAAAATTATCCCATGGTTCAAAAACAATTCTATTTCTCTTATTGGGAGGAGTGTTACTTCACTCTCATTCATATCCTTTTACAACATTTGCTAATATTTGTAATTTTTCCATTTTCAAAGCCTTAAATATAAAGCATTTATTGTGTTCTTTGCATTTTTATGTTTGCTTGTTTGTTAAAAAAGATTCATACATTATTTCTTCTTTTAGTTTCAGTTTATTTTGCTTTGGCACTAAGTGCCTTCTGCGTTTTAATAATTTGATTTGAATTCACATTTATTTTATTTAAAGGTTGTAAAGATATTTTAGTTTTGCTTAACAATAATAACCCTGATTCAGAGCTTTAGAGGTTATACTTTTTGATAGTGTATGATATGTGTGCTAATGTGATTTTACAGTGTGCCAGCATGTTTCCTGACTCTTCCGGCCTGTCTGATGACTCCCAGTCTGGAGCCAGTCACATGTGGCCAAATATGATCCCGCCTCGTTATTCTCCTCCTTATTACCCACCTGATGAGAAGCCCCCGCCATACAGCCCCTAAGGGACCAGTCTAAGGAAGACATTTTCACGCCAAGAGAGAACTGGCATTGGGCATTTTTGGATATTAGAGTACCCCATCTTTGAACAGTCATTGTTCTGAATGAACAACCTTTGCGGAGGAGATTCACCCGTGCGTTGGGTTAAGTACAGAGAGACTTCAGCATTAAACACAGTCATTCATCACCATTCAGCAGATGTAATATGCAACATTAACCCTTGACAGGATTCTCTCAAGTCAATCCCGATGTGTAAAATATTCACATTATGTAGCCTCAATCCAAGAGGACTACACCTAATAACAACTCGCCTGACTATGAGATCAAGACTGTTCACAGATAAGCCTTAAAATGTGTGTCCGCTTCCAGTATGGCTCGCCTCCTCCTCCCGTTATAGGTAACATCTACTTTGTGTTTCCTCTGCGTAACTCCATAATGTGAACATCTCCCTTCCAAAGTGGCACAAAGTGTTTTGCATCACCTCTGCTCTCTGGACACGAGGATGAGTCTCTTCTCTTATCTAGCAATTTATTTGCACTTTATTGTCTTCAGAATTGACTGTATTCACACAGTTCTAGAGAGTTATTTTGAACTGTTTCGGGCAGCTAGATTGCGAAGAACTGTACATATGTTTAGGCTGAATCTTATTTTTTTTTGTCCTGAGCGCTTCTTTAGGATCCAAGATCTAACCTGTAATATTTCTTCTGCATTACATCAAGCACACAATCATGTCACAAATTCGAATAACCTTTTGTGGCAAAAATATCCTTTGCTTGATTTATGCAAAGTAATAAACTCTTAGTTACATAGTGGTCACGAAGAATGAGAGGGCTCGTACATCTCACATTCATCCGCCGTTCTGTGTTGCCGACAGGACTCACCGAATGTAAAAAAGGAGGCTTAGCTTTATAAGTAACCATTATATTAACCTACCTAATAGGTCCCTTCACAATGCAAATATTATATCAGTGTTTGTGCAATGCTGTATATGTTGTACATATACCGAACGATCAAACTGCCTTCTCGTAACACAACAGAATCCAGTCTTAAGACTTAGCGTTCTCCTTTTTGTCTGTTTGAGTGTTCACTGTGAATGTCATGTCTATACACTGTACTTCATGTGCTTGATTTATATCAAGAACACTGTCCTTTACTGATGTGGCTAGAGATATTACTCCAAATTCAATGATTTTATTACTTCCTATTTGACATTTGGGTGCAACTGTTGGTTGTAGTACAGTCACATGCTAAAAAGAAAGCTCGTAAAGTGGATCTTTGCCTGGTTTGTTCATTTCTGACTGCATTCATGTCACATGAAAGCATTGTTTACATTCGATGTTAAAATCGTATATTGAAAGACTGATAGTTCAGCTCAGTATTAAAGATAAACTGTATAGCTGGAATAGACTTTTTGCTTAATTATCACACTGCATTTCCAAATATATCTACTGGTAGTCGACCACTCAATCCGTTTTTATCACTCATCAGATTATATTCATCAATCGTTGCATTATCATATTTGACCCTGGACCACAAAATCAGTCTTAAGGGGTCTATTTTTGACAGCTCTACCGCATCTGAAAGCTTAAAAAATCAGCTTTACATTCATTGATTTACGGTTTGTTAGGATAGGACAATATATGGCTTGAGTCTGAAAATTGTCTTCATGAATTGTCTTTATTGTCTGAGTAAAATCCTTAGCAATGTCTATTAATGATATATTTTACAGCAGGAAATTACAAATTATCTTCAAGGAACATGATCTTTACTATTTTTACATATTAGAGGAATATGGATTATTTTGACCCATACTATGTATTTTTGGCTATTGCTACAAATACACTACCTATGACTGGTTTCGTGATTCAGGCTCACATGTTCATCGATAAGATCCACTCTGATACAGAGCCAGGAATGTCCATATGGATGGGTGGTTATCCTGAAAAACACTAATCACTTTCATGTTGCTCTTGGAAATAAAAGAAATACGTACATGTGCACTTTCTTCAACGGTTTATTTCATACTATATCACACTAAGACCTAATAATAAATAGGCTCCAAAAGGGAAGAAAGTGTTCAAATGAAGGTCTTCAGTACTATCATGTTCATGGTGTTATGGTGTTAAAGCACAAGCTCTGACTGAAGGAATCTCATCGTATTCACAGATTCTTCTCACAGCCCACAAAAGCTAAACTAACTGATAAAACTATGCTGAAAAAATAATTTAAAAAAGATGACATCTGTACAAAATATTCAACTGTAAAGAAGAGGTCCTCTAAGTTACCAACATGACCCTTTGATTACCCTGAACAATTCAGTATCTTGTTTCTCTAAACATGAGCGGAGGAGGGATGAATATTTCTCTTCAGGTCTCGATTACTTGTCTGGGGGGAAAAAAAAAATATCAGCATATATGGCCAGCATATAAATGAACAAAACATAATTACTGGACAGATGACATAACAAGTTGCACATATTTACTCCATCCTTCTTAAATCCTGCTGACAATCAAAAACTATAAATACAAACATTCAAACTGTTTTCTTCGAATCCTGCCATTAACACTGTACTATCTAGTGCCAAACAATCATTAATAACTACCATAAAAAGCTGACAAGAACATGAAAACGTAGTTAGCGTGTCTTTTAAATTAAACTTTGAAAATAAAAGGCATGATTTAGACTCTGAAGGTACATTACACTTGCTTTTGGACTTTGGGGATTTATGTAATGCTCTCCTAAAAAACATTTACACACTACATCGTTGTTCGAAACTGCAACAGCCTGAACTTGATCCCTACGGATTACATCCGACATGGGTGTAATATCCTAAACAATTCTGGGAATAAAAAACAGTAAAGGTCAGCTCTACACAGATCTAATGTAGCTGTACATAAAATATTGTCTACTTAGACGAAGCATTATTACAATTCAATAATGGAGTGTGAGACCGAACTGTAAACCAACATTAAGTAACACATGGTCTAAATATACATTAAAGCACCTTAAAACAACTTTTATGAGCTGATGGAAACTGAAGTTGAGTTTTAAATCAAATGGTCCAAAGAACCACAAAGGAACAAGGCACCTGAGCCAGAGCAGCGCGCAAGCATGCTCAGTACGTCTCTGGTATAACAAACTCAAATTCATTCCTGGTTTCCGCATTTATTTGGTCGATAGGCCGCGGAGGTGGACCCGCCGGCCTGTTTTGTGCTTCAGACTCTACAAAGATGTCGTCCCAGGTGAGTGCTTTGCTTTGGCTAGCTGGAAGTGGCTGGTTGGTAAAGTGCTCTTTGTCTGTGTTTACATGTTGGACAGTCCCATCTTCGGCGATCACCGGAATCCCTCCCGGCTCTTCCGACACAAACGAATACGGTTTGAACTGCAACGTTTTGCACGGCAGCAGCCGATACAAGTTGTTGCACGAGTCATCTTTCTCTTTCCTTCCCGACGGGTCTTGGTTGTGCATTTGCTTGCAGTGGGTGGACAAAATCTGATAATTGAGAAAGGTTTCGTTGCACAGTAAACACTGGTACCGTCTCTCGCCCGTGTGAGTGATCTCGTGTTTGGTTCTGTACTCGGCCAGGGCGAAAACCTTGCTGCAGTAATGGCACGGATACTTTCGTTCCCACGAGTGAGTGTTGAAGTGCCGCCTGAGGCTCGTCAGGCACACGTAGGGACGCTTGCACACGATGCACACGTAAAAGGTCTTCCCATCCATGATGAGTTCATAGTGATCCTCCTGATCCAGCTTTGACTTCTTCTTTCCTCGAGGCGAGAGATCGCTCATGCTGGGAAGGCCGTGTGGGGATTGCGATTTCTTACCAGTAGCCGATCCCTCCACAGGATCGTCTTTTACTGGAACGATGTCGTAGGTGTTTTCGCCGATGTTGGCGTACACTTTACAACCCGGCGATAGCGAGTCGATTTCCGAGGCTTTGTCTAATGTTATCGTCTTTTTCTCCAACACCGCCGAGACTACGTTCATCGCTGGTCCTGGTCCGTTATTGGTGCTATACGCCGGCCTTACGTCCGAAAGTCTGATTTTTCCAGGATGATCGGGCGAGTGCTCTAGAAGGACCTTTTTCCTTTGGACTCCGAGCACTTTGTTGTTGTTGTCTAGAGGCAGCGAGGTGCAGTGAGGATCTGGAGGAAGGCTGCTCACCGCAGCTGGGGTGGTGGGTTCACTGTTTGTGCTCGTTCTTACTGGCGAAGTGGGAACACTGACACTGGATGGTGGATTTGAGAGGATCACCACATCGGGCTGGGGCTCAGAGTTATTTTGGAGTGATGTATTCCTTTCGGAGGGAAGCTTGTCGTTTCTCTCTAGGGCTGTTGAATCTTTAGAGGCAATAACCTCTACGTCGTTTGTCATTTTCTGTTTTTTAGCTTCTGGCCCTCCTTCTTTGTCAATAACGCTTGATATCTTGGTCTTCTGAGGATGAGGGGCCTCAGTTTTTGAGACAAAGAGAACATCGTCGCTGTCTGAATCCACGTCCTTTTCTGTATTACTGTACGCCATGTTGAACTCTTCAGCGGACAGAGAGAACGTCT
Source organism: Enteromius treurensis (assembly GCA_032275025.1). Classification (NCBI taxonomy): domain Eukaryota; kingdom Metazoa; phylum Chordata; class Actinopteri; order Cypriniformes; family Cyprinidae; genus Enteromius; species Enteromius treurensis. The sequence continues at coordinate 16,935,124 of JAUCMU010000026.1, read as the reverse complement.
CAGTAATGATTGGCATATTCTCACCTCCAGTGCCATTCTTCTCAGAGGAACTGATGCTGTGGTTCTCACTGTCTTTGGACAGGCCAGGTAATCCTTTGACTTGGGCGAGCGGCGTTCCTAAATTGGCGATGAAAGTCACGCCCAAAGCCTGACCGGCGCTGATGAGATCCTCAAGCCTGTCTGAGCGAACTCTGCAGATTTTAGAGGTGTATATGTAATTCAAGATCACATCGAATATGTCTGCCTTGACGAAATTCAGCTCTATAACTTGTCCAGCAACTGAGAAAAGCTGACGGAAGTAGGTACTCGACGCGGACAGCACACATTTGTGCGCCTTGAACTTGCGGTCTTGCACGATTATGGTGACATCACAGAATAAACCGCTGTGTCGCTCATCATTGATGGACTTCAACAGTGCTGCTGAGTATTGAGTGTCTGCTGCAGATATTAGCTTTAGTTTCGACATGCCTGAGGAGAAAGGGTCAAATATGGTTTAATGTACTTTAACAGATTAGTATTAAGAACACATCTATTAGAAAACGTGTTTAATTAAAGCACTGAACTTTCAGCTCTGAAAGAGATGTACCCTCACAAATGACAAATCACGTTTTATGTCATTTTTTTTTTAATTGAGGTGTAAGGTCGATCTAAACATTACTTAAAAGTGAAATAATTTTTTTTCTAAACTGAAAGCAACAGAATGAGGATATCCAAGAGAACCGCAGGAACGCTAGCTGGCTAATTGTACAGCGACAAAAGCCCAGCATAAAGACATATGCGTCTCGAAAAGTGACAAAACTAATGCCTTTGCCAATTATGACGTGAGTAAACAAAATGCTGTTTCGGTGAGGCCGCAGCTGTTTGATGTTAGCACTCAGAACCGGTAGGACTCCGGTGCTCAGCGGTCAGCGTGAAAACAAAAACAGATGGCTCTCCTTCCTGGTTTGGCGGCAGCGCGCGGCCTATCTGACTCTACGTTGCACAGCAGAGCGTATGTGGCTAAAGAATACGAATTAAAGTTTTAGTGTTCAGAAATCACGGAAATGAATTGCCAAAATGCTATACCTGCAGAGCGACCCGTTAAAATCCACGATTCCCTTTGCTGAGAGACAATAACGACAGAGATAACGTGATTCGGTTGCCGTGGACAACACAACGGAGCTCGAGTTCCTTGTCTGAAGGGAACGAGTCTGGCGCTCGCGCCTCCACCAGCCGACAGGAGGCGCGCACAACAGTCTGCCTCGACAGACGTGTGGTGAATGTTAATGAGACGGGAAGAATTTGTGTTAAGTACTGTTGTTCGAGAACATATATGAATATGTGGCGCATAGAAAACAAATGAAGAATGCAATAATACAGAGAATTGTTTTTAAGGAAGTTGGCCTACAAATTGGGGAGACTTCCAAACATTTGAAAAGCTTTAGGAGTTTTACATGGCTGTTTCAGGATTTTGTTTATATTAGAAAAAGGTTAATTTTTCTAATCAGTATGATATAAGTAGCTTTTAACTGTAATCTAATTTTTGCAAATTGAATATCCTACTCAAAGAGGTTTTGAGTCAGAAGAAAGGTGGAAAATTAATAATTATTATTAAGATGTTGAAAAAGAAGATGGATTTGTACAAAATAAGAATTGCAAAGTGATTTATTGGCATGACAAGACTTTTCATAAACATGTTGTAAACTGTATCAAAGTTTTATAACAATGTTATTACTCTCATATACACATCACCAGTCCGAATGACAAAAATGTGTATTCTCTCTAGCAGTGGTTTTTTGCAAGTTTAAACATCTGTAGCCTATTTAAAGACAATAATGCATTAAATATACACAGCTGGGTATAGACTAATTGAAAATTACCTTATACAATTAAGGTAATATAATCAGACCTAACTTGTTTATCTCATGTAGCTATTTAAAGAGGATAATCATGTACCGTGTTGATATAAAAATTCTAAGAAGCAGAAAATACATTACATTTCTTGTTATTAACATAATGGGCTTGAGTAACATAATTACATGTCAAGGTATAAAACATATAACATATGTTATAACATAGGCCTATAAGAACTGTGGCAACGTCTCCAAGATGCTTTTTTTATTTTTACCTGTGTCATGTAAGCAACCAACATCAGACATGCAAATGTGTTACTCAATCATTTACTTATTACCTGAAAATCTCAGAGGGTACTTCAAATAAATCTGTGAAACGTACATCAGTAGTTGATGCAATGTTGAAATGTTGATTTTTGTAAATTCTGTGTGGCCTCTCATTCTCTCTGGAGCAATAATAAATAATAATAATAAAAAATTATTAATTGAATTTACTAAATATTTTCAAGGTAGCCTAGGTGGTTGTAATCAATTTATTATACGTTTAAATAAACAAACAAAATTTTGTTTATTTATTGGTAGCTAAAATTACCTAAAAATATCTTTTTTTTTTCACTTTTGCCTATTTCAGAACAGGAACATTTAAAAGAAGAAAAAGAGGAAAGGGAGAATCAATGAATTATAAATTAGTTACTGCTATTGTGTGATAACATGTAACCAATAAGCTACAAAAAGTAACTATATTATTCTGATACCAGTATTAAAATGTAATTTAATCTAATTGCAAGTACTCTGCTTAATCTGATTACATAATCCAGATTACATGTAATCAGTTATACCCTGCATTGTATGTATATTAGATATACATTCACACATTTACGGGCAAGCTGTCAGATGCCATATAGCCTATTGGGTAACCCAAATATCTGTCATAAGCTTTATACTTACAAGAGCAAATGATTAAATCAGTATTAATTTTCCATATTAAAAAAGCAGAATGTATGCCATTTTAGTGACGTAAAGAAATAACAGGGTCAATCTGTGCCTTCCAGGTCTCAAGGGGGCGATAGTGCGCGTGTCGCTACGCACGTCTTCCCAACAGAAGAATGAACGGAACGGAAACGTAAACACAAGTTCATCGACGCTAGGACACTTTCTGCTTCTTTGATCCGCGTTTCAGATGTTTACAGGTTTCGTGGTGAGTCTCTACATCACTGGGATTAATCTAAATTAACGTTTAGCTACAGAATTTGAAATCGCTAAATCATTATCTAGTTAACTGGTTCTTGTTGAACTGCGACATGACCTAAAAAATGTAATTTAACAGGCTGTTTTATGCCCCAAGTGAATAAAAGAGTCCTCAATCGTCAGTAAATTAACGTTAACGCTTATAATAGAGTTTCTAGCGATGCCCGAGCTGGATGTAAAATATTCCGGCGCCGTGAGCCCGAAGAGACGCCGCCACAGCCGCTCCAGCAGCCGCTCACCGGACCGGGGGCTGAAGAACCGCCGACACGAGCACGAAGACGACCACAAGTCGAAATACAACGACAAAGAGAGGAGCAGAAACCGCTTCCGAGTGGGACATTCTCGCAGTCGCTCCAGGTCAAGGGAAAGAGATCAGAGAGACAGAGATCACAGCTTTGGATCAAGATCCGATTACTACGAGAAGAGAGATGATGCCCAGCGACAAAGACAAGACGCCTTCATCGCGAGGTACAGGAGCTGTAACCGAGTACGGCGAAGACAGTGTTATAAGTGAATATTGGATTGATAGGTTTTCTGTTTTTCCCTGTCAAGGCGTCTACAGGAGCGCGAGAGAATTGGTGAACTGGGATGTCCTGAGGTCTGGGGATATTCTCCAAGAGTCAGAGAACCTGAGTGAGTACATATTAATACAGTATATAATCTCACTAACTGTTATCTGTTTGGTAAGAATTGTAATTGCGTTAAATTGATTGAAGGTACATGGATTTATAATTGCTGCAAATGGTTCAAATAAATGTTCTTTTTTGCTACTATTAATCAAAGATATGAAATAGCACAACCTTGCTTGATGATAAATGATTTTGAGCAGCAACTCAGCATGTAGTAATGGTAATTTAATTTAACTGTACATGTGCAGTGGCAATAGTTTGCATTGATTCTGTGTGCCACAAAGCAATATATTCATCATGAACTCTATATGCTTAAACGCTTTTATCCGAAATCTTGTAACAGCTCGGATGAACACACTCCTGTAGAAGAGGATGTGAAGAACAGCAGCTCTGATTCAAGTTCACAGGGTAAATGATTCGTTACCAGCTCCCTTACACGCAGTCTTCTTTTTCATTACAACATGCTTACCAAATATAAATCCTCTGAATGTCTGCTATCTTGGCTACAGAGGAAAAGAAGAAGAAGAAAAAGAAGAAGAAGAAGAAGTCAAAGAAGAGAAAGAACAGGAAGCACTCGGAGGAGAGCGATTCAGAAAGTGATTCTGAAGGTTTGGCATTTTAGTTTTGTTCCAAAAAATATATTATATTTACATGTAAGATTATTCAAATAATTAGTTATTTATTGTTGTTTTGCAGAAGAGACAAAAAAGAAGAAAAGAAAGAAGAAAAGTAAAAAGTAAGTAGGATCATCAGTAGCGTATTGAATCGACAAGGCTTCATACGTTTCATACAACGGCATGATTTCGTTATCGCAGGAAAAAGTCCAAGAAGAAGAAGGCGAAGAAGAGTCACAAGGAGTCCAGTAGCTCTAGCAGTGAACATTCAGAGGAAGAAGAAGAGGATGTCAATGAAATCTCATGGGTGGAGAAAACTGGTGTTGGAGAGCATGTTGTTGGACCTGAAGCTCCTCTCACTCACCTGGCCCAAGATGACAAACCTTTAGAGTGAGCCATTGTTATTAAAAAACGATCTAATTTTTCATCCTGTCATTGGAACCGAATGTTAAAGCTTCTTGTTTCCCGTAGTTTTGGCCACGCTTTGCTACCAGGTGAAGGTGCGGCTATGGCAGAGTTTGTCAAAGCAGGGAAACGTATTCCAAGAAGAGGTGAAATCGGTTTGACTAGTGACGAGATTGCAGAGTTTGAGAAATGTGGCTATGTCATGAGTGGAAGCAGGTATGAAACATTCAGATACATGTTAGTACACATACCACGGTTTGATATTTTGGGGTCAGTTTAGAAAGAAATCAACTTTTATCAAACAAGGAGGCCTTAACTGTTAAAGGGGTCATACAAACCCAGTTTTCCACTGGCTAATATGATTCTTTAGGGTCTTAATGGAAAGTTTGTAATATAGTTTGCATTAAAATTTCTCAGATAGTTTCAGATAATTTCTCAGATGTTAGCCTGTCAAAAACAGCTCTTTTGAAATCACTGTTCTGTGTACTTCCCCTTTAAATCTTCACAAGCTCCGCTGACTCCGCCCCTTTTCCCAGAGTCACTCTGAGGATCTTTTTTTAGTCGTATTCATAGTGAAACTTGCTAATTAGCACATTATTAGGAAAGGCGATTTGCAAAGATT
>JAUCMU010000026.1:16902991-16929674 GCA_032275025.1 Enteromius treurensis | reverse complement strand
AAGCTTTGCTAGCAGACATTTCGGATAATAAAGGAAAAATACCATAATAACAGAGGTATAAATATTAACAAAAGTACATAAAATAGAATGTAGATAATGTTACTTAACAAATTTGAGGCAGTTGTTGAACATTTCTATGGTATAACCGAAGAAAAACGGAGAAATATCAGACGCGTCCTCTTCTCTTCAGCAGCTCACAGACTCTCAGACAACAGTGGGCTGGCTAACGGTTACTATTTTAAAAAACAATTATATTAAAAAGGGTTTTAGCATCTCTCAAGAGTTCAAAATCTTTGTTTAATACATTTGTTCAACCTATTTATTTATTTATTGTGACGCCACACCGACATGCATTTGAGAATGGCTTAATTTCAGAAGGGGCAACTTATTTTTATTAAATAAAAAAAAAAACTACCTGTGGATATTTATCATTTTAGGGTGGTTGTGTACACACACTCCCAACACACGTTTCTGTCCAAACAGCTTGGAAAAGTGCATGTGACACCGTATGACCCCTTTAAAACTGTAGGTGGTGTGTCATGCACATTTTTATATGCTATTGTTTATGCCCTCAGACATCGGCGTATGGAGGCTGTGCGTCTGAGAAAGGAAAACCAGATCTACAGTGCCGATGAGAAGAGGGCGCTTGCTTCCTTTAACCAAGAGGAACGAAGAAAGAGGGAGAGCAAAATCCTCTCCAGCTTCAGAGAGATGGTGTACAGAAAAACTAAAGGCAAAGATGAGAAGTAGGCTGGCCTGCAGAAGTATATTTTCAGTTGGAATGTCATTATTTTTCTTTTTTAAAAGGGAAAAGACAACTTAAGATGTGATTTAAGGCATAGATTTTACTTAAATGTGTGTATGTATTCATTTTTGTTTGCCTGTGCATCCTCATGTACAGTACACCGTGAAAGGCTTGTGAACTGAAGACTATATGTACGTTTCTTTTATTACGAACAAGAAATAAATGGTGATCAGTAGAGCTTAAACCATTAACCGCTGTAATGTGCATTGCATCTAAATAAAAATGGTCATGTGATTCAGTCATGCTGGAACTTTCATTAAAGATGAGATTTAGCTCTGAAATAATAACCTTGTGTTCAGCCTCTTAAGGTTGGTTAAAATAGAGTCCTTGTTTAGAAATTGCCAACAATATTAATTTTGTTATTCTTAAGGAGGACATTTAGAAAGTATTAACCACCCATATATTCAAAGATGAAGCTTATGTCCACCTTGTACTACAAGATGGAAAGTAACTGTTAAATAATGGATTTTTACATTTACAGCTAAATGAAATAACACTAATCCTATTGCACTTACAAAGCAAAATCGACACAATAAATGGTCATTCTATGTGAAGAAATGCCTGGAAATCAGTTCTATGACCGTATGAGCCATAAAGGCTGATATAAGCATTATGGCTTGAAATGGAAGAATATCAAGTCTTCCTGCTTGCTGCTGCGTCTCAATTTTCTCCACTGGATGTCTAAATGGATTGAAGAAGTGCACAAGATTTCCTTCACAAAATAAGGGTGTTACTACTTTAGTACATTATACTGCATGCATCGTATTACCATATGTCTACTGGCACTCCACTTGAAGCTGTCAAAGGACTCTGTGGAGCCTGTATATTACATAAACACCCTGTCCATGCACATTATGTGTACTTTAGTATATTTTCAAGCATTTTATACATTCACTTAAACTGTTGATTATGATTATTTGAAGTACTTTGCACATTTTGTAGACTGTAGTATGTAATGCGATTTATATATAATGTATGTATATGCATTGCTGTGTCTCTAAAAACTGCAGGGATTGGATTATGCAATCTATATTTTAACTCTTCATTGCACTTGAGTACACAGTAAAGTGAAAAAATGGTCTGATAAAAGGTTTAACTATCAACTAAGATTTTTGGGATCAGAATTAGGTCCAACCGAATTCATGAACCTAATATGGTAAACTACTCAAACAAATCATCAAGATGTGCAGTACAATAGAACAGCTCTGTAAAAAAATGAGCACACAAATGACAACAGCAAGCAAATTAATAATTTAAAGACAACAATTTAATAGACGATTGGACAAAATGTACATTTCAATTGTTGCTTGGTGGCTCTTCATTTGATGTTTTCAAGTCCCTGTGAATTAAGCAAAGAAGAATATTAAAGCACCAGCTTTTGTGAGCATATGGTCAGTAATGATACGTTTACACAGGTTTATGCTAGTTTTTACCTTGGCATGGTAGTGTGTCCCAGTTCCAGACACTCTCTTGTCTCTCTCCATCAAGTACCACTGATAGGGAAACCGTGCGGTCCTCTTTTCCTGAGTGCAAGAAGTAGTAGCTGTTATATTAAATGCTGTAGACTAGAGCAGTAGGATCAGACAAATAGCAAGCTGAAACAAACATCTATATCTACTGAACGATTCATAAAATCTTCTGACATTGCTGATCCTCATCATAACTCACCTTGCCACCGTTCGTGAACTTATGGATTTGAGCAGTTGCGACGCCAGGAATGATCAGACAAACTGTCATTATAGCAAAACCGGGCAATATCTCATACCACATGCTTGTGGTGAAAAATCCGTGTACAAACACAGAGAAATTATTATCGCGGTGGAAAAGATTTATTCACTGTTTTCCAGAGAATCTTGCAAAACTGTCGTCTACACGGGCCAAAATGTCTGCCCTTACGACGGTCACATTAACAACTTCCGAAATGTGTGTAATCCACTTCCGCATCTCAAAACCTCAGCTGTAATACTGCAGCGCCGTGTTGTGGCACGTAGCTGTATAAAGTCTTATACGGCTACTACAGGATTAGTAGATTTATGGTCACTTTGTTTATAAGGACATGCGTAACATAACATTTTAATTGTTATATATATTTTTTAAAGGTAAGCCAGACGGGGAAAAAATAAGTTAAAGAATTGGGAGGCGTACAGCAAGGTCTAGCCCGTCCACTCTTCAGGTAAGAGCACCAAAAGAAACAAGAGTTAATTTTATAGGAAGTATGCCAACTTTTTAATGTAACATTGTGGCAAATATGCTGTCAGTCAGTAATTATCCTCGAGTTACTCTCTAGTACGAGTCTATTTGACAACGATAAAGGCGCAGAGTGAAAGAGTGGGCGCTCCTCGCTTTATCCAGAGACTCTTTGCGCCAGGAGCCAATCAGCCAATCAGCGACGCCTGCTTGTGTTACGGAGAAACAACTGCGGAAAGTTGGGCAGTGGAGAGATAGCACGCACGACTGATAACAGCAAGAAATATACGAAGGAAGACGTCGCCGCAAAAGTTGGCAAAGGATCATGAAGGAGGACAAGGAGAACACGCGTCCCAGAGAAAAGAAAGTGGAAATAAAATGTGACGAAATTGAGAAAGCAGAGAAGCCAAATAAAGAGAAGAAGGAGGCTATGACAAAGGTAGTTAGTTAGCAGGCTAGCTGGCTACGTTCCTGTTACAAATAGACCATAAACAGCGCGGCTGAGTTAGTCGCCTTCGTGTGAAATACTACGAGTTAATGTTTGCAGCAGTATTTTTACTAACGTGTTTACATATCACTCTCTGTTTGATTTAACGGTGTAGTTGAGTATCACTGGACATGCCTGGTACTTACAGACTGGTTAGCAAATCCCCCTGTCAAAGTTTCTAATCACTGCGCGGATTTGGCAGTTAGCACAGTAAAAGAGAGGATTACCCTGGAAAATTTGACTGGTGGATACAGCCACAAACAATAATTGATAGCATTTTGAATGTTTAATATTATTGTTATATACAGCACTCACAGTAAACATATTTACTTTGTGTGTATTTATAATAAATGTGCATATAGGTAAATAACCCTCTCAACTCCCTGTAATACATATATCTTATCATATATAAGAAGTGTTTTCAAGTAATTTCCGTATTGATTTTTGTTCTTTTTATATATATTTTAGATTGTGATCCGACGTCTCCCTCCAAGCCTAACTAAAGATGACTTAGTGGAACAACTGCAGCCTCTTCCAGAGCTGGATTACCTGGAGTTTTTCTCTAGCGATACTAGGTTCGTATATACAGCCTTATAAAAGATTGAAGCATAATGAATGGTATTTGATGGCTGACCAAGATTTTTTTGTTTATTTGCAGTCTTTTCCCTCATCTGTTTGCAAGAGCCTATCTGAATTTCAAAAATCAAGATGACGTAGTTCTCTTTAGAGACCGTTTCGATGGCTATGTCTTCATTGATAATCGAGGTTTGGCTTTTGTGTGTCATTTAATATTTCCAGGATTCAGTGTTTACTTGATAATCAGTGGTTTTAATTTTGCTAAGGTTGTGCCTTAAATGTCTTCGCGTTGAAGATTTGTGTGCTGGTTCATTTCTGGTGTGTTTTCTAACAGTTAAAGTCCTTTTTCCCCATGTTATAGGTCAAGAATATCCAGCAATTGTTGAGTTTGCACCATTCCAGAAAATTGCTAAGAAAAGGAGCAAGAAGAAAGATGCCAAAAGTGGAACAATTGAAGATGGTGAAATATACGTATATGTGTGTTTTTTTTTGCATTTTATTGTTAGCTCTGGAAACGATGGTTAGTAATTAGTTGACCTGTGTTTTATTAGACGTTGATTACAAAAAATTTTTGGAGTTCTACAATGGAGACGAGGAAAAATTTCCTTCCAACCCTGAGACTTTACTTGAGGAAATAGAGGCCAAGACAAAGGAACTCAGCTGTGAGTTTCAGCTCAAAAACACTTTTCAGCGCAAAACAATTTTTAAATAGTTTGCACTCTTCATTTGACACTCACACATCATCTGAAATGTTCTTTCCCCAGCTAAAAAGACAACACCTCTCTTGGACTTCCTTAAGAATAAACAGGTGAAGTTGGGGTGCACTTTTTTCTGATTTAAATGCTTCTTCGTTATCTTGACACCCAGTTTATATAATATATTTATTATAAATTCAAATATAGCATGCCGTACTGTATGTGTATTGTATTCATGGTCTCTCATCCTGTCCTCCCCAGAGGATTAGAGAAGAGAAGAAAGAAGAGAGGAGACGGAGAGAACTAGAACGGAAACGCCTGCGAGATGAAGAACGGCGTAAATGGAGAGAGGAGGACCGAAGAAAAAGAAAAGAGGCTGAGAAACTGAAAAAAGGAGAAAAGGCATCTGATAAGGATAAGGACCAACCTAAAGATGAGCTACCAAAAATCAAGGTACTTGACTAAATTCATTACAAAAATATCATATATCATATTTTTTTTTTTTTAATGAAATAAATCTTACATGCTCACCAAGGCTTCATTTATTTATATGTTTAAAAATACAAAACATTAATAATGGAAAATATATTTGTACTTTATATATAACTTTTCTATTGTAATTTATTTAAAATTTAAATTTATTCCTGTGAGGTCATTACTCCAGTGTTCGGTGTCATATAATTATTCAGAAATATTTCAAATATGCTGATTTTGGCTGATGTCATCATTATAATTGTTGAAAACAGTTGTGCTGCTTAATGTTTTTGTGAAAGACATGATGCATTTTTTCAGTGTTCTTTCATGAATGTTAAGAATAAAGCAACAGTTGAGATTGCAAACTTTTGTAACACTATAAATGTCCTTACTTACACTTTCGATCAGTTAAATGCACGCTTGTCTATTAGGTTTTACTTTGACTTGTTTTTTTTACTGATCCCAACTTTTGAAAATTCAACCATGTTTTGTCTTTCAGCTCTTGAAAAAAACAGAGAAAGCAGATGATGGTGATACTGAGAAGCCAAAGGATAAGCCCAGGAAACAAGACAGAGAGAGACAGAAGGAAGATCGACCTTCTATAGGAGGCGACGCAAAGAAGCGTCAGAATGGCGAACACAGAGAGGAGAAGGGGGGAAAGTAAGCTGGTTACACTTGACATTCCTAGCCTTACTCAGGACATATTTTACTTTTCAGGTCTGATTTCATATTATGGTGTCAAAATGCTTTGGTACACAGGTCAGAGGATAGTGGGCATAAAAATTACAGAGATCGTGATGGAGAGCGAGACCGGGACAGAGAGAGAAGACAGAAAGAAAAAGAACGAATGAGAAGACAGGATGAAGAACGGAGGAAAAGGGAACGTCATGATGGAGAACACACCTACAAGAAGAGAGACGAGGACGGGAAGAAGGACAAGGAGCGTGTTTGGGAGAAAAGAAAGAATGAAAGCAGCGGAGATTCCACTGTTAATGTTCGCTCTGAAAAGCCATCGAGGGACAAAAAAGACGACAGTGCCAAAAAAGACCGTCTGAGAAACAAGGTACACCATCAAAGAATAATTCAAATTATAAAAAGTAATAATTCACAATATTTCTACTTTTAGTATATTTTTGAATTTAAAAATGCAGCCTGAGCAAATGTGGATGAGCTTAAGTGTATAAAATGTTATAAAAACATATGGATAATTTGCATTTCACGTATTGCTTGTAATATAGGATCGTCCTGCGATTCAGCTGTACCAGCCCGGGGCAAGGAGCCGTAACCGGGGCGGTGGAGGAACAGGAGAAGATGGACCGGCAGCAGAGAAGGGAGCTGAGCGGGAGTCCAAGAACAGTCAAGAGAAAGCTGCTGAGTGAGGAAACGGCTCTGTGCGGGCTAGACATGACGTCTCGAGAGAGGAGGGGCTCTGTTGTTCTAATCAGGACAAACACCTCAGAATTTGGTGCTGCCATCAAAAGAAATCCCCCCACTTAAAAAAAACAACAACTACACTCTCTGTCAATGACATGAGAGCACATACCTGTTGCCCTCCAGTGCCTGAATGAGCCCCCCGAAGTTTCATGAGCAAGGCAAGTCCTATCCGACGGTTAGACTTGAGAAACGGGGCTTAATCACGAGAGAAGCCAAAGCAATTGGACCATGATAATTCAAAGTGACCTTACTTTTGGTACACAGCCAAACGTGTTTTACTTCACATGCTTTTCTGTTTCGTAGTTTATAAGAAGGTTGGATCCAGCTTGCTTACGATTTCTCACCGTTCCGTTTTAGAACAATCTTCTGCACCTTACCCAAAACCTACTATCACTTCAGACAATCAGTGGGATATTTGTGTTCTTTGAGCATGGATGTAGCCTGCAACCATTTTAAAGAGCCTGCTGATCTGTGATGTTTCTGTCCTGATTGGGAATTGGTCAGGTGGAAAAAGAACCATGCTTCGTAATGCTGATGCCTTGATAACTGTCAGTTCTTTTCTGCAAGATGACTAAATTATATGCAAAAAAACAGATGTGGCCTTTTATAGTTTTGGAATTGAAGCATATCTTACCACTCAGAAAATGCAACTGCTGTCATCCAATTGTATGCTCCATTGTATCTTATCCTTAACTCAAAACACAGCTTCTTTTCCTTTTTATAGTTGCAGCTTTGTCAAAATGTGAAGAGATATCCAAAAATAAAACAATAAATGAACAACCTATGCGTCACTTGTAGTATTTCATTTTATTTGTCTATTACATTTCTTAGGTCAAAAATGATATTCTTTATATATTTGTACTTATTTATTTATATAATGACTATGTGGTTGATATGATATATATATATATATATATATATAATTGTGAATTTGAAATTGAGATGTTTTATTTTTTGCCATGAATATAGCCATTGTTGCTAGCGTGGTGTTAAATCAAATAAATAAATAATGTCAAAAATTTAATTATTTTAATTTCTTGAAATGGTTGTCCTTTATGGGTGCTTTTTATTTAAAAGTGTGATTTTTAAAAGAAATTTCTTTGAGATTGTTACTAAATTGCAATTGTGTCACCTTTTTAATATTTAAGTTATAGCTATGACTTAAGTTAATAGTTAATAAGTTAATAGTTTTATGGTTTACGTTATCCATTAAAAGCCTTTTGCTTAATGTCATTTTATGAGAAGGAATGATATTCCTGAACACTTATAAGTTCCAATATTTGATTGTTAGCTGTGCAAAAAATAATAAAAATATATAACAAAGTCATAAAAAAGCTATTTTTTTCTCGAGAAAAGATTCTTTGGTCGAAAGGAAGTCATTTCCCCCTTTTCCTTAGTGTATTTAATGGATAGATTATTTTAATCAATAAGTGATCAATAAATTATTTTAATATGGGTTAAGCATTAGGTAATGTTTTTGTCTGTTTAAAACCAAAACCTGAATTTATTTTCACGTTGTTACTGTAAATAGGTATTAGAACTAGAGACAGCCCAAACAAAAAAGTCAAAAAAATGCAAAAAGCGAATTATACCCAGTAGCCTGTGGCGCGTGGGGCCGCTGGGTGTCGCTGTGACGTGAGGAGTGACCCAGCTCGTGACTCGGATATACAACGCTTGCGTTACCCATGGTTCCTTCTCTTCGACTACCGCCATAGTGGTGAACGGATAGCGGTCTCCGGAATGGTAAGTGAAGATCCTAAAACATCCTTAGATAGGTAGCTGTTGTTCTTTAAATCTAGTTGCTTTAGTGTTTCACTCTAAGTTTTTAGGTCGATGGATTTAGTATTTGACAGATTGGTGTTCGGAGAGTTATAAGATCCCTTGGCCGTCTCTCCCCGGTGAAGGATGATAAGCGCGAGACATTACAGAGACTGACGGTGTGTCTCACTTTTGTCTTGCAGGCGTCGCATAAGACTTTCAGAATCAAACGCTTCCTCGCCAAGAAGCAGAAGCAGAACAGGCCGATCCCACAGTGGATTAGGATGAAAACTGGCAACAAGATCAGGTATGTTGACGAACTGAACACTGCTGAAGTTAACCCGCGCCTACATGTTTCTGCTCCTGTAGTTTTATATTCGCTAACTAAAGCAGGACGCAATTGCAGTACTAAATTTTGTGGGAGTACTGTCATTATTCCTGCTGAGAGCATCCTTCTGCTGTTGAGTTATGAATACTGTCATGTCTAGTATGACGTGTGAATGCTCTGTTGTGGAGACACGTTTTATTGTATTAAAGTGATATATCTGTGTGTTTTGAGACTTACTGATATTTGCTTGATGGGCTATTTTGTATTATTTATAAACCCTCTTATTTATTACTTTCTTGTCTGCGCTGTAGGTAGTTGTTGAGCAATGCAGTTTACTACGAAGGCTTGGAGTTTGATTTTAATGGGTGTTTGCCTCTGTGATGCTTTACCTTGGCAAATATCTTTACAGGTACAACTCCAAGAGGAGACACTGGAGAAGGACCAAGCTGGGCTTGTAAACACACAGTTTACTTTGGCTTCTCCCCCCCACCTCCGCCTGTTCCCTGCCAGGACCACCAACTCGTCCAGAGCTGGAGAGAAGCCATGCTATCTGGAACAGCAGTCTTTCTTTTGTAAAGATATTCTGGTTATGTCCTTGCTGAACAATAAAAGATCTGTCATTGAACCAGAAGTATTTGTCGTCTCCTCTTTGTGAAAATGGTGAAGTTGACATTCTTCAGTGGCTGGATTTGCAACGTTGTTGTGCACAAAAACAGATTCGGTGCTAATAAACAATTTTACTGGCTTTCACTGAGCTTTAATGCTCAAAGACACACACACACACACACTTGTTTATAAGAGTTTATTCGGGGTTTTTTTGGGTTTTTTTCCTGATCAAGAAATCCAGCTGTGAGAGATTTTGTTATCTGTTTTTAGATATGAATTCTTGACCCACAAATAAATGTCTTCAGGTTAATTTGAAGTGAAAAGTTTTAAAGTCAACGTTACCCATGTGCGACTGCCCAAAACTAAACCGTACTTCAGTTTATTTCCTCATCAGATTACCTGACTTGAATATTTAACCTACAGATGCATTTTGAATGAGTGGGTTGACAAGCAAGAGCGGTATCAAATGGGATATGAAAATTTTTTTCTGTATTGACATTGCTCCCCCTTGGCCCATGTGCCAAATATTTGTTTAAATCAATTTGGTAAAAAATTTTAATCTCTTTGTACAGTGTTATTACCTTATTTTAATGGTAGAAAGCAAATAACTTGCAAATAACTAGTGTTATTTATTATAAAAAATTATTAAAATTGAGTAAGGAGTGAATAAACCAAACTCGGTCCTGGAGCGCTGTTGTCCAGGCAGAGTTTAGCTCTGACTTGCCTCAACACACCTGTAAGGAAGCTTCTAGTATTCTTCCAAAGAGCTTGATTAGCTGCTTCAGGTGTGTTTAATCAGGTTTGGAGACTCTGCAGCACTCTGGCCCTCCAGGACCAAATTTGGACATCCCTGGTATAAACAAAACACTGGTGAGAAGTTCCTTGCAGCTTGGTTTATTAAAAAGGTCATCTAATTCCCAGCAATGTTATAAGGTTAAGCAGTTTTCACTTTAAACACAAGTTGTATTACTTTTAAAAGAATACATTTCAAGTGTAAAACACTGAAACATGATTTCGGTAAAGTCTCAGATCTTTTCAAGCAGACCAACACTGTATAACAGCCTCCTAAAGGATGAGAATCGCTGTGTTATTCCTCCTGAACCGTCCACCTGAACTCTACTTTCTTGAGTATGTTCCTCAGCTGACTGTCCTGGACTCGCACTGTTATTCACATTCAAGCACCCTACAGAGTGTTCATCATCCCAAGCTCCCAGAAGCTCCTTCATTTCTCTCGGTGTGTTGCCTTTGAGATACTGCCATGCTCTTTTCCCACTGTAGTCCATGACGTCTATATTAGCACTGAACGCACCAACCAAAGCCTTCACGACTGTGTACTGGTTATGCATGGCAGCCACATGAAGAGGCGTCAGACCTCCACTGCCTCTTAAGTTCACATTCACTGACAGCCCCTCTTTCTCTGCATACCTGAGAAGCTGAATCAGTGTCTCGTCCTTCCCATTTTTGGCCAACCAGTGGAGAGCCGTAAACCCACTAACAAAGTCTTTTCTGCTCAATAAACTGGGATCTTCAGCGAGAAATTCCAGCATAGTGTCATAATTTCCATCCACAACAGAAAGCATCCACGCGTGCTCCATAGGATCCAAAGCCCAGAGCGCACCGCTGTTCAAAGTGTCTCCATACGATTCTTCTGGCGATATGTCTTTGGATGATAAAATGCTCGACAATCCAGATTGATTACTCAAAAACAACTCTTTCAAATACTTCTTTCGCATAGCGGGGGTGAGGGAGCCCTTCTCCGACGCGTCCACTGACAGTCTGCGGGAGGCGCTGCTGCCCGACTCCTCCAGCTGTTTCTGAAATCTGGATCTGCGCGAGGAGGCGCTAAACACTGGAGACGCGGGGCGAGCCCCATGCCTTGACAGTCGCTCCTCAAGGTTTGAGCGGAACTGGCTTGTTATCCTGCTTTTAAGGGAATCCATATTACTTACACTGTAGCCTGAAGCTTCACAGTCCGAGTCTTTTGGCTCTTTCGAGGGCAGAGCTGCTTCTCCCATAGGGTCATTAAAATGTTCCTCAGAGCTGATGGGCCCCTCATACATACCGGCGGATCCCTGGGAAGCGATTTACTTAGATAAGATCCAAATTGAAGAGGCTTACATAACCAGAGAAGACAGTCACAGTCACTTCTATGAATGTTCAAATCTGGGTGGAGGAAAGGAATGCGATATATTAGCCCATGTGTGCATTAAATAAGATAATAAATTAATGCAAGGATCAATAGCGCAGTCTTTGTAGGCTATATTCTAAATAGGATAACAACACGACTCATTTAGTTTTCTCTCTGGGGACAGACACGTGTTTCTTCCTTATTCCTGTTCCTCTTTTTGCAAACAAAACATTCTCACTACTACTATTATTTTAGATTATCACAAGTTCATTTTTTAAATCTTTTACTCGTAATTTTGCCTATTGCGTTTTCATACATTAAGTTGATTTACGTCTGATTAGTGCCTAAAAGGTGTAAATTACATCAAACAGAATGACTTTAATGTTCTCGTAAAGTTTTATTGATGAATGTGTGTGAATACCTGTCTCTCAGGTGAACCCATCCGGTGCTGTATCACCTGTTGTACGCTCTTCAAAGGCTATTCCTCCATCGTCCATGAAACTCAAGCTGTCTGTATTCTCAAGCAAATAATTCCCTGCTGGTTAGGGCTCCACAAACATCTGAGCGCTAGTTTCTCTCAGGTTCTCCTTTCTGAGAAGCAGACAATGTTTTGTGTAAGCTAACCGAAACTCTTCAGCTGTGTTTTCCTCACAGTGGCCATTTCCGACGTGCAAACCCTCCCCTCGATAAAGTCTAAAGTTCAGATACCACTGACTAAATCAGCACTTGTATTCAAGCCCACGACACTTGCAACTGTTCATTGGTTGATAGAACCGAGAGAATGCGGCAATATATATATAGAGAGAGAGAGACAGAGAGAGAGAATGTGCTTATATATTTTTATTTAATGTTTAAGTTTTTTTTTTTGCATTAATTCAATGTGATCTACTATGAAGAAGGTACTTCCTTATGAAATGTGATGCCAGATTTCCAAACAAACCAACCTTCCAGTTGCTACCATACGAATATAATGTTAAAAATAACATTTGATATATCTATTGTAAATAAGTCAAATGCGTATGCATAAAAAGCAATGACATTTTAATATTATAATGATATTCAAATATGTTTAAACGTACTTTGGAATATTACTATTTAACCTTTAAGTTACTAGTCCGACGTTGCATATTTGCTTCATAATATTAACATATTGTTATCTTGATCATTTAAAACATATTCTGACACGTTTGGGCCATTCAGCATCCTTTACTGTGGTTAGACCTGTGGAAATATGCTTTTTAGCATGAAAAGGACTATACCATTTAATGGAATGGGGGTCGTGTTGAATGTGATCACGATATTTTGCTTATCAGATGACTTTTAGTGTTGTAACTATCAAATAAGTTATAGGTTAATCCGTATATAATTCTAATGTAAAAATGCGCAATGACAAAAATAACAGACGCTCATTGGTATCAGTCATGAATGGTACAGTCCGTCGTTTGTGAGTTCGGCGCTGTAGCTTCTCTTTGCGTGCGCGCGCTGCAGTTTCCTGTGAAGGGCTGATGCAGGAGAGAACCATGGCGGCCACTGAGATAGCTCGACAAGCGGTAAGAGCGCTGTTTTATTACAAAAATGCGCTTTCGGTTTACCAAACTACACTGGCGATCGGTGACAGATATTTTTAGTGGGTGTGACAAATCGTAGTATGAAATAGGTTTCGATTTTCATTTATCCGTGAACGCGATGGCCCATTATCAACAAGCTGATTAATTATACAGTATCTAAACGTCTGTTATTGTTTGTGTACACCGTTAGAATATTTAAGCACATTAATGTGTGCATATAGCTATATCCATGCAGCTGTTTTCAGGGAAATGCCTCACAAATGTTGAGGGCCAATAACGAATGAACATCATGGTTTGAAGTGACCACGGCTGATGGGTTTAACGTTACAGAAACAACGGTTAAATCGTTGTAAAGCGTGTAAATAAATATCGAGCGTCACTGTATTAAGTTATTAACCCCCTGTAATTCGTGCGCTTCTAACGTTAGGACCGTTATATTTAATTGCATTAGCATCCTTGCGGTCCCTCAGCAAGCTGGGCGTTGTCTTTCATCAAGTATTTCGTACATTAATGTCAGAAACAGTAGATATAAAACAAGTTCGGATGCATTTTTGTAGCAGCTTGTGTTCTGGTCATTCTGACGTCGCTGTTGTGAATACGTAGCTAACATGAGGCAGCATGCTCGAGTCTGAGGCCAAAATCTGTTAGATATCATAAATAACGTCTACACTACTCAAACCAAGGGTTTGATCCAGTATGCTCTAGTTATAGAGCAGCCAGTGTTGCGTTTCAGTCCTGATGACCCCATTTGCATGGACTCCTTACAGTTGTCTGGTTTGGGAATGTTGCACATGTGGGTCAGATTGTGACTTGTTTGTTCAGTCAATAAGATGCTCTCACAGTCTGACTTCTCCTAGTTGCCTCGTGAAATGTGCATTTTATGCTCTGTTTTTGTTCCTCATAACAGAAGCGATCATCTGATTGGTTCTCACTGAAATGGATGCAATTTTGATTACCGTCTATTGCAGTTAATGCTTCTATTTGGATTATGGTAATTTATCACATTAGACCTGTGCTGATTGAATGCTCACTCTTCGTTTTGTATTATTTTAGCAGAAAGCGAACGATTTGGCACGTTTACTCGGCTCATTGCATAGGTCACACTTATGCAGACACCCACACACCAAAGGATATGTGGGCAGAAAGCCTTTCCTGCCAGAGTTTTGGCAGGCCAGGTGGCAGACCTGTGTGAACAATGGTAGAGGAAGTGCTGAAGAATCATATGGCCTGTATTTGACGTGTGTGTTATGTTATTTACTACTGCTTTGCTACACGGGTGTCTGCGTTACATGATTACAGTCTCATTTGTCTGAGACTGCAAAAAGGTTTACGTGTCTGTTTGCCTGAATGTGGTTTCGACAGTTGAGATCAGACAGGAAAGAGGAAGTGCACAGAGCTGAACCTTTGAGATCTGTGCCATAGTATTACAACTTAAGATCTTACAATAAGGTGCATGTTATGTACTTTTACTTATCGTGCTTTTAAAGTGTTTCTGTTGGTGCACAAATGATCTCTTTTGTTGGAAGTCATCATCACGCCTGTTTCATTCATTTGGGTTGCTTTTTTGATTTCATTTTAGGGAGAAGGTGCACGTGCCGTCCCACTCTCTGGTCATGTTGGCTTCGACAGCATGCCGGACCAGCTGGTCAACAAGTCCGTCAACCATGGCTTCTGCTTTAATATCCTCTGTGTGGGTGAGTGCATCATGTGGGAGCTCCTTTTTTTTCTTTGAGGTGAAGCTAACTGTTTGGTTCAGTATGTGTCACACCCCTTCACTGTGAATGCACACTGATTCTGTCCTGTGACCCACTTACTAAATACTGATGCACTGATGGAGAGCAGTTGCAGGAACTCGCGATTCGGTTTCATACCCTGATTTCACGTGTGGCTTGCTAACTGTTTAGACCTTATCTGTTCTAACTCTCCAAAAATAGGGGAAATAAGTTTCAGACCATGCAGTTTTGCATGTTATTTGACCTGGTCAGTAAAATCCAATACAAAAAAGCTTCTAACTAAGGGAAATAAGCTAGCCTGTGTCATCAAATTTGTTCTTTTGGTGATGAAAATGTCGTGGGAGCCAGTCAAGGTGTGTGCATGTGTGTTGGTTTAGTAGACCAGACTGTGCCAGCTGAATTTGTCTCTTGATTCCAGGTGGTGCTGACTGATGTAGTTCGGACTAGTGCTGGTGTGTGTATTTCAGTTCAGTGTTGTTTAACGTTGGGTTGCGCTAAAACGTTTAACAAAAAGTTCACACAAAGCAGCAATGTGTCTTGAGTCATCAAAAGTTGATGTTTAAACGGCCGACTGAAGCAGTGTGCAGGTGGACCCTTGTTTTTTTTATTAATAGTTGTGACATCATCTGGGCTATACCTGTATGTCAGTTACAATTCCAAGAATAGCCTACTGTTTTAACTGGTAACATTTAATGAAAAACGTGTTTCTGTATTAAAAGGGACAGCTTGATTACTAAGGAATGCATGAATCGATAAAGTGTATATTTGAAATGTAGTGCAAGTCATTTTGTGTCCGATTAATAAACACAATGTACTTAGCATGTTAAATAAATGTTCATTATTTAAAGTCAAGTCTGTAGTGTAATATGTTTTGCATGTTCGCTTATATTTACATTTATGTTTGTTTTAGACTGCAAGAGAAGTTTATTTATCATCAGGTTCTTGGTCATCATCTTTAACAAAAACGTTGTGCAGTTAGTTTTCAATATTAATATTTTAAATGGTTTGTAAAATCAACAGTATGCTGTGAGGAGATGATGCCGTCCCCTCACTAAGCGAGCCTGTTTCCAATAGTACAAGTGAAATTGTAGCTAAATCTTGTGCCTGTGGTACCATGAACGGTGGTACCGTATGCAGGTTTAGTGAATGCTGTAAAGATCACACCGTGATTATCTGGAGAATAGATGAGATGCTTGTGATTTCATATAACCATCAGATTCGATAGGGTTATAAGATGATCAGTGTGTGATGCCTGCGTTGCCTTTCATTCAGTCCCAGAAGTTTCTTGTGACAGTCACTGCTCATAATGGGCATTTGATTTGGGTAGAAAATCGCTGCTTTATTTTTAGGTGTCAGTCGAGGCTTTTTGCTCATGCCTGAAGTGAGGGGCCTGTGGGAATGGGATCTGCAGGCTGAGTTTATGAAGAAATGGCAAATGTGAGCCATCCATATAATTAACATTCTGGTGGTGTTGCATGATGTCCATTTCTACTGCGCTTGCGGTTGTCAGGAAAGCAAGAATAGGACCTTTAGGCAGACTGAGCCAGGATTGCTGCATGGCTTTTAGACTTTTACACACTGATTATGCGGGTTAAAATGTGAAGTGTATGCATCAGCAAAATGGTGCCTTTTTTATTATAGTTGATGTTTCTAATTGTGACGGTAAAACCCTGAACCTGTCCATTATGCAGAGACAACTATAATATAGGAAACCTTATTTAATTATTTAAAATATCCTATACGCCATTATTGAAAAACGTATTAAGACATGTGGATTTGCATAGTAATATTTATTTTTTCAAATTTAGAGCCTGGAAGCTTATTGCTGTGTTTCTTCTAGGTGAGACGGGTTTGGGAAAGTCCACCCTCATGGACACCCTGTTCAACACCAAATTTGAGGGTGAGCCTACACAGCACAATCAGCCTGGAGTACAGCTCAAATCCAACACTTATGAGCTGCAGGAGAGCAATGTTCGCCTCAAACTCACTGTGGTCAACACTGTAGGCTTTGGAGATCAGATCAACAAAGAAGACAGGTGAGGTCTGCTTCTGATCAAATGAGGTTTAGGAAATGCTGCTTTAATCAGTGCTTCTGGGTGTATTAGGTATGTTAACAGCTGCCCAAGTATATTTGGTGACACATTTTTGTATCATTATCCTCTTACACTTGTTTTTATCAGCCTGAGATAATATAATCATCGGCGAAAATCTCCCTTCGCCCTACACGTTTCATACAGCTTGTTCTGACAGACAACAATCCAGAGCTACTTTGACTCATATGAGCGTAACTATAGCACTTTATTAAGCAACTTCCAGAGACTTTTGGTGGATTTTTTCCATAATGTGTACATGGTGACAAGCCTAGCTAAGGTTTTGAAAACACCTTAGCTATGGTGCAGTTGCAGGATCATCTCTCTCGGTGTGTAGTGCAGTGAGTGCACAGTGCTTTCATTTGGCTGTACCACAGTAGACTCATCATTTAAATAATTTACAATACAGCATTTCAAAGCACCTGTCCAGGGCTCTAGACTAACTTTCTGCGCTGGCTGCACTGGTGCGCCTAAATTTTCACAAAAGTTAGGTGCACCCAAACTTTTATATAGGCAATATTGATTTGTAAATGGTTAACTAATACCGTGTCTGCACCGGTGCAACAAATTCCGTTGGCTTGGTGTGCCCCTATTATGCCTTTTCAAATATAATCTTTCATGCAGTGTGTCAAAATATCTGCAAAGATAAATGAAGTTTTTGTCTATCAAAATAAAGAGTCTGCTCACATTCGCCTAAACGAGTCGTCAGCAGTTTGACTCTTTATCTGTTATGGATCCACGTCACAAAGTTACATATTTGCATAATTCACATTCTATGTCGTGAACAACTTTCACGACCCGCCCACAAACGGTACAAGTTCCACGTTATGAACGAACGACCCAAAGACACTTTTCAGACATGAGGTGAGCTAATCATAGACTGAAGACCCAGTTTTACAATGAATTAATTTTTTTAAATTTCTTATAGCATTACCGTATTGTATTGTTTGCAGTGTGATCAGCGCTTGTGTACGTATCTACTAGGATTACTAGTGTTAGGGGGAATTTATTTATACTTTTTTTAAGTGAACGAGATGACTCAAAAAAAGATTTGTTCATTTTGCTGAATGAGACTCAAATGAACGAGTCTGTAAGATGATCCGAACTTCCCACCAATAAAAAACAGGTTGCGAAGCTAGTTTGGGTGCATTAACAAAGGCACTCACTCTCTGGTAACCTAGCAACTAGGGCTGCACGATTTGGGAAAAATGTGCGATTGCGATACGATATATAAGTGGTTTGACTCAACTTTCTTGTTATCAAGGAAAATGCACACACAGATTACTAATAATGCTGAAATCTGTATTTCTCAACTGATCTCAACAAATTAAAACTAAATTTTACAAAATTAAATAACAGTAACATCTTTTCATTACGGAATTATGATATAATTAAATTAACATTAAAATAAAATTAAAAATGAACAAGTACAGATAAATAAAACAAATACCCATTTTTATATTTTTACATGTTGTCCCAAAACATTTTAGCAGGATGTAATATATACTTAGTATATTTCTTTTGGCATCTCTTGTCCAGTGTGCCAATCATTTTCTCAAAACCCTCTTTGCTAAAAGTGCGTTCACACCTGAGGTGACTTGGGCAAATATATCTCACTATTCGTGTGACATTGGACACTTGAACATGTCGAGTTTAGGCCGGTTTCACACTGCACGCGTCAGCAGGGCGTAAGCAGCGCATATTTTTTTTGGGGCCCATGTTAACGGATGAGAGCACACACGGGCGGCGCAGAAGCGCGCAGCAGGTGTAGAGAAATTACATAGATCAAAGCACATGGCAAACAGTGTTCGGAGAAGAACGCTGTAAAATAAGACAGAAAGATGCTTGTCTATAGCCTCCTGCAGTACAATCTGCCAGAATGAAAGCACAATTGGCGCTCGCTGCTACTGCTCTGCATACGCGCTGCTTATGCGCAGTGTAAAACCGGCGTGTTTAACGCGCTTCTTAATTCACGCGTTTCGCGCTGCTGGATGTCTTATTGCGTCACTGCATTGACTTAACATTTAAATCACTCGCACTTAATGCTTCATTTGCGTCTGGTGTGAACGCAAGAATGAATATCTTGATACATCCACAAATGCATTTGTTTATTTAATATAATCACAACATGTGCTGTAATGTAATCGCATAGGCTGACATCGCGATTGCGATATGATTAATCTTGCAGCACTAGTGTATAGCAATAGACAAAAAGCACTGTGTGCTCCGTTTGATAAATTCTATTGCCATTCTGTTTTGTGGTCTATTTTGTTCTGTTTTCTTTTCTATCCTGTGTTGTTTTTCTGTTCTGTTAAAATCCACTCCTTGCTAACTACACTACATTACTCTGTTCAGTGCTAGTATCGACTTGAATCCATTGGGTTCTATTATCTGTTTGACTGGCTGGCTCCTCTCCTGACTCATGGAAAGACACTCCATTGATTTAATTAAGGATGTGGTTTTTGAATGTGGTAGCGCATCGCCCGGCTGATCAGAATGTTTCCTCACAATTACATCGTCAGCCTTAAAGACTGGAATCTGCCTCCTCTCGAGTCAGTAAGCCATGTTATAGCTATTGATCTGCTCAGCTGGAAAGATGATTTAATCACCCGAGTGCCAGAGGTAGATGATTGGATAATTCACTTATTCTGAATGCTCTCTGAGTGCGTGTCTTTCTTTCTTTTTTCTTTTTTTAGGACTGGATCTTCAGACAGCTGTGCGAGACGACTACTCCGCTCCACACTCAGCTGCTTCCGTTAATTGATGTTTACATTAACTCCATTCTGACCCCTGCTTCCAAGACCAACCCTGAGGCCACCAACCAACCAATCACAGAGCAGGAGATCCTTAATGTTTTTCAGGGCTTAGCAGGGGTGGGTGGAGCTTAAGCATCTTTTCGATCATGTTGCAAAATTTCACAACAGAAAAAAACTATGATATGACTGCCCCGCAGTAGCAAATTTGAAGGTTAATTTTAGACCAACGGCTTCTGGATATTGCAATATATACAAAGCCTAAGATTCAGATTTTAAAAGCTGAACAATTACATAGATCATTGATAGAAGCATAAATTATATAGGTCAAAAGGCCCTTTAAGACAATTGAGTTTAATAGTATTAAAGACCTTTTTTGTGTGGTGTGTGGTAAAGCGTATATCACTGACACTGTATGTTAATTGTCTTTAATGTAGAACTAACTAGCAATAATTAAACAGTTGTTATGCAAAGCTGCTTATAGCTGAAGTGAACTTTGCAACATTGACAGTAATTGAACTGAATTTATATAATGCTCTAAATTGAGCTGAATTATGGTATTATCATCTGTCAAGCTGCTTTACAATAGTTTCATAACTGCTGAATCTTACAACATTAACAGTGATATTTTTTGTTCATATTTGTATAGTCTATATAAATAAATGTTACTTGTATACACTGTATGTCTATTGATCAAAACCATTTGTTCCTGTATATTCTGTTCCTTTCACCTCTGTTTGACCTCTCTCCATCTCCCCCTCTAATTTTTCTGTCTCTCTCAGGGAGATGGAGGGAAAGTCCGTTCTCAGTACACCATCACCACCCAGTTGCTCATTCTCTATTACATCCTGTCGTATGAGGAAGCTCTGCTCGCGAATACAAAGACGTTGGGTAGGTATATTACACACTTAACTGAAACAGTTTAGGGTTTTAATAATTTCAGCTATTTAATTTATTTTTCTTATATTAATAAATGCAATTTCTTTACATTATTATACAATTTTATTTCATTTCAAGTAAGTTATTATTTATTATTTTTTGTTTAGTTTTGAGGTGTTTTCTGATTTGGTCTTCTCTTACAGCCTTTTTCTTTGTTTAATTTGAAACAATTCAACTATTAAATGATAGTCTCTGAACAATAGGACTTAATCATTTTATCTCCGGTTAATCTGGTGTATGCTCGCTTATGTAAGTTCCTGTCTTGCCACCCAGAGCGCTGTTATAATATTAGGATGAGAGCGATACAGCTTAGCTTCCTGCTCTCTCCTATGCATATTAAATTGCTTCAAACGTACACCAATCACCTGCAGTTTGACTTTGCTTCGGGAAGCCTCTCATCGGTTATTAGAGCGGTTACTCTTCAGTGTTTATGCACATAGCTCTTCCCAGAGTGCTGTGCTTATTTAATCTCTCTCTACATAAGCTGCACCACAGAGACCTATTTTTTTAACAAACAGCCATAACCCTGCTCTCTTCTCCCAGCACTTATGCAGAAAAAACCAAAATCATACTCTCCTGCCCTCATGGACCAGATTCCCATTAAACACCTCATCCGCCAGGCCCAAGGACTGCAGCAGGAGCTGGGAGGTAAAGGACACCCGTTAACCTTAATTGAACTTGTATTCAGGAGAGTAGATTTCATGTGTGTGATAATACAGCCCTATTTAGTTGCATCACAAGATGCAATTCTTTTTCTCATTACTTGGCACTGATGCTTGATTTTCGTTCCTAAAAAAAAATAGGTTTCACTTATTTTTATGTGCATTGATATACCGGCTGTATACGTGCAAACAATTAAAAGGCTGTTATAATAAAATAAATATTAAATAAAGTTGGATTTAGTTTTGTACTTTTATTTTATAATTTTTTTAGGCTTACATTCTGCTCTTCTGCGTCTACTGGCCACAAACTATCCTCACCTTTGTATGGTGGAGGACTGGATCGGTGAAGAGGAAGTGACTGGTACTCTGCCTTTACTGAGGAAGATGTTGCTGACCTCCTCATCCTGCAAATACTCACAGACACAGCTACGAGAGGGTACAAGAAACTCGCACTAGTACTTAAGAGCTAAATGTGAAAATCACATTTCTGATGCGAATGAGATTGCGCTAAAGATTTTCTGTCATTTTCGAAAATTTACTTTTAAAATCATTTTAATGGACCCTTTTTTCAGTTTCAAGGTAGTGAAAAGGCATATGTCTATAATATTTATTTTTTTTTGCAAAATGTAAAGATGGATAAAAATAGAAAAGTTGTTACTCAGGTGGATTCTGCAAAAGCAATTAGCACATCTCTACTGTACAATGCATTTCTCATGCAGTTTTTACACTACAGTAAACCAGACCACCGAACTCGACATGGAGACTCATAAGGCCCTTTGGCACTGGAGGAGATCACAAGTGTTTATTAAGGTCTATGATATGAATAGTTTGTTGTTGTAGTCTGACCTTTCATGTGCATGAGTCAGTTTTGCACCTGCGGGGTAATGAGCCTGAAGGTGTTTCTGCACTCATACAACGCTGCTCTGACAGGTCTGTTTCTCCACAGGACTCTTGTATTCACAGACGATGGCAGGCTTGTGCTATAGTTAATGATATGGAAATAAAACAAATATATTGATGCCTCTTTTTATATATATATATATATTAGTCAAATAAACAATAGTTAGTTTTTTTGTGTGTGTGTGTTTTTGATTTTAATTGATCATTTATATATTTTTTTTAGGTTTCCAGAATGTTCTCTCTGGTGGGCCCAGACTGCTGCGTATCCTGGAGCACCTGACGCTGCTCTCTGCAGGAGATCTGATACCATACGCAGAGGCTTTGACTGCCAGCATGGGGCTGCTCTTAGAGGACGGCGTCTCTCGCAGGATCCTGCAGACTGTTAACAAACTCTGGATGGTACTTAATACAGTCATGCCGCGCAAGTGAGACTTCCTCTGTGTTTAGTAAAAATGGAAGGAAATCTTGCACTTGAGCACTCGTACTAAGTCTCTTTCCTCTTATCAGGCTGTGGGTGATGACGGTTAACGCTCTGCAGCCTTCAGTAAAGCTCCTGCGGCAACAGAAATACACTCAGAATGATCTGATGGTGGATCCTCTCATCGTCCTGCGCTGCGACTCTAGACTCTTCAGGTATTGCCTCCTTAAAGTGCCTTATTAGAGTTACCCAAAAGAAATTCTATAAGTCATGCTAATCTTAGTCTCAATGTTTGTTTTCATTAAGGTGTCCTCCACTAATGGACATCACTCTTCATATGCTGAATGGGTACCTGTTGGCATCTAAAGCTTACTTGAACGCCCACCTAAAGGAGACTGCTGAATTTGAGCGACAAGCTCAAACTGTATCAAACCTTGGGCTGAGTGGGCAACCTGATACTCCTGAGGTCACCAGAGAAGAGCTGAAGAATGCTCTGCTGGCTGCTCAGGTAGACACATGCGCACACACACGTCTAATACCGATCTCTAAATCATCAGTTTGTGCATTTGTCCTTTTTGTGTTGTTTTTGTCCACCTTCAGGACAGTGCAGCGGTACAGATCTTGCTGGAGGTGTGTTTGCCGTCCCCTCAGGAGGAGCTGCAGCTGGGAGGAGGTGGAGGAGCAGACAGCCTGTTGAGGAGCGTTCAGTCTGCTCCAGGTATTCCCACATGCAAACAGGTGGGCGAAGTGGGAGCTGGGCGAGGGGCCCAGGGGGAGCGCGAGGCAGAGGGCGGGCTGCTCAGTGACCTGAGGGAGGTGCAGTGTCTCATCTGCTGCCTGCTGCACCAAATGTTCATCGCAGACCCCAACATTGCCAAACTAGTACACTTTCAGGTAATTGAGTCTCTCTGTTGTTTTCTGATGTTTTATATCTATCTATATATATATATATATATATATAAGTAAATCTTTCCTAACTCAAAATTTTGAACAATAGTGTAAAACTTTGTTACACTATAATGGTTTTTATTTATTTATTATTATGTGCACCAGTAAATCATTATTAAAAGTGAATATACAATATAGTATAGTATTAAAAATGCGGTCATTTGGGGTCAACAATTTTTACTTGATATGAAGTATGTTTTAAAGAATAAAACAGCCTTTAGATTTTTGTGAATCCGTTTCATATAAAACCAAAACCAAGAAATCTCTAATTGGGTTCTAAAGCTCAAAGTAAGTTCTGAAGGTTTGCTAAATGTTCTTTAAATGTTTCTTTAGGGTTATCCACAGGCTTTGCTTCCTCTGACAGTGGCAGGAATTCCTTCCATGCACATCTGTCTGGACTTTATCCCAGAGCTCCTTGCTCAGCCACAACTGGAGAAACAGGTAAGAAGTTTCATGAATATCCACAAAATATTATAATAAATTCTAAAGAAAAAATAATTATTAGTATGTAAGTATACTCGGTAGAATGCAAGACTCTATATAGATTTATAGTATAATAGCTGTCTAGCTAGAAGTAGTATTAAGAGTACATATTTTTCTACTAGAATCACAGACAAATTGTGAGCCCTCAGGGTTGACCTCTGGGCTTGATGCTAATGGCAGTTTTGTTTTGTCTGGCACAGATCTTCGCCATACAGCTGTTGTCCCATCTGTGCACCCAGTACGCCCTGCCCAAATCCCTCAGTGTGGCACGTCTCGCCATTAGTGTGATGGGCACCCTCCTCACAGGTAGAAATAACTCTTTCATCTGTTGCTTTATCTCTTTATCTTTCTTCCATTTTCTCTTTACCTTGGTCTCTGTTCTTAATCATTTATTAGGGCTGGCATTTTATTAAAGAGTGTCTAAAAATAACATTGATAATTGGAGATATCGGGCCATTCACTTTTTTTGTAGCAAAGACCAAACTTGTCCCATTGTCTTAGTACACACTGCCCTCTGCTGGCCACCTTTTACTGCCCGTGACGAGCCTTTATCTGCAGTGTTTATTAATTATGCATCAGCCATCCATTTATTGTTTTATTGAATGGAGTACCAGAGGAGTCTTGAGCACTGTTAAATCCTGCAATTTCTGGGCAGTTTTGTATTGGATCGTTTTAGTTTTTTGGTATGTTGTGCATCTGTTCGCAAAACAATCAAAATCTCCATGCGATATTGAAATATATTTTCACTTAAGTAATCATTTTTTGTTTCTTTCACAGTGCTGACTCGTGCCAAGCGTTTTGCATTTTTCATGCCGACGCTGCCATGCCTGGTATCATACTGCAAGGCTTTCCCTCCACTCTTTGATGATGTCATGTCTCTGCTGGTTCAGGTGGGACAGGTGTCTGCTGCTGATGTCACCACCAAGGCCAGAGATATTGACCCTCTCATTGCCAGTAAGTTTATTGTATTTTATTGTAAATTTTGGTTTTGGACAAAAAATTTTTTTTAAATAATAATAAAAAAAGTTTGGTTTTAGTTGCACAGTGTGTTGAACATGTGAGCTTCTTTTTCAAAGTGTACTACAGTACGTCGTCTTTGTTCTTTTATCTAAGCTTCAGTACTACGATGTTATCTTTTCACAGTTCATTTCTAAGTATTCATCAAGATATGATCACAATATAGCGTGACCAAATTGTGTGGCCCTAGATTTAGATCTAATGCACTGTGCTCTCGTGTTTAGGGCTCCAGTATCTGAGACAAAAGGAAATACTGCTATCAGAATCCAAATACTCTCTACACAAGAGGTCTGCAGAGGAGCTGGGTGGAGCCGATCCAGACGTACAGCTGTGCTATCAGATAGAGGCCACCTTCATGGATATCATCAGCTCCAGCACGCAGGCACTGTGACAACATAAACAGACAAATAGAAATTAGAGTTTTTTGTCCCATGAGAAGGTTAAACCTCATGTTACAGAAATCTGCGTATGTAAAGCAGTGTAATGGTAGATGACTGATTACAGCCATTGGACTTGTGCTGGGACCGTTTCAGTTTAAAGTCAGTCCACTTAAAACACTGAACATGAAATTTCTCCTCCATTTTGGCATACCACAAGTTATGAAAACGGCTGGAATGAAGGTAACGAGAGAAATTCAAATTTGATATAGTTTTGCGTAAACTGTACTTATATGGTATATATGAGTAGTCAAATCACGGGGTACCATGATTCAAAACAAAGGACGAGATGGACTGAAAGATGAAAATATAAATTGCAATCCCATATTCTGTTGCCAGCCAAAACCACCATCTATATTTGACTCAAAACAACGTTTGGCTTTCCACAAAACATCTTTTAAGTGAATTAGGCTCATTCATTCTCTGGCCTGTCCTGAAGGATTGGAGTAATTCTCCTCTCAAAGCAGTAGATGTAGTAGGCATTTTCTCAATAGCCTGTTAGTTTGTTAGTTACATGTGACAAAATGTGTGTCCAGGGCACTTAAGAGTGATATTATTGGTCTGTTTTCTAGACCACCATTTAAAAGAGTATTTTCTTGGCTCAAACTCACCTTATCTCGAAGAGTTCGTCTGAATTTTGTTTGTTACATTGGTTTTGTATACATGTCGATCTTAGTTTTTGAACATTTGTATTAAAACAATATAAAAAATCTTTTTGGAAACTCTGTTTTGATTATAGCTTACTTAGTTTACTAAAATAGATCAAAATTACACACTTCATTTAGCACAATTAAAGAGGTAATCTGGCTGGTATTGTGATCTGATCCAGGTTGCCAGGGTGCCACAAACATGAACTAATATTGTACATATAGCCATTTATCTGTGGGTATTATTTTTCATTTAAGATCCATGTGGGGGCGCTCTTGTCACATGTAGAAACACAGGACCCTCAGTCTGGAGTACACATGGAAACGCTTCTGCATGTTCAGTGATGGCACGATCAGTAATTGAAACAAAACAAAAAACTTGGCCAATCACACATTCCTTGATTTTCTGTGTTATGAGAGCTTTAGAAAATGCTCTCGTTTAATTTGCAATCAAACTTGGCCCAAAATACGTAGACAAATCCAGTAAATACAAGAAAGTACTTTTCCAGAGCCAAAGTACACTTGACCTAACCTTCACATTCGTTTTTTTTTTTTTTTTTTTGGAGTTGTTGAATGAATATATGTGATTTTTAATTATTAAACTAATGTT
>JAUCMU010000026.1:16871784-16897186 GCA_032275025.1 Enteromius treurensis | reverse complement strand
CATGAGCGAGATGCATTTGTATGCAAAAGTATATCAGCTAGTGAAGTGGTGGGGAGGGGGGGGGGTCATAAGCACCACTTATGATTTCTTGAGCAAATGTCAAAAAATCTATTTATACTGTTGCAATAACAGCTGCAGGGAATGTTGGTAGTGTTAACAATACTAGATCACAGCTGGTCAGAGTTATACAAAATGACTGTT
Source organism: Enteromius treurensis (assembly GCA_032275025.1). Lineage (NCBI taxonomy): Eukaryota > Metazoa > Chordata > Actinopteri > Cypriniformes > Cyprinidae > Enteromius > Enteromius treurensis. The sequence continues at coordinate 16,896,985 of JAUCMU010000026.1, read as the reverse complement.
AGAAGAGGCCATGTCCTTTATCAGTGGTATGAATTGGAATAATGCCATTAATTACATTTTTCATAGCATCAAGATGCTAAAATGTACATTTGGGTATATTTAAAGAAATAACTTTTATTAGACAATTTAAAAGTATCTATCTTTTTATCTCTCAGTATGACTGTGGCAGTCATTAGTGGTAGTTTTCCAACTGGAGATCATGTGTTTTGTGTTTTTCAGTGGAGAATGAGAATCACTGTGATTTCGTGAAGCTGAGGGAAATGCTGATCAGGGTTAACATGGAGGACCTGCGAGAGCAGACTCACACTCGCCACTATGAGCTATACCGGCGCTGCAAGCTGGAGGAGATGGGATTCAAAGACACAGACCCTGACAGCAAACCCTTCAGGTGAAGAGTGTCACAATCGCAATGAATGATCTGGAAAAAGATCTTCACCACAACCTATGACAGATAGATCTAAAGTCTGTATTTACAGGCATGGTAAATGTAATGGTAAAAGGGAAGGGTCACTTATATACGCACCTTCATGTCATTCCAAACCCGTAAGATTTTGATTTGTCTTTAAAGCAAATTGCGATAACCCTTTAGTCAAAGTTAAGGTAAACAAAATCTAAAAGATCCAAGATCATTAGACATTGTAAAAGCAAATCGAGTGGCTTAAAGTGCCTTTATTATGAGTTATGAAAGGGTAATATTTTGGTTGTGGGATTCTCAGACAGGAAGGCGTTTATGCAAGGTCAAAAAACACTTTCATTTTCTTATAATAGGCATTTATTTTTTACCTTATTTGTTCGACGACTCAAAAAACGATTAAGTTTGGATTTATTTTTTCAAAACGCTTCAATGATTGGTCGATTTCATTTAAAAAATCAGTGTTCGTGAGCTCCAAAAGCGGCACCTAGTGGCAAAGAATGAATTAGCATTTTCCATTCAGACCAAACTAAAAAAGGCACTCTACATGAAAGCTAATTTTTAAACATCCATAGTAAGGTAACTTTAATCCCTTTAATAAACGTCTTTTATTTTGTGTGTGGTCTGTTGTGTTCAGCCTCCAGGAAACATACGAGGCCAAGAGGAATGAGTTCATGGGTGAGCTGCAGAAGAAAGAGGAGGAGATGAGGCAGATGTTTGTCCAGAGAGTCAAAGAGAAGGAGGCAGAGCTGAAAGAGGCAGAAAAGGAGGTTTGTTTGAAGACCGTAATCATACCACTTATGTAACTAATGTAGTCCCAGTGTTATCCACAGCTCATACAAATCCATGGCATGTGTACTGTAGTAGCTGTACAGCTGGTCTGAAGCAATCAAATGCATCCAAACACTATTTCAGACAAAAAAAGTTGACTTCTATAAATTGAACTAGTTTACTGGAGCTTTGTTTGTTCAGTAACACTGTCCTAATTACACACGACGCCGCGACACGCGTTAATCATGGTAATCAGAGGTTCTGTCCTAACTAGCCACAATGGCGACACGCACAATTTTTTAATTAGAAATTGTTTCTATTTCTGCGACGCTGTTGCTGGAACAACACCATAGAAACTATATGACAGTGGATAATCTCAGGCGAGCCATTCAAAATTTAACATGTCCAATATGAGTTTAAATATCGTATTACGTGGCCTTATAGCCATACTGAAAGCAACAACAGACGGTTATCTCAGATTTTGAAAATAAATGAAAGCGAATATTCCCCTTGATACTGTGAACTCAATGCAAACCAACAACTGTATTCCATAACAGAGATGTTATCAGTCACTCAGTATGTATATTTAATGATGTTAAAAAGGTTTAATATTTATACATTAGATTAGAAACCTGTCCACTTCATTGCGAGAGCAGTGTGTTTTCAGAGAGAGCCCGCCCACGCACACTTCTGATTGGCTGTGATATTTGATTGATTCTGGACACCCAAATCGCTTGTTGCTGGAATCTTGCCGCGTGCAGTTCGGACACGGTGTAACAGTAACTTACTATGCTTCTCTAATCACAGCTTCATGAAAAGTTTGATCGCCTCAAGAAGCTTCACCAGGATGAGAAAAAGAAACTGGAGGACAAGAAGAAGTCTCTGGACGATGAGCTAAACAACTTCAAGCAGAAGAAGACGGCTGCTGAGCTGCTGCAGGCCCAGACCCAGCAGGCAGGGAGCTCCGCCACACTCAAGAAGGATAAAGAGAGGAAAAAGTAAGTATTGACCTCTACACGGTTCCTAATCCTCACAACCTTCCCTTCCCGAGATACCGGAAGATCACGATGCGGGAGAACATGTGTACATGTGTGTGCATTTCACTGCTCAATGCTCAAGTAATAATTCAAGGAACGTTACATTTAGATAATAATTAGTAGTAATGGATTTGACAGTGCAGTGATATGAAAATGAAAGCTCTAATTTAAGCGTGTACACCAGGGGTCATCCAACTCGGTCCTGGAGGGCCGGTGTCCTGCAGAGTTTAGCTCCAACCCTGAGTTGGATGACCCCTGATATATATTTGTTCAGCAAAGATGCGAATAAGATTCGGTTTGTTTGAAGTAAATGTTGAAAATCACATTTTAACAGCACTGTTGTTTTCACTGTGTTTTAATTAAGTAATGCATGCCTGTTAAGTTTGAGAGAATCATTTAAACAACATCTTACCCCAAACTTGGGGACACAAGTAAACATACTCATGCTGTTGTGCGTTTTATAATATAAAATATCCACTACATCACTTTAAATTACCCAGTCTGATGTGTGGTATTTTATAAATACTGTCTATAATTATATATTCTATATGATTCTTGTTTTCATGGTATTGGATAATTAATGCTTACTGCATTGTGATCATGCTCATGCAATCTGAAAAGGGTACTCGTAATCAGAGCTCAAATAAATTGCTTCGATATTGCTGGTAATCACTCATGATTGTGTATTCAAGCTGATTTGCTGCATTCATCTGAGTGTTATATGGGAGGAAGACACTTGCACTGACAAGGTTGACTTTTTTGTTGTTGTTTTTTTTTTTTTTACATATCTTACTACTTTCCCCCCTTAAGCTTCTTGTACGTCCTCACAAGGCAGCACTTTTTTCACAGCAATGAGGTACTGAGGAAACACTGTTAATTGTCGGTGTCAAGCAATAAAGGAGATGCTTTTTTATTTTTGAAGTACATCATGTGCAAGATTCTCCAGAACCATTATTCTTACTGCTTTTTCCTCCGCTGTCCTGGCTGGGGATGTTACATATTCCTGTGTATATGTCCAAGATAGCCAGAGAAATTGGTACAGTTTTCCTCAGTGCTCTTGCAGAGCAGGGCATGTAGAGTATTTATTGTTCGTTTGTTTGATGTTGCATGTAAGGTGTCTTGTCTAGTTTGTGCACGTGTCATGTACGTCTCATCCATGCTGTTTTCCAGTTAACTCCTCACCTGCTCCCAGTCCTGCATGAGACACCTTATGCTGGTAAGGCTTTCAAAGTATCTCTTAGGGCACAAACCCTCATTCGCGAGGGAGCTAAATTACAGAAACACATGTAATGATGACGGTCAGTTAGCCCGACCCTGCAATTGCGATGTTAAAGCACTGCAGTAGTAATTACAGCTTTTCCTACTCATGCTTAAAAGTGCTGGTAATGTGAATAACGTCTTTGTGGCAGCAGCAGGGGATATCATGTCACCAGCGCCAGGCGAGAGTTTATTGCTCTCCCTGTGTGTTGTGCAGCCATCTGCCATCTGAATCTATAACGATCTGCTGTTGTTTGCACTCCACTGCTCTTCCACGGTCTTGCACAAAAGAGCCTTTAATGGCTCGGCTCCTACAGCTGGGTCACACTAGTCCACCACTTGGCCTTAAAACAATACTGTTGTTGAGCGAGCCATCCCTTGCCACAGACATCTTAAAGAACACAACTGTTAAAAGTTGGGATATCCGGTTCATGTACACAACACAACAGAAGCGACAAATATAATGATTTTTTTCTGGTACAAAGAGAGAACGGTTCTAAGCCTTACCGCATACACCCCCTGCAACTGCTTTGAAATGTTTTAACAGATGCACAACTAACATGTTTGATGATTTTTTTTTTTTTTTTTTAATGAATGTTAGAATACAACAGTGTGTAACCTGTAGGGAACAATAATCTTCCTTCTCTCTCGTTTCCAGTTCAGGATTCCTGTAGAAAGTGCTCCCCCTGCCCGCTGTGAATGAGCTCTTCCCTCCTCAGTGTTCCTGAGCCATGCTGTTCCCGTTTCCCCCCCCCCCCCTCCCCCTCCTCCCTCTCTCTCATCCCGCCCCTGCTCCTGGTTTCATGCATAACACAGCTGAGGAGGGATATTAACTGTGAATGGAATCCGTGTTTAACACCTTTTTGATTTACATGCAATGTTTCTTTTTCCTTGTTTTACTTGCCGTGTTATGATGTCATGATGATTTTGCTTTGTTCTGCATGACTAGTGTTTGATTCAACTTTAACATGCGTGGCTACTGTTGTGGGTATGCAGTAGAGTGGACAGGTTAAAATGGGACAAAATCTATTACTAATACCATATTTGTCATTAGAGGTGTAATAGGAAGATGTATGAGCTGCTTTCAGTTCAGTGAGATTTAAGACAACGAAACATTATGTTTTGTCTCATTTTAGCTCATGCATGTTATACAGATGCTCATCTGTTAGCCATACCTCAATGTTTTGTTTTGTTTTTGTTTTTTATAAACCTGTTATTGCTATGCTTGTATTAGTTTAGAAAAACTTTCGCACATCTCATCCAAATGTAAGCACCTTTTATAACGCTTTATTTTGTGACATTTTATTTTTCACAAAATTGAAAACAAACAAAAAAAAAACAACACTTTCTAATAAATACCAATTGCAAAGGGATCAATATTTGTATCAGTAATAAAGGGCATTCTTTCACAAACATTTACACTGGTGCGAAAATCATTTGTGTATGAATATCAGACAATTAATTCAGCATTTTATTATTTGCGTTATTCATAAAAGTGTTGATTCTTCAATTTATGCTTTGATTTATTTATAGGGGGGATTTTCAGCTATGAAGCAATTTATTACATCTAAATGCTTAGCTGAGCATATATAATCACTAATCATACATGTGAATTTATTTCCTGAAGGTTTGACAGGTATTCTCAAGTGAAGTGTTTTACAAGTCAGATTACATAAACGTCATTACAAGATACTTGTACGAGGAAGTTTAGTGTTGGCAAGTGTTCTGAGTCACTGCAGGAAATGACTCGTTTTGAGTTTAACAAGTAGCAAGTGAAGATATTTTCAAAGCTATGATTTTTATGCTCTGTAAAATCAAAGTGGTTCTGTGCTGGATGACAGGGTTCTGTATGATATCTGGATGCTGGTCTTTCAACAGGTGGTATTGATGTGATTTGATATTTATCTATTAACGCTTTTGCTCCCTCCAGTGTCCCTGCTCACTGCCGTGTGTATATTTACTTTCCTTTGCAGTAATCCCTGGCTCTGCACTGAGTAGTATGGCTTTGATAAGGGACCAGGCCCAGACACTTTGGTTAACCGGTACCTAAGGGGAGGCAGTGTGGACCAAGCCCTCTGCGTTTCTCTTAAATTACCTCTTGTATTTTGATTTTTGCCCTTTTTTCTGCAGCTTCTACTAACATTGTTACACCAAAACCTTTGCTTAAGGCTGTGCTTTTTGCGTTGTGTGTGTTTTTTTATTTATTTAGTTTTTTTATGCTTTGTCTCTAATATGCTTAAAGGGAATAGTTCACCCAAAAATGTTAATTTTTAATCATTTCAGACCATCCAGGATGTCGATGAATTCTTTTCTTCATCAGACAAGTTTTGGATAAGTCAGCATTACATCACTAGCTTACCAATGCATCGGATGGGTGTCATCAGAATGAGGCTGATGAAAACATCACAATAATTCACAAGTTCAAGTAAATTCAAGTTTCTCTCATTCGCTTCAGAGAATCTAATAGTGAGCAAGTAATGCAATGCTAAATTCAAGTGAAGAAACAAAGTCCTCTACATGAGAGCGAGAGAGAGAGAGATAATATTTCTGGGGGTGAACTATTTCTTTGAAATGTGTACCTCTTCAGGGAGGTGGGGAGGGAAAATGCAATCATTATAATTACTGTCCTAGTTAATCTATTTTATCCTTTACTAAGTTTTGGATTGGGTTAATGCTGACCACAGTTTAAAAAAAGAGAATGCAAGATGAGGTAATCCACGCACATTTAAGAGCTAATGCATTTGAAGCAAGGCAGAAGGACGATGTGTTCCTATTCGCCCACATCCCGAATGCTTCATGCTTTTGGCTGGCAAAAGAAAAATCTGAGTGCCCAGTTCCAGTTGACTGATATAAACTTGTCTTCCCACTGGTGCTGTTGAGTTTAGTGGCATCTTGATACTTCCTCTAATCTGCGTTTGTCTCCTCTCTTCTTCTAGCTTCTTTTAACTCTGTCTTGGCCACCTGTTGGAAGAGGGGATTGCAGCTTCCACGAGAACTAAGCGTCCACTCTTCTTCCTGTCTTTTTTTTTTTCACTCCGTCAGCCTTGTTTGAATATTTTATTTAATAGTTTTTCTTTTTTAAATTTTTTTTTAACTTTCATGCTGTGTGCCCTGTTGAACATGGCCTTATGTGGGCTTAACATGGTATTTTTCAACAAATATTAGCTGTGTTTTCTAATTGGGGCATGCTAAGCAGTCCCTCATTAGTATTTTTACAGACATTGTTTGCTGGTGACACCAGAGCTAAAGCTCTAGTAGAAAGGCTGTGAACTAAAAGGAATGCTTTTTTTTCAGTTTAGCTTTTTATGTCTGTGATATTTGCCTTGCAGTCTCGATCTGTCGGATTAAACAGTCATTGTGTTTCTTTAATGAACACACGCGTTTGTGAATGAATCTGCATGTCCTCATCAACATTTAACACAGCGTTAACTGTGAGAAGAGAACAGATACTAACTTATTTGCAAACACTATGTATCGTTTAGGGTGTGAATTAAGATGAGTTAAGATTATCTTTAATGAGACTTAAAAACTTTTGACGCGCTGGCTGTGAATTTTTGAGAAAATCCAAAGAAAATGGGCCCAATAGTTTCTGTTAAGTGAGATGTCATTTAATGAGAAAAGCATTTATTTGACAGCATGAGGTAAATATAAGCCAAATCTGAGAGGTTTGTATTGTATGTTTTGTAATGCCCTATACATTTCAAGTCTTAAATAGTCACGGCAATAGAGTCATATTATATTTAAAATATAATCTTAAAACGCACCTATAGAAGTACCATGTAGGTCACATTCAGTGGCACTTTTTATATTCTTTTATCTTCTGTTCTTTTGCATGCCCTGAACATATTTTTGTTTAAATATGGAGTTATTCTTTGCTTAGACATAAGTACACTTCTTTCTTTGGACTATTTTATTACATGTATTTATTCCTGGTACAACGTGCAGTTACATTCAATTCCCATTTTGCCAAATATTGCATTTAGATATGACAAGGGTTTTCAGTCATTTAATTTAAAGTAAGTCAGTTACGAGTTACAGGCAGTCATGCAAATGTGCAGTACATATAATTTATAAGGACCTATTTTGCGTATCGATGTTGAGACATGTTTTAATGATTAATGACATTATTGACAAGTGACTGTTGTCGTCTGTGTGAAACATTTTGGGTGTCAAGATTGGCCTACATTTTTCTAGTCATCTTCCATATTTCCCCCTTAATGTCAATTACCCCCGCCCCTGTAATAACAGAAATTTGTGAAATATATTTAACTGTAGTAAGATTCCATGGTGTACATTTTCAATAAAACATTTCAAAACCTGACATGCTATTTCATACTTTACCCTTCAAATGAGATATTATAAATCATACATAAGACCTGTGTGTATGTGTATATATACAAACGCACACACACAAAAAAAAAAATATATAAATATATATATGCATGCATTAATTGCTTATTTTGCCCAAAACAAGTGAGTTCAACTTTATATAAAATGGTTACAGAAAATGTAAAATATTACGCATATGGGACATTTTCATGCAAAAACATAGTTTTGACCATATCTCTATACCTAAACCTAACCTTACCCATGACTAACCTTACCCATAATGCCTTAAATCAGAGGAAGTGATACATGACTGACACGTACAGCACCAAACACTGATTGTGAGCCTAACCTTCACAAAAACTGTAAACTGTTTCTTCGATATGATTGGGTAATCACAAAGTTGTCAGGGTCAAGATGTTGACCCAGTGACATGTTGCACTTGGTAAAATCAGGTTAGCGAAACACCGCTATCGTAGGAATTACATAAAGAAAATTAATTGCAAGTCAATTAACTTTACGCGCAATACAATATAAAGGAAAATTAAGGATTTCAATGCTACATAACTGTTAGGTATGACAGTAAACATAGTCTGTGTCTCAAAACCTACAAAGACAGCGATCATAAAGGAGCCTAGACAGCATAGGTATGCATCTCTCCAACACTGGGGCTGAGAGACACGGCCACAGCGCGCCATGCGCTTCCCGCTCTGGCCGCCAAGAGGCGCTGTCACTCAGGAATCATCAGCTATCGGCGCTCGGTCACTAGACTGTACAGTGTGTCCTTCGTCCTCGCACAGAAAATAATAACATTTAGATATCATTTGTTTATTGTACTCGATAAAGATGTCTACTACGACCGGTGGCGGAGAGTTTGGCAACCCTCTGCGGAAATTTAAGCTGGTTTTCTTGGGCGAGCAAAGCGGTAAGTGTTGAGATATGCAAGACGTGGACAGAGAAACGGACAGGCCAGGTGAAAGGATGCTAAAGAAGAACAGACGTTACCAAATTAACACGCAAATGATGACCTGACAGTTTGTACGGATAGGATTGTGTAACGTTAACGTTACATGCCGTTAAATGTACAGAAAACGGTTGTCATGGACAATACACGAGCAGACATCATGTGGCATTGAACATCCTTGCCGTATCCGAACTAATGTTAATGAAAACGATACGACATACGGTTATAAACTGCTTTAATCTACAAAGTGCCTGTTATTTGTATGTCTTTCCCCTCAGTGTTGATGTATTCTCGCATTAGACATCGAAGGAAGCCGTCAAGTTCTGGTATTAGCATGTTTGTGTTGTCTTAGCCACAATAGAGAGCTTCCATTTGAAAGGCCTTTTATGTGGGATCACATCGATCATTAGTGCTTAACACGTAAAATGCAAATGAGATTGCGCTACACCCATGAATGAGCCTGTTTTAAGGTATAAAACGGTTACTATTCGTTGTTGGGATGGTCACTAGCGGTTAGCAGTTAGCATGTTTCTAACTAGCCGGCTGTGACTATCAAGATCATGAGATCATAAACCGCATCAGGGGTGTTTAACTGCCACATCAGCCACGTCACATCTACGTTTTCTTTTCACAATGGCTGAATCGGACGTAAAAACGAGCAGAGAGCTGTCGCAAAATACAGTAGCCTACTGCATTTCTTAGCCTTTATTGATATGGTATGTTGCTGTCAAAGCAGGACGGCGACACCCATGTTGCCAACACAGCGATCACAGTTCACCCTGCAGACCAGTGCATCCCCTTCCCGTCTTCACAGTATCTTTAAGATTACGTTGTCGATATTAACATCAAACATGCTGTCTGTATAGAACTGTATAGGTTTTTAAGACGTATTAACGGTGAGAGAGGCCCCTAATCTTTTTTCTCTTCCTTCACAGTGGGCAAAACTTCACTTATCACCCGGTTTATGTATGACAGCTTCGATAATACCTATCAGGTAACGCCTGCTGTGATTGTCACAGCCCAATTCTAACCATGCTACTGTGCAGCTTAAGATGTATCCAAAGTATTTTATGGCATTGTCAAATGAAGGTTAATAGATAAATGAAGTAATAGATATTCTTCCTTGTAATACAAAAGGATACTTTGTTGAATAGTCATAGCATTATTTTCCATGCAACCTAAACATATGATGACCCACAGCTGTAAAGCTCTCTAGTTATCATTCAGAATCAGTTTTTGGCAGACAAGCAATGTTGGTTGGAATTAAAATATTATACGTTTTATAAGTTGTTTTGTTTTTGCTGACCATGAAACATAAAATGTACATTATATTTTTAAAAATAGATGTTTATTTTTTAATAAGCTGTTAAGTTTTAAGCTGTTTGAGGCAAATGTCTCAGGTCATAGATTTAATTGCAATACAATGTCATACAAACATAATTGTTTAATCTTTAGAAAGTCTAGGTTCCCATGCACTAAGCCAAACTGAATTTTCAGCATCAGTTTTCAGTGTCGAATGTTCCTTCAGAAATCATTCTAACATGCTGATTAGAGATAATTATGTTTTTTGTTATTTCAACAATATAAATAATATCTTGACTGTCACTTTAAATCAGTTTAATGCATCAATAAATGCAAAATAATGGTATTAATTTGGTTAAAAAATACTGTTCCCAAACGTTCAAACGGGAGATTTTAACATGCATTTGTAGCTCTCAAGTCAGATTCATACATTGCATATTATGCACATGTGAACCAAATTTAATGTTAAATTTGGTGCAGAATGTCGTAATAAAAAAAAGTTAAAATATACAAAAGCAAATGAGATTTGAAAAAGGATGTTATGGTATTTTTTTGCATATATTGTAAGGAAGCAGAGCAGTATGATCATTTTGTAAAATCTCCTTTTGTGTTCCACAGAAGCAAAAAAAAAAAGTCCTTCAATGATGGATGTGTTGAAGTTAACTCACTGTTTCTCTCTACAGGCAACTATTGGTATAGACTTTCTGTCAAAAACCATGTACTTGGAAGATCGCACGGTAGGATTTCTTGAAGAGTTTCTAAGAGTCTCTGTGTGTCCAAGCCTTTTGTTTTATTGGAAAGCTAGCATGTTTGTATAAAGCCTGGTTTAGTTTAAATACTGACTAGCATTGTTAGGACATCAATATGGCTTTGACACACACTGGCTCAAGTCACTCAAGTTTTTCTATGTAAAAAAAAAAAAAAAAAGTTTTATTTTTTAATTTTTTATTTGTAGTCCGTCAGGTGATTTCACTGTCTCTGTCACAGATTCATCACAGTTATCATTTGCGTAATTCCTTGTGCATGCTTGTAGCTCATCACACTTATGCCATTAGTTTGTTATTTATTTTGATTTCACCTTTTTAAGTTTGGTTGTGTGTTTGTCCACCTCGCCCCACTCTCTTCCATGGCTGGGTGCTGAATGGGTCCCCATGCCTGTTGTGCTGCATGGATGGTCATAGATTCGGCTACAGCTGTGGGACACAGCTGGGCAGGAACGCTTCCGTAGCCTCATTCCCAGTTACATCAGAGACTCAGCAGCAGCAGTGGTGGTCTATGATATAGCAAGTAGGTAGCTAGTGCTCCTGCTTCACCACGTGGTGGGGTCAAGTTGGGTACGCTTGAGTAAATGGCACTCATGTACCTTTATAAGTGTGCTGGTTTATTTGAGCATTTTATATAAAGTCAAATAAAAAAATCACCCTCATGACTTGCATTGATTAAAAAACTGCTTACTGTATTTAGTGGAACACACAGTATTCTGAATAGTGTTTTTTGTCCACATCGTGAAGGTCAATGGAGTCCAAATAAAGTACTTATTTCCTTCCAGCTTTAGCCTTTTTGAACTGGTTGGTTGTATAAATAATAGGGATGTAACGGTATCAAAACATCACGGTACGGTAATACCTTGGTATGAATGGCACGGTACAGTATTTATTGAAGCATAATGTCAACAATAAAACTAATGAAGAGACTCCAAAAAAAGCGCCAGAAGTGTTTATTAAACAATTTACATGAACACTGAATATATCAATGGCATACAAATTATCTGTAAACTTTGAAACAGGAACTTCAAAAAATCATTAAACCTTCCACACATCTTATTTAAAACCATATTCATATTCATTACGTCAGTGTGTCATATTATCTTGCTTCTCTGTGGTCACATAATGTTATTCAATGTTATTCAATGGTTTCTGTTGTCAGAAAAACGGAATGAATATGAAATAGTGACTGAAGAGCACCCCATTATAAGGACTGCTGAACTAGCTCTACCTTACAAGATTAAAATCCTTATTTATAACGCGTTGTCTGATGAAACCAAGTACACATAAGATATAGACAATGGCTACGCTGTGAATTTGGCTCTATGTGCATGTAAAATAGAGTTGGAAGCAACATAATATCTATTTTGAAAGCCCTGCTCCTCTCAGCCTCTCACTGAACAGAACAGACGCAGAGAGAGGTGCGCGCGCCGGGAGAACAAGGGCTCGCGCGAGCGCGGCAGTGCCGGAGACTCGCTGAGGCCTGTCCAAGAAGTCTCTAGATTTGTCGCTAGTCGCTTTTAGGGAAAAATGTTGCCAAGGGGGTCTGAAAAGTCGCTAAATATAGCGGTTAAGTTGGCAACACTGATCTGTATTGACAATAGACTGCAAAGAATGATGGGCACGCTTGGGCTGATGGGAATTGTAGTTCCCGCTACCTCCAGTTCGCTCCATTCGCCTGAGTAATCTTTTCCCAGAAGACCTATCGTTTTATCGAGTCATGCGACCACGGTAGTATCGGAAAAAAAATTGATATTGACGGTATTTACAATATCATTACATCCCTACTAAATATACATAAAATATATATATATTTTTTGCTCAGCACTATTTTTCATATAAAATACTTTTTGTTTCTAAAACTAGATTCCTGCTTAGGGAATTCTCTTCTGCTATTTTCCAATTTAAACTTCCATATTAAATTTGACCAGACATTGGATGTTTTCTAATTGTTTTAAGTTTGGATTTGAAGACATATTTTTAGTATGGGTTTTACACCCGAGAAGAAAAATAATAGGACATGAACATAAAGGAAGAAATTTTCTGTTAGTGTTTTTTGTTTGTTTTTTTCCTCTTCATACAATGAAGGTCAGTGTTTTGGACCCCATTTACTTTCATTATGTGGATGAAAAAACATCATTCAGAATACACCGTTCCACAAAATAAAGTAAGTCATACACATTCGGAACAATGTTACAGCATTCAACTGATAACAAAAATTACATTTTGGAGCTTTATGAAAACAATTTGGGCTTTTTATGAATATTTAAAAACTGTAAATTGATGTTTAGACTAAAAGCATATCCAGCAATACTTAAATGTATGGAGTGCCGTTTGCAAAGCATCTTGCAGAAAGCAGCGTTATTCAGAGAATAGGAATGGAGAAATGCCTTTAGATGGAAAACATTCTCATTTCCTAAAATCTTTAGGTCATGATCTATGCAAAAGTTCTTAAGCAAAGAATTGGTTAGCTTCGTTGATGCATTTCTCCATTTCCTTCATGTTTGATATTGTCCTTTTCTTTTAACCCTGCTCCCTTGCCCTATCCTCTCTTTATATCTTCTCTTTTCTCTGTTCCTACTTTCTATTTTTCCTTGTTTTCTTTGCACGCCACGGTTGGCTGGTCCTTCAGGTTCGGCTCCAGCTGTGGGACACTGCAGGGCAGGAGCGCTTCCGCAGCCTCATTCCCAGCTACATCCGAGACTCCACTATTGCTGTGGTGGTCTATGACATCACCAGTGAGTCATTGGGTCAGCAGGGATTTATGCCTCCAGGGCACAGTTAGCACAATATGCCAGCTGCTCTAGGTCATGGCAGTTCATCTGAGTAATATTTTTTTATTATCTCATTAAAAATAAACGAAAAGTAGCTTGTACATGCTTTTCATTTAAAGGCAAACTGCTGTTACCAAGCATCAAAATGACCTGTGCTTTAACTTAACTGTCCTCTGTTTTGTTGATTTTCATACTAACAGTCTGCTTGCACACTTTCTTCTAAGAAAGCTTGGCTTTGAAGTGAATCGTGTGTGAATTGAATACTGCCCAATTTGGATTGTGCACATTGATTTTCAATCGATCAATCATTTCCAACTCAAAACTCCTTTCCTTCCCTGACTTTTCCCCCCTCTGTTCTTCAGATCTCAACTCTTTCCAGCAAACCTCAAAGTGGATAGATGATGTCAGAACAGAGCGAGGAAGTGATGTCATTATCATGTTGGTTGGCAACAAGACAGACTTGGCTGATAAAAGGTACAGCAGTCGGAGGTGTTTGATAAACCTATCTCTTGTTCATCCCTCAGACTTCACCTTTTAAGTTATTTTTGTGTCTGCTTTTCCCTTTGTCATTAATTTAAATATTGTGTTGAGCAATTTGTGCCATTTTTGCTTTTCTGTTTGATCATATTTTCTTGTTTGTTATGTTTGATTTCCCATTACTACTTTTGTTTTTCATATCCATTCTAATTTGAACTGTGTCCACACCTGCACTATGGACTATGGCAGGCAAGTGTCAGTAGAGGCAGCAGAGAAAAAAGCTCGGGAACTGGGTGTGATGTACATAGAGACCAGCGCCAAAGCTGGCTATAACGTCAAACAGGTGGGTGAAACGCTGTAGAGCAGACCTAAGATCTCTTTGGAAAATAATTTTGACTCTGCACTAAACACACAATGACAGAAATGCATTTGCAGTGCAATCAAGCAAACAAACATGCTGCAACTTAGAAGGTATAACGTAAGCATTCTGTTGATTCAAGAAAATCATCTTGAAATCGGTGCACCATCAATGTAGGGAAATTGTCACGTTCACTCAACTCACATTAGATTCATATTAAACCGACTCTGTTTCAGATCCAATTTCTTTGTGATCACCAAGCCTGCCAAAAAAAAAAAAAAAAAGAAAGATGGAAGGAATGTGACATTAACACCTACGTGTATTTTGCAGCCACAGAATTCAGCAGAAAGCTCTGCAGACTACTATTGAATTGAAATGAATGTCATTCAGAAACTTATTTACATCTTCTTCCTCTTGTAGGAGATGTAAAGAACTTTTGTCCTTTCCTTAAATATTTTGCTAAAAATAATAGCCTCACTCTGTTTAACACACTTCACCATATCTAAACTCTTCTTGCAAACTTTTTCTCTCAAATGCAGAAAATGGCCACAGGTCCTGTCTCGGTCTGGGAAACAAAAGCACTGTATACTTGGAGCTGTTCTAAAATTTCCTCATACAAAGTCAAAATTATTCTCTATCGGAAGTTGAACACATTTTTACAAATTCCTGATGCAGTGTAGAAACATAAGAGCAGCTTAATTATGACCCTTATCTTCTTTTGAGGAATACAAGGGAAGACGTTTAGCAAAATCTAAATGCTGCTTTGTCCTGTGCTACAGAAGTGATTCGGACATTATTTTATGTTACTCTTTCATATTCCACAGAAGAAGGCAAGTCAAACAAGTTTGAAAAGACATGAGAGTGAGTTAATGATGACAGAATATGAATTGCTGGGTAAACAATCTTATATTCGAATGACCTGAGTGCCTACGACGTTATTATCTCTTCTGTAGTTGTAGGTTGTCCTTGAATAACGGACGTGTTCTCAGCCAATAGCAATATTTGTTGAACTGCAGTGCAGTGATCTCTTTTCAGTGTTACGATTTCAGCCATTTCTCAACTTTTCAGCCTGTGAGGGGGTCCTTTTAAAACACTTATTCCTCTTTTTTTCCCCCGTTACTAATGTGAACCTCAGCCAGTCTGTCTCTTCTTGATGCAGATCTTTTGTCTGTCTGTATTTCTTTCCTTTCCCCCCCTTCCCTACTCCGGTCGAGCAGACAGATTACCACGGAGGAGGGCGAGCAGAGGGCTAAGGAACTGAATGTCATGTTCATTGAAACCAGCGCAAAGACTGGCTACAATGTCAAACAGGTAGAATCACTGAGAAACGTGGACGGCCCAGCCCCTACCTTCCCTCCACCTCTCTACCTTGAGCCTCTTTTGGTTTCTATCTTTTTCTGCCGCACCCGTCATTAGCCACTCTGCCCCCGCCTCACATTCACAGGTGTCTTTGTTTCGTTTTGCTTGAATTGCTCATGTATCGTCGATTGTTCTTTGCATGCTGACCGAATGATTCTTCTTTATGTGCTGTGTTGTAGCACCACTTGCAATTCACAGACTGGATGTAGACATTTCGTTTGAGCACTGTGCTTTTTATTAGCGTATTTGATTGCTTTTTGTATTGTCAGAATGAGTATAATATGGAGTCTCTTTAACATAATTTTTTTGGTTTGTAATGCTAGTGTCATCAGAAGTACACTCCTGTTACATGTTTACCCACTGGAAGTTATACGTTCGTTTAAAAAGGAGAGACTAGGGCTAGTTGGACATGAGAAGGTTGTCATAAGTGATATGCTACTGTTTAAAGCATAGAGGGAAAGGGAAATATATATATATATATTTATATATATATAACAAGGACACATTAAATTGACCAAATGTGACAAATAATTTGATAAATCATCTTCTTTCGAACTGTCCATTCATTGAACTATCCTGAAAAAAATTGTTTCTATAAAAAAAACCCCCCAGAAAAACAAGCATAACAAATATTTTCAACATTGCTAATAATTTTTGGAATTTATTTGCAAAAACAGATAAAAAAATGTTTTTGTTATCATGCTTTTATTGTGTTTTTTAACCTAATCAAAATAACCCAACTGTAGTTTAATTGAGATTAATTAGAATGCACAATGAAAAAACATACTTTTTGCATTTTCTGCATGTCATAATAATTTATATAATTATTAATAAAAATTAAAAAAAAGGATCATGTTACATGATCATGATGAAAATAATAAACGCTATTTTCTGCAGTTTCATGACACTTTTTCATAGGTGTTTTACTATTTAAAATATAGGCTACATGTTAAGCTTATAATAGGTTTAAATAGGTTTTCAGCTTGCATTGTGACAATTTGCCACATATAGTGTGACAATATGCCAATAAATAGTCACAAATGTTCAGTTTTTTTATAGCTCAGATGTCTATAAATAATAATATATCAAATAAAAAAAATAAATCTGAGAAATACTCAAAATGTCTGATAGCTAGCCCCAGTCTCCCCTACTACTAAGATATTTATTTTATTATATTTAAAATGCATTGATTTATGTATATTTGACCCAAGCATCAGAATATTTAATTAATGATCTTTTTTTCCCCCTAGCTGTTTCGTCGTGTTGCTGCTGCTTTGCCTGGAATGGATAGTACACCAGAGAAAAGCAAAGAGGACAGTATCCTTCATATGCACCCTAAAGCGCTTCTGACAAATATGACAGCAGTCACATTCAAATGTCACACTCTGTTTGTCCGCATCAGTCTAATAGCGGGAGATCTCCTTCCATCTCAAAACCTGACATCTCACAGAAATGAATGTCAGGTAATCCAGTGGTAAAGACATACTCATACATGTCACTAACCGATCCTTAACCTGAACTTTTTCAGTGATCGACATCAAACTGGAGAAGCCTCCGGAGCTGCCTGTTACTGAGAGCAGCTGCTCGTGCTAGTAACCACCCTCGTCCCCCGCCAGGCCCTGCGTCCCCTTCACTCGACCCCCTCACACACAAACAGCTTGCCTCTCAGTGGTCACTCGCTCCTCTCACGGCCCCCGTGTCATGAGCGGACAACCTTTTCTTTCCCTTCGACTCAGTGACTATTCAGAGTAACCGTGTGGTCGTGCTATTACTCTGTATTAAAAAGAATTCCAAAAATACATATGTTAATGGGGAAAAAGTCAAAAGTAAGTCGCAGCATAGATTATATGCTAAAACCATTCAGATTCCCATCTGTTCTGGCTGCATGGCATTATACGGGATTGCAGACTGACATACACTCACATGCTCTTGAGTTTTTTCACACATCAGTGCCGTCATAGTCGTTGTGAATTTACCATGTTTCAGAGCTGGGGCTGATGATGTCATCATTTTAGGCCTTGTTTTTTAATTTCACTGGAGGGAGGGAGAACTTAGTGTAAACTTGTGTTACTGATGTTTTTGTTTTTTTTATATATGAGCATTACACTATTTTGTTAGTGTTTTTTTGGCAGTAGTTATTTAACGAAAGATACAGAAGGGATCTCTTTGGATACTATTGTTGTGAAATGTCATGGACACAATATTCTGTATAACCGGACGTTTTCATTTTAAATATGGTATTAGGGACCAGATATCATTTAAAGGTCTTTTTGTTTCAGGAAATACACACGTATGGCCAATAATAATAATAATAATAGCGGTTTTGTTTTGTGACTAGCCTCATTCTGGACTGGCTACTTTTATACAGGAGGCTTCAGAGGGTTGCATGGATGTAGAATGTATTGAGCTATTGGGGGTGGGGAATTTAGGATTTAAGGTTCTTAGAAAAGGGAAGTTGCTTTGCAAGTGTATTTAATTTCGTTAATACTCAAAACCTAAGATATTTAATGACTTATCCACGGCTGTCGTTACAAAACCTAACGTTAATTGTAATAACGTGTATGTACTAAAGAAACACTTGGCTCTGCGCTTGCATACAGAAAGCAGTTCACACTAATGCCACTAATTTTCAGCCTTTTTTGCTGCGCAAGTATAGGAACAGCATGCAATTTAGAGACGGTTTAACACAAAATGCCTTGCTTGTTTTGTTGTCACAGTGCACCAGTTCAAGCCGCAGCGCTGTGGTTTGCTCGAGCATATTAACGTCGCATAGAGCTAATGAGGTTTTGTTTAGATGCCTTCCTTCAACACGGCTATTGCTTGGTGTACAGACACGTCTTGGTATTGCTCGTCGTAAGACTGTTGGTTTCATGTGTTTATTTATTATCTCGCTAGTTAGTGAAACTGTGTGTGGTATGCTTGAGTGGAATGGCAGTTAACGGTGTGTGGGAATCAAAGGCTGGTGTATAATTTGCATTGCTGCTGTATCACAAAGACAGAGTCGTGTCACTATCTTGGTCACGTTTAATATTTCACGCCCCATCTGTGACGCTGGGTTTCAACAGTATAGCTTGAATGGGCTTTTATTTGCTGGAGAGGTATCACTGAACCCCCAGCGCTGTTGCTTTTCCTCTCATTTGACTGTAAACCGACAACTCCTTTCATCAGTAAGACTAAAAAAGGGTATCACATGTGTTTTAAACATTAACATTTAATATGGTTTGATATGTAAGAATTAAAATAAATACGAGTGAAACCCTCCTGAACAGCTCTGTCACATGTCACTGACAGAAAACTCAGCTGTGTGCTATTCTGAAGTGTGTTGGTCTGTTTGAAATACGCTGTCTACTAGTGTTTAGCAAAGTTTGTGTGAACAAAGTACTATTATTATATGCTGTAAAAAAAAAGGAAGGTTAAAGAGACACCAAAATGTATCACATGAATAAAGATATTTCACCAAGTGCGCTGTTTGTGCTGCTTTTAGTTTCTGGGCCTATCCATATACGAACCCAAAATTAAGATGCAAAGCAAAAATAAAACACAATTGTTTACACATTTTTAGTAGTTGCATACCTTTCAATCAAAGTTATCAGACATTATCGGGATGAATTTGTTATGCTCTTTTCTGATGGTAGGCCTATAACAATTTCTTTCTAAACTATAATCAACAAAATGTGGTAATTTGAGAAGTTTTGTCTGAATATTTTGGTTTTGACTGCATAGTGCTGGATAGTCATGTTGGACTAACCCAGGGACGGATTATGGACCGGGCCAGTGGGGCCGCTGCCTAGGGGCCCCCAGTCCAAGAGAATGGGCCCAGGAGCACACGCGAACGTTATCTGAATGTTTCGGGGACGTTGTCCAAACGATGTCTTTTGCCCTGGGGGAGGTGCGAACGTTGACTGAACATTTTTGCATAGGGGCCAACGCAGACCATAATCCGTCCCTGGACTAACCTGATATGTAGTTAGATAATCATTACAGATAAATTACGTTCATTATATGGTGGTCATATTACTTATCCTATATGCAGTAGCAACAAATTCACTTTTAATTGACTGATTAAGCCCCATATTTTACACTACAGTAAAGAAGCCTTATTAATACTAACAGAAATATTACTCATATAATAATATTCAATATACATGGGCCTATGTAGGAAAGAGACAATGTACTTTTTAAAATTGTATTTGTTTTCTCAAGAAAATGTAGGTAAATTTATTTTTACACAATATGTTCCTGCTTGTGCTTTTTTAAATATAAGATCTTTCAAATATAAAAACCTTAAGAACGTTAATACTTAGGCCTATTTGCCCAACTGTTTGGCCCATGTATGAAAACAAAAGTTTTGAGTACATTTCATATTTATATTTTTAAACTCTTTCGGCCTACTGTTTGGCCCATTTATTAAAATAAAAGTTTTTAATTGTTCTATTTGACCCACTATAGAGTCCATATAGCATAACAAAAGCAAACATGCATGAAATTCAGCGATGACTCACTGCACGAGCCGGTTGAATGATGTGCCGGTGATTGGACGGGTTTCGGTGGGTGAACAAGAGACAGAGTAAATTCATTTTGAATTAATTATGCATAGGAGCAGTAGAGACCACTGGCCCTACACCCGGGTGACCAATCAATACGGGTGGTCCGGCACACCCAGTCTTTGCCAGTCTCACTTGAGAACATAAAGCCGGTGAGCAAATCAGGACCATGTAAGTGTGCTAAATGACCGTGCTCGAGCGCTGATTGACTAGCTGCGCGCCTCAGGCTTGAAGGCTGTAATACACCTGTTCTACTCCCGGAAGTGGTGACGGAAGTTTTTCCACACGCAAGCGTTGACGCCAGGTAAGGAATTTGTGAGAAAAATCTTGTCGAGCTTGAAAAGTTAATCTGTGCCTATAATAGCTGCACCTCATCCTTTGCGAACAGAACAAAGACTTTCAGTCTCGGTAGAAGCAGGGTCCTTCAAACGTTGTTTCTTCGGCCAATCCGCTGTTTTAGGTATGTCTCGCGCTTCGGGAATCATTCCAGATGAATTAATGTTTAATGAGTTCAAAAGACAGTGCTTGTCCACGGAGAACTGGCTCAATAAGTATGATAAAAACGACATGGAGGTCTGGGTCGAGGTGGCCCCTTTATCTACTTCAACAAACAACAACGGAAACTTCTCCAAAGTGCACAAAATCAAGGTAAGATGTCTGCCTGCGTCTAATTATTCATGACGTTGTGTTTATATAGTTTTGATTTGTGTGCTTTTTAAATTTATGGTGTCGAGATTGCCTTTTAAAATTATTTAAACCAATAGTTTTTGACTTTCTGGTTCCAGGCACTCCAACCCAGTTTTTTTATTTATTTTTTTATAAATGTTAGTAAGAACATGACCACATCATTAAATGCTTAATAGGGCATTGGCTAGACATGACTCAATAGTAGATATGTAATATAAATAAATAATACAAACGCGTTCATATCTCTTCTACGGGCTCCACAATTATTATTTTTTTTTCTAAAACATGTTTGGTCCTGTGTGTACTTCTTCCATAACAACGTTAATGCAAATGCCTTGTTTCCAATACAGTGTAGGATAAACATAAAGGATGTATCGGCTGCCACCATGTATGATGTGCTTCATGACGGCATGTACCGGAAGACATGGGACCCTACGATGCTTGAGAGTTTTGACATTGCTCGTCTGGCTCCGAATGCTGATGTGGGCTACTATTCATGTGAGTCATCTTTAAAATCTCAATTGGTGCGTTATTTCTTATCTTATGGTCATTCCAGTGGTTCCATTGGGATTTTATCAGTTTTGAAAAGCCTCCTGGGCCTATGTTTTTGTATGTATTTATAGTCAACATTATCGTCGGTTTTGTTCCTCTTTTTGTGTTGTGGGTGTTTATGGGCCTGCAGGTCATATAAATGTATCACTCATTCACAGGGATCTGCCCGAAGCCGTTGAAGAACAGAGATGTGGTGACCCTGCGCTCATGGCAGGCATCAGAAAATGAATATGTGATCATTAACTTCTCAGTCAAACATCCAGTACGTCTTTTATTTACGTAATCATACTTTTTGTGTTACATAAATCAATTTAGAAATTGTTTTATTTTAATTTAAAAGATTTTTTTGAACACTACGTCTGTCTCAAATTAGTGTAGGAGAAATTCTAATATTAAATACTTAGAATCTAATAATGCATGCGTTTAAAAATGATACATGGCTTTTAATAAACTCTAAAATCGTTTTAGAAATTTCCTGCACGGAAGGATCTGGTAAGGGCCGTTTCCCTTATGACGGGTTACCTGATCAAACCAACAGGGCCTAACAGCTGCATTTTCACATACCTCTCCCAAGCTGATCCCAGAGGTATGAACAGATTCCCCACTTCATTTGAAATGTTCACCCTTCATTAATTTGCATTGTAAGTTTGTTTTTTCATCTTTTAGGGTCTCTTCCGAAGTGGGTTGTCAACAAAGCATCTCAGGTCCTGGCACCAAAAGTAAGTAAACCCATTTCATCTCTTACTATAGTCTCTGTGCATCGGAGGATGCGAGTGTCTTTCTATGTGGGCCTGCGTTTAAGGCTTGTGAAACCACAATTGTTACTATGGTAACCTACTGGAAGACACTAGCTGTGCCAAAAGTGAAACTTGTTTATCTTGTTCTGTCTGTATGCTGCATGACTACAGTCATTCTTTTTATTTACAGTAGATAGTGTCGCTTAGGCTCTTTTTAAATACAAATCTCTTTTCCTTATTAATCATTCATGATGATCATTGACAAAGCAAGCAGTGATATTTTACACTTGCTAGAAACACATTTAATACCTCTTCAGCTCTCACTGAATGATCAGATTGTTATCCAAAGAGAACTGATGTAGATGTTCTTCTGATTAAGAACAGGAACTCGGTCTTGCATTGCATTCTGACTTTTTTTTGGACATTTCATGGTCTTGTGAATTATTCCTGCGTGTGATAGGTCTATTTGCAGTGTTCACAGACAGTATCTCTGTCCAAAGGGCACTGATAAGATGGACTGTACATCATGCTAAGGGTTTATAAACTATTATTGAGCACTGAGGTGTTTATCTTTCCGTTGACATTGATCAGGTGTTAAGGTTTAATAATTATATAAGATTTACGCCTCTCATTCGCATCAAGGTTGCATTTATCTGATCAAATGTGCAGAATAAGAAATACTTTTAATTTATTAATAATATGCTGAATAATACGCTGAATTTCCAGCATTAGTCTAATGTAACGATATGCTCCTCAAAAATGTCTCATTGTAAATGTTGAAAACAGTTGTGCTGCTTAATATTTTTGCGGAAATCATGCTGCTACCATTTTTTAGGTCTAAAAAGATAAAGAAGATGATTTATTTGTTGGGAAGAGGATTTATTTGTGGATTGTGTCTTGTCTGGTTATACTGTTGTATTAAAACACAAAAGAGGCCCTATTAACTTTAGTTTAGAAGTCTGACTTTATAGGCAGCATTTCACACGGTGATACTTTGTGCTGCCAAAAATGCTGGAGAACGAGACAGAAACTAGAAACGCAATGTATTTATAACTATGATTGAGCCAAAAGACTTGCAATTTGAGTCACTGCAGAGTTTAAAAATGAAGCAAAACTGGATTCCATTTGATTGTTACACAAGCATGAAGAAATGAACAAGGTTCAGTGCCGCTCCCTCATTCTCCTCTTGTCTTTCCACAGGTCTTAAGAAGCGTCTATAAAGCCGGGCAGAACTACCCTCAGTGGAAAGCCGCAAATTCGCCAGATCATAAGCCGTGGCTGTATCCCATACAGAGCGAACTGGCCATGATGGATCCAGCAGAGCTGTCCATCCAGCGCGGAGACTCGCTGGAGAACGTGGATGAGAGCTCGACCAGGGATGCTCAGGAGAACGAGGACAGCAGCTAAAAACATCCAAACGAACAGTCTTTAACTCTGGTTTGTGTGACAGGGTCTGTCCAGTTACCTCACACCCCACCTATAGCTTACTGATAGCTCGCTCACAGAGTAAGTGTTTACAATCACTGGTACACAGATCTGCACATTCATGAAAGATCTTTCATTACCCATGTCTGAGTTTCTTAGGGCATTGCATGTGCGATAGTGGTGCTTATTTGAAAAACAACAACAAAAAGAGCTTCTTAATTTAAAAACCTTTTTAAAGGTGGTTTATTATATTAAATGAGACCTGTTTTGCTTCTTTAATTTATTACTAAATGATTTTTGTAAGGTTACGCCTACTTTATAAATCTAGTCAAACGTGTGTAATCTTTGTTTCAAATCAACGTGGTAGGGGAGAGATTCCTCTCAATGTCATCCTTTTGTGTTTATGTATTTATGTCTGTGTGCCTTTTCAAAGAGGTGTGCCTGTAATGGCATGAGTGACACCAAGTAACCATGGGAGAAACCCTGCCTTAAAGGCCCTGTAATATGACCAAAGCAGTCCAAGACACAATGTGGTATTACCCAAGGTTTATTACTTGAAGTGGTATTAGTTCATTAGCCTGTAACAGGCAGAAGAAAACAGAAGGCAGAGGAATGCGATGAGAGCTTTTCTGTATTTCTGTTATGTATGTGCCCCTGAACATGAAAGAAAATGACATTAGCAATAACAGGATACCAGTGGATCAAAGTTTCCCATATTTTTGATAGATGACTTTTCTTTCTGAGGAATGATGGATATGTAAATTTGTAGGTTTGAGTGCTAGAGTTTTATGTGTATGAAGTCTGAACTCAGTGAAGGGTAATATGGTTTTATACTTTAAAATTTTAAAATAAATTATGTTTAAAACACCATTGAGACATCTTTTTCTATTTTTTATTTATTTATTTTTTATCCAGATAGGACTGTTGCATATTTTGGTGTGTTTATTAATGGCACTTCACCATACTAGTTTACATGATCATGGTCTAATACCCAGTATTTGCATATAACAACCATCTGTTCCACTGAGCGTCAAATAAACAGTAGAAGCTACATTTAAATTTTGTGAAAATTAAATGATGTAATTCAATAAACTGGTTAAACATCAAAGTGGTATTTTGTCCAAAAATGCAAATTTTCTAAAAGTGCCGCCAGGAAGAGTCTAAACCGCTGATATAAACCTCACAATAACCCCTGAGTAAACAACAAAAGTCCAGTGCATGTATTAAGATCTTAAGTGAAAAGCTTAAACAACAGGAGGAAGCACTATTAAGCACACATAATCAAATCTGTTCTGATGAAGAAACAAACTCAAACTCATCCACATCTTGAATGGTTTGGGGGCGAGTACATAAAAATGTACTACTAATTTATCTACTTTATTTTAAGTGACATTTATGAACAAAGTTTCGGGAGGAACGCACACGCATGATTAGCCGCAGCTGGCCCGCATGATC
>JAUCMU010000026.1:16843769-16861890 GCA_032275025.1 Enteromius treurensis | reverse complement strand
ATTCTCACGTTCATTTCATTGTTAGTAAATCCCAACGTGAGCGTGACATCTGGCGTACGCACAGTTTTTGTGCGTACACAGCGTTGATACATGAGGCCCCAGAAGTTTTGTCTGAGCCCTAATCCAGGTCTTTTAGCAGGTCGGCTTGGTATGCCTGTAACACAGCCTTTTATTTATTTTTTCATGTGCAGACACGTCACCAGCTTGACCTGCTGCCGAGTACCTCCTGCCCACCAGCATTTTAGATGTGATACTTAAAGGCTTGGGGGGCCGGGACGGAGCCTTTAAAGACAATGCAGCATTGAGAGAGAGATAGCTCGCAAGCATTTACTAAACTCATGGCATCGTCGTATAACCACTTTCATTCTTCCCCATTACTTTATTTAGGGGGATGAAAACCGGGCCGCGAATGGCCACGACTTCTCTGATGAGGAGAGAAGAAACGCAGCACCATTAACAGAACGTGCTTCCCTCCTCGTATGGCTAGCGCTAGACCCCGAGCTGGAGGAATGAGATAGGGACTCGCCCGTCTCAGTATCCCGTGCTCGCACTCAGTGATCTGCGAGCACCATTGCCGCTCAGTCTTGGCTAGAACGCAGTGTTGCCAACTTTTTTCAATGAAAAGTAGCTAAAACCAGCTTGGAAAGTCGCTAGATAATGTCATACGTCAATTTGTATATTAATTACGTCTATGGGTCATATTATCTTGCTAATCTGTAGTCCCATAATGTAATTTAATGCACCCAAATTCTAAATATAACTGTTTTCACTGATATATTTGAATGGTTTCTGTTGTCAGAAAAATGGAATGAATATGAAATATTGACTGAAATGCACCCCAGGTTAGGTTAAACTAGCTCTACCTTGCAAGATGTTAATTTGGATTAATATCCTGATTTATAATCAAGCCGTTTTCTGAAGGAATCAAATACAAATAAGATATAAACAATGGCTATGCTGTGATTTTGGCTATTTTACATGTAAAATAGAGTTAGACACTAGCTATACTGCTAGAACGGGACCAGTGCTGCAAAAAACGCTTATTCTAGGTTCTTTTTCTATCACTAATGTGTATAGTTGTGACGTTCGCGAACGAACCAATTCTTTTGAACGGCTCATAAACATGAACGATGGGAGCCGAGTCACGGCTGGGGGTGGTCCCGTCAAAGAGCCAATAATCCTGTCTTTCCTAATGACAGCCTTCCGAGACTTATACAGTCACAGTAACATTCTCTCACTACGTATGCAGCTCTTCTTATTCTATTGGAGAACTGCCCCGACATGATTCGCTTCTCGGCCAATTACTCCACGTGTGTGTTCACCAGAAATATTAATACCTCTCTTGCACGGAAGAACACGCACTTTGAATGATGGTAAGTTGCCCTCGCCCCTTTTCTTTTTCTTTTTTGACAGAGACACTTTTAAGCTAGGACAAACACACAGTCAACACAGAGCGCTTCGCTGAATGACTAAAAGCTAGTTTGTCGGCAGCATTCCACGTGCTTTAATGCTTCCTGGCCAGTGACGTCACCCGCCTATGACGTCCCAACTCATCATTGGCTGATTCTACACAAGATAAATGATTGCTGTGAACCTCAGACCATCGTACCATTCATCTTTGAACTTGTAAATTGACACCAAATATGACAGTGAAAAACAATATCTTCACAGAATAACATTTTGTAACTTAACATTTTCCATGAGAGCTCTCAGAGGGAGAGTTTGAAACTTGGTAGATCGTAAAATGGGTGTAGGTCGAGGCAGGGAGGGGAGGTCGTCGTAAAGTGGGTGAGAGGGTGTTTTTGTCTATTGTCTTTTCAGATCTTAAGATCTCGTTTTATGGCAGGTCATCTGCCAACTTTGCGAGACTTCTCTGATTACAGCTTTCTCAGGCTGATTGGATTTCTTTTAGCCAAAAGGATTTAATTGAATTACATTTCTTTTAGCTCATTTTCATAACACACTTAATTCCACTTGTCAACTCATTAGTAGAGACTGCAAGAACTAAATTAAATGTGTCTGATGAGGAAGACATAAAAAACGTGCATTGGAAGGGGGCCTCCAGGATAGGTTTGTGAAGCATGGCTTATAGACCACTTTGTTAATTTTCATAAGTGGCCAAGACGCAGCCTAGAATTGAACCCAAGCACGTATTTTTTGGAGAAACCTGAACATGTGCATCCGCCCGCATCCAACCTAACAGAGCTTGAGAGGTGATGACGAAAGGAGAAGAGTGGCAGATAAATGTGTAATTGCTGTGGAGCAAAGCTTGTCGCATCAAACAAAAAGACTTGAGGCTGTAAAGATGCTTCAGCTAAATATTTAGTTGAGGGTATGAATACTTATGCAATGTTTTTTCACAGTACTTAAGTCATTTTGCAAACGCTTTTTTCCAAAGCGACTTACAATCGGGGAATAATAAATGTGATTAATCTTAAAGAGCCAAACGGACAGAGGAAGTACTCGTAGTACCGGCTTCAGGTACTCTTCAGCTGGGGGATGTAGATTTGTGACAAAAAGTTGTGCAACATGCTCTGTTAGGAAGGATCGGGTCTTTCTGATGTTGCATAATGCAAACCTGCAAGATTGAGCAGTCTTTGCAATGTTCTCTTTGAAGGTCAGGTGGTCATCAAGACTACACCAAGATTTGTATCATCTGGTTGAAAAGAGAGATAGAGCTGTGTGTCATCGGTGTAGCAGTGGTAGGAGCCATGTGCTTGATAGGACCCAGCAATGTAGTGAATGTGGAGAAGAGGAGAGGTTCAAGAACAGATCCCTGAGGAACCCCAATGACCAGTTGATGTGTTTTGGATACCTCTTCTCCCCAGGCCACCTGGAAAGACCTAGCAGTACGATAGGATTCAAACAAGCAAAGTGGAATCCCAGTGATGCCCAGAAATGAGAGGGTGGGACAGGAGGATCTGATGATAGATCCAGCAGAAAAAGCACAGATGATTTGGAGTCAGCTTTAGCAGTCCGCAAGGCTTCAGTGACTGAGAGTAGAGCAGTCGCCATTGAGTGGCCACTACTGAAACCTGACTGGTTAGCATCCAGTTTGTTGTTCTGTAAAAGAAACAATGATACCTGGTTGAAAACTCGTTCAAGTCTTTTCGCTATGAGTGGAAGGAGAGAGACAGGTCTGTAGTTTCCTATAAGAGAAGTGTTTTTTGAGCAGTGGGGTAACCCAAGCCTGCTTGAATGCAGTGGGGAAAGTGCCTGTGAGGAAAGATGTGTCGATGATGTATTCAAGTGCTGGTAAGAGTGTGGGAAAGTTCGCTTGGAAAAGGAGTGATGGGATTGGGTCCAGAGGGCATGTTGTAGGATGGCTGGAAAGGAGAAGTTAGGATACTTCAGCCTCTGTGATTACTTGTGTCAAGAGCACTGTTGACCATCATTTTAGTTGGAATAATTTTAGCTTTTTAACTGTAATAAATTTGGAAATATGTTACAAACCTGTTTTCTTTGCTGCACAGTTATGGAGTATGCAGTTTAACATAAGGCAGCAACATAACAAAATGTGGAAAAAAAGTTCAGGTCTCATACAGTAGATGAGGAAGCAATCTCAAATGAGTTACCTTTAAATCACGGATAGCAGTGTATATTATTGTTAGTCGAAGTGGATAAAGGAAGTTAACACAATGTTAATGAATGATCCCAGTGCATTAATGATTATCTGTTCTCTGTTCAGGTGTTTCTGTTCTTAGGCCTTCTCGTTGTTACTATATGCACAGCTGCATTTTGTAAAGAATGGACAAAGGAGTGGAAAACTGTCTATATGTCATTTCAGGTAAGAAACCAAAAGCAGCCTTCAACCATTCATCATCTGACATCAGTACTGGTACATTGTCCTTATGTCTTGCAGCTGGACCTCATTGTATTTCCTGATATCTTATCTATTCTAAATGCCAACGTGATATTTTACACCAATAACATGCATATCCCTCAGCATGATGTTATAGTATACCGTATTTAACTCAAGACTGTCACTCAGGTGTTCATATCTCTAGTTACAACACTATTGTTGTGGAGCGCAGTGTATTTAAATTCCCTCTTTGGTTTCCCATAGGCCACTGCTCCTTTCCTGCAGCTGGGTGCTGTCGTGGCTTTGACCTTGATCAGCTGTCTGGTGTTCCAGAGTTATCACCGAGCACAAACAGCTGGTCAGTGTCTCCAAAACAGCTTAATGTTTTCTGACTGCACTCTGTCTGTCTGTTAAATAGCATGGACACTACAAATTGATTTAAATAAAAATCCTAAGAATTTGTATATTTTAGTGCATAATTTATACCTAAGATTAATGTTACCAGTCAATGTGTAAGTTAACACCAGTGGTGGCTGGTAATATCAGTCTCTGTTTCTGAATATTTCGTCTGTGCAGCTTGTAAGGTTTTTATAATGATGAGCTTCCTGGTAGTGTCAACCGCTGTGTTCCTCTGTCCTCTTGCAATCTGCTCTCCATGCATTACCAAAAATCTTCCTCCAAAACCGGCCCTCGTCGGACACCGTGGTTCTCCAATGGTAAGTGGATGACGCCCTAGTTGTAACTTTCGTTTTGAGACATTCTTTCCTTTTGTTAAAACATGTTTACGTTGGCGTGCTCATCAAAAACGTGTCTTTGCTGATTTATTTATGCCGTTGCTGAACAACAGGAGGGTTTTCGCATTATTTTATTAGAATAGATTTGACATGCACACACAATGAATCATCTGCTGCAGCTTCTGAATCGGTTTAGGATTATGATGATTATGGCATCGTTCCCAGGTTATAAGCTATCGACTTGGGGATATGTGATTCATTAGCATGTCAGTCTGTTGGAACATTTCAGATTACAATTTACAGATGCAATAATCACAGTGAAAACATAAACTGTTATTACAAAATATGTAGTCCATATCCGGAAATGTGTTTTTGAATATCTGACTATCTACAATTCACATACAACCTGTTAAATTCGACTGGCGGGGAAGGTGGAGGAGGTGTTTTGACATCTGAAGCTCCATAGGTTTGATCTCCCTCCGCTCAACAGGAGATTGGAGGTTAACTGTGAATAAAAACATAGGCGTGTGAAGAACACAGATGCCTCAGCTTTTGAATTTTGTTCAAAGACGCCATAGAAACCTTATTATATTTATGTATATAAAAATATGGTTTCTGGCAAAAAGATATTTAAAGTAATGAATTCATGTGAATCGTATTTTTACTGTATATGTTCGTTATGTATTTAGATGGCTCCAGAGAACACCATGATGTCATTTGAGAAAAGTATGGCGTGTAACGTGGTGGCAATTGAAACAGATGTGCAACTCAGGTAACAGATTATATCAAAACACTAGACAATTGCTTCTGTATGTGTGTGTGTGTGTTAATTCTTTTGCCTGCCTTTTTTCAGTAAAGACATGAAGCCTTTTCTTATGCATGACATAAATTCAAGCTTTCTGCTGCGGACAACTGATGTGAAGGAGAAATTTCCAGGTCGAGAGGGTGAAACGCACAATAACTTCACATGGCAAGAGTTAAAGACTTTAAATGCTGGCAAATGGTTTGTAAAGGTAATTACAAAGATTTTTTATTTTATGTATTTACTTAATATTAATATAATTTAATGTATAATTTTCCGTTCTGTTTAGCTTATATAATCTAGTCCTACAAACTTGGTGCATTTTGTTAGAATTTCTGTTATACAACAGTAGAACACAACTGGAAATCTGAACCACAGTGAAATTTCACGATGATAATATATTATGTTAGGTAAGGTTATGTATTTATACTGTATCTGTATTTTATTACATGTAAGAATTCAATTTATAAAATGTTTTCTATCACATTTGACAGTAATTACTTTTAGCTATAGAATGGAACTATAGAATAGAATACAAATTGAAATGTTAAATGTGTTCTAATTGAACATGTTGTATATTAGCCTATATTATATTATGAAAGGTCTGTTGTAAAGACCGCTTGTGTAGAGCATTTGAAAGCAAACAAGAAGGGAGTAACTGTTGGTTAGAGCAAACAACCTTGAACT
Source organism: Enteromius treurensis (assembly GCA_032275025.1). Lineage (NCBI taxonomy): Eukaryota > Metazoa > Chordata > Actinopteri > Cypriniformes > Cyprinidae > Enteromius > Enteromius treurensis. The sequence goes on along the minus strand of JAUCMU010000026.1, from coordinate 16,855,865 downwards.
CCTCTGAGGTTGCCATTCTTTCTTTTTTGAGCAGATATTGAGCTGAAAATAATTTTAAAAGATTCTTCCACTTCACATTTGATGTTTAGATGCTCTTTTTTAGTCCCTTCAGCTGTGTGATGTCAAAATGACAAATTTGTTTTGTGAAAATGTTTTTTGGGATTTTGGTTTTCAAATATAGACGGATCCATTTCAGTCAGTGTCATCGCTTTCAAATGAAGAGAAGATGGAGGCTAACAACCAGACTGTGCCATCTCTTTCTGAGCTCTTAGTCATGGTCAGAAATCATAACGTTTTCCTCATATTTGATCTAAAAAATGAGAAAAACTCAACAGGATTCCAGAACAGTGACTCTTACTACACCACTGAAGCAATCAAAAACTCAGGCATTTCACAAGAGAAGGTAATAATATCAAAGAAAAAAAAAATTTCTATTACATTTTCAGAAATGCCCTTTTTTTATGTTTTTAATGTCAGAATCTCTGTCAGTGTTATTTTAGTATTGTGTATATATAATGATTCTTAAAAAAAAATAATAATAAAAAAATATATATAATATATATATATATATATATCCTATTATATAACATTTTTTCGGGTTAGGATGGTTAGTACCTCTGCTTATTTGTTTTATTTCAGAAAAATAAGCAATATTTCTCATATTTAGGTGTCTTGAGTTTAATGTTACATTGCACTATTGAGTATCATTTTAATATGTATCGCTTTCAGATATGGTGGCTTCCACCAGAATATAGAAATGACGTGAGAAAGGTTGCACCAGGTTTCAAGCAGGTGTATCAAAATAAAAAAGACATGGATTTGGATGGTGGGAGCTCTCTGAATATGCACTACAGTTCTTTGAGTGCACAAGAAATAAGGTGAGTGTCGGATTGGTGCAGCTTCTCTGACATGCAGAGACATGATGCTGCTCACATTAATGCTGGTATGATCTCCCAGCCTTAGGGAATGTTCTCACAGGGTTTTATTTTCTTAAAAAGATGACAGAAATGCTCTGAAAATGAATGGAGATCTGTAGCTTGTACTTACAAATGTATCATCTAATGATTATAATAGCAGGAATGCAGAGTTACCAAAATTTTACACATGATGATTGATGAAGCTTTTTCCAGACGCTATTGTGTCCGGTTGGGTGCACCTGTCATTTTATAATTTTACGTGACAGTAAAGATGAAGAAAGAATAAAATTAAACAAGAAAAGCTTGACTGATGAATAAGAGTGCATGTTAAAACGGTCCTGCCACTCCTGTCTATTGTGCTGAGAAAACTGGCTTGTTGCGACCTGTCGAAAGGTCGCTGATATGGAGCCAAAGACAAGTAAATAGTAGAAATATTTGTGTTAAATTTTATTTGAACATTTATTATTTTTTATTTCAATGGACAGTGAGCTGCGGGAAAAAAATGTGTCCGTGAATCTGTGGGTGGTGAATGAGCGCTGGCTCTTCTCATTACTGTGGTGCTCTGGGGCCAGTTCAGTGACCACCAACGCTTGCCACATCCTCAAAAACATGTCTAAGCCTGACTGGCATCTGGTAAAGCTCAGCCTATCTTTTTACCTATCACGGTCTACTCTGCCATAAAGATGTTTTTCTATGTCTTATTCACATGGGCTTGTCTGAATATGTAACTCCTCTGGAATCCTTTGTGTTTGTGTGTCTCTCTTTGCACGTTACAATGAAAGGAGCCTAATATCTACATGGCAATATGGATCTTGGTTGACGTGATATCATTGCTGTTGATGATTGGCCTGTTTCTCTGGCAAAGGTAAGAAATCAAACTCAGCACATGCTGTTAAATTAATTCGAATGATTCCAACTCTAAAGGATATTTAACTTAATTTCCCAAGAATTCGAATAATGTCAAACCCATAATGTCAAAATTCATTATACCACTAAAAAGAAATGAAATAAGCAAATGTTAATCATGGCTATGGACACTTGTTTATTTCAGTACTTCTGAATGTAGTAAAAGTAGTCAGAAGTGCCACTACTTCAAGAGTCACTCAAGTGTTGATTGAGTTTGTAATGGACGTTTTTCTCTTTGTTTATGAACAGGAACCATGTTTCTCGTCTAAATACAAATGAGAGAAGTGTCCCCCTGCTTCCCCGCTGAATGATGCCATCCCTGACCTGACAGGGCAATCACGTTTTGAAGGATTGTATGTGGACATTGTAGGAAAATCACACCATATTAAATGTGTCATGCAGTAAATTCACATCATATTTTTGCTTTTTTAAACACTTAGACTGCATATTCAATTCAATTCAGCATTTACTGGCCAAGTATGCATAACATAAAATGAATTTATTGCTGGTTTAAGACGTCACACAATTACACCTGTTAATGCAATTACAATGTTACATGATAGAGTTCAGAATATTTATGGCTACTGGAAAAAAGCTTGTAGTTGTGCAAAACTGACAGTATATTGTGCAGTGCTGCCCCCTTTTGACAGTAAACAACAAGACTTGTGTAAAAAATGTTGGACCGGTACCGAACTTTAACAGTGTTCAGTGTCAGTAGCAGAAAAAATGTTTTGCAATATAACATTAGCACAATAAGTGTAGTCAAAGACATCTAGTGTTTAAAGGAACAAAAATTTGAATAAGTAAATATTTTATATAGTAGGGGGGTTTCAAATGGGCATTCAAGACAAGTTCAGATAGAGGTGGTTTAAGTTTTAGTTGTATTGTGTGTTCATTTAAAGATCTGGCTGGTACAGGGTTCATCTTGGGTCATAATATTTATGTGTTGCCACAAAAACTGAATGTTTGCCTTTGGCCACACTGGTTCTTTACTTAATTGTATTTAAATGTAGTAATGGGAGACATTTTTTGTTTTCGTGTATGCTAAGCTTTCCAGCTAAAATCGTTTATTGTTATTATAACAATTAATAAAATATATTTTTAATTTTCACAACATTTACAACATTTTAAATAACCAATAGAAGATGTTTTGATCCACAAAGTACCCCTTTATACCTTTTATGCCATCCAAGCATCTGAAAACCCTATATTAATCAATTTTTATGCAAAAATAATTTTGTATAAACAATTATAAGCAACAAGTTATTTTTATTGATTTTTGCATTTTGTTCCTGCAGTCTGAAGTACGTGAGTGGCATAATCAGGTCGGCTATAAACCGAAACTTTGAGGAGCAAAACAACATCTAAACTCTTCCCTATTGATGAGATAAATTGATTAGATTGTAAAAGAAAAAAAAGAGTTTTATACTTTACATTTGTATTTAACCATAAAACCAGTGTCTAGCAAATGTGGGGTAAGTAGTGTCAGTTTGGTTAAAATAAATTTTTACATCTGTTCCGTTTGTTGCATCCCTTTAAAAATGTGCCAACCAACCACAAAACCTCAATCACTAGTGCATAACGTAACTTCAGTCATACTTTTTTACAAATTTTTTATGAGTAAATATTTCATGATACTGAATGTATGATTTTCATCAAATAAAAAAACAGGTGCACCATGCATTTACTTTCATACTTGTTATTTAATGTGAATTCCTTGTATAAAAATTATAAAAGCTATTGTTGTATTATAGTCTTTCTGTTTGTATGATGTAAAACAAATAAAGCAGATGTTTTCATTAAATTGATCACAAAAACTTTGCATAATGTTACTAAACTTGTCACCAGCCAACACATAGACTGGAGGCAGGCCTGGATCAGCATCCCAGCTAACAGGGTACAAAATGTTATTAAAAGAATGTTTTTAAACTGTTTTTAGAACATTGTTAATGTTCTTGTAATGTTGATAGAAAACGTTACTTGTATTTGATGAATGTTCCTCTAATGCTGCTGGAAATGTTCAAGGCCAATGTTCTTGGAACATCTTTAGGACGTTACTTGTATTTGATGAATGTTTTTATAATGTTGCTAGAAATGTTCTTAGAACAACGTTCTTGGAACGTCTTTAGAACGTTATTTTTATTTGATTAATGTTCCTATGATGTTGATAGAAAACGCTCTTGAAACCATGTTTTTAGAGTGTGTTTAGGACTTTATTTTTATTTGATAAATGTTCCCATAATGTTGATATAAAATGCTCTTGAAACCATGTTCTTAGAATGTGTTTATGACATTATTTGCACTTGATGAATTTTCTTATAATGCTGATAGAAAATGTTCTTAGAACAACATTTAAACATTTAATGTTCTAATAAAGTTCTTGGAACAAGGTTCTTGGAACATCTTTAGGATGTTATTTGTATTTGATGAATGTTCCTGTAATGTTGATGAAAACGTTTTTAGGACGTTATTTGTACTTGTTCATGGTGTTAGAAAATGTTCATAGGACGTTTTTGGGACGTTATTTATACTTAATGTATAAATGTATACCCATTTATACTTAATGTTAATACTTAATTCAAACTTCAGTACTATTTAAAGCACCCTTGTCAAAAAATTTGAAGAATTTCAGTTGGTCTTTTTGTATTTTATTTCGTCCTTAGTAAAATTCTATGAACAAAATCTGACTGTAGTATTCTATGTCCATAGAATTTAATTTAATGCTTATAATATTATTGGACTTTATGTTTTATTTAATGGTATTTTATTTTTTTACTGACAGCAGGGATGCCCTCCAGGGAGGAACTGGTGGCAGAGACGCCCTTCAGGACCGCAGCCCTCCCGTGAGGGACCAGCAGGACTGGAACAGAGAGCACAGAGAGGTTAATTGTGGCCTCTGTTGCCAAGATTGAGATTGTAGGCGTGCCCAGGCGGAAACAGGACAGACACCTTGCAGGATGGCGCAGGAAACCAGGGTAGAGTAGACATAGCTGGGAAAGAGAGCATAGATAGGTTATTGAAGGCCTCTTCAGACGGAACAGAGCTGCCTGAAAGGTCACAGGTGGTCTCTGTGGTCAGAACAGGGCAGGATGAGAGTTCGAGAATGGCCTCCATGGCCTGAACAGGGCTGGACAAGAGTTTGAGAGCTGCCTCCATGGCCTGAACAGAGCAGGATGAGAGTTTCTCTGTAATCCTTCTGGCCGACGCTGAGCAGAACGAGGGTTCTGTCCATGGCAGGAAAGGTTGTTGACTCAGTAGCTTTCATAGCTGTGACAAAGCATGGAAAGAGGCTAATGGCAGTTCTTATGGTTGAAACTGGGCTGACCTCTGTGGTCGTGACAGGGCAGGATGTTGACCCAGTAACTTCTATAGCTATGGCAGGGCCGGGCGATGGTTCAGTGATGACCAACCCTGGTGGGGACCGAGTTGAGCACTTCATGCCGTGACTTGGAAACAGGATTTTCCGTACTTGGGAATGGCTTTCCTAGCCGTGATTTGAGAGCGGGGCTTCGAGATGGCTCTTCTAGCCCTAGTACAGGAACGGAACTCAGGAATGGAATTCTGGACCGTGATTGCGGAGCAGAATCCCTGGGGCACATTCCCTCTGGCTGAGCTTGAGGGAAATCCAGCTGAATATCATAACTGCTTGTGTGTACTTCTAACCCTAAAATGCGGCCTGTATGAATACACACAAATATGAAATACATAATATAACAGTAAGGCAAAGATAATAAATGACATTTCACAATGTTTCATGCGAGTTGAAATTCACAGAAACACAAACATCTATTAAATGGGATTGACCTGTCGCTTCCCCTCAGTGCTGCACGTGCAACTGTAGCGCGCATGCTTTGAGTTTGAACGGTTAGAGAGAAGAAGCTGAAAAAATTGAGTGAGGAACGTTGTGTAACTTGTTACAATTTGTTCAAAGATGCTAAAAAGGAAGAAATAATATTCTGCTCTGCATCCTAAACGAACAATTGTGTGAACGAGATATGTTGGAGAGTTTGCAAGCTCCTTTTATTCGGTCTGGTGATTAGCAAAGGTGTCCCTTACCTGTTACATATATAGCAAATATTAATGTCTGCTTTTTATAATAAAATGTAACTGTATAAAACACTGGAGTAGTGAGTTAAAAAATGCCCGTTTTGCCTCCATTTTGAGCTGTTTTAAATGTTGTGTTCGCACTTGAACGTTTTGTGTTTGTCAATTGAAGATTATTACCAGCTCAGTTATAAAATGCACACATTGCGATGTTCATTGCGAACAAAGTGTCTGAGGAGCATTTTTAATGGCTGTTTTGTTAGCTTTAGTTAACATTTCTGTTATTTGCTCATCTGGATTTATTTAAAATTCATACTAACAGATTATCATGCTTTTGAAATCAAATCGATGGACTTTAGTGGTGTAATTTGTCACAGTTCTTGTATAAACAGTTAAACAGTGTAAACTGGTTTTTATTTTCTGATGAAATACTATTAATGCAGTGATGACCAGAAATTACCAGCAGCACAAATTTTAAATCTGAAGAAATACTAGCCTATACTTTTGTGACTATTAGATTTTAAAGATTGATTTTAAAGATTGATTAAACTGTTAATACACAACACAGATGAAAAATAACTAACAAACTAACTAACAAAAATAATGACATCTGAGGGCCAATCTGCTTGATGCAATGTAGTGTGTCACCGTTTTAATTCAGGCTGAATTGAGTGAATAACATCTTAAATTTTTTATTTTTAAAGTTCTTGTTTAAAAAAAAAAAATACCAGTGAAGTCTTTTCTTTAAGTTGGGGTTCTATATTTATATACTTATTATTATTTTATATGATTTGCAATTTTCTCCAATTTGTTCCTTGTGTTGAGATTTTTGTATGTTATTATGTTAATTTAGATACCTGTTCATATGCACATGTAACTGTATATTGCTTTTATCTGGAATGTTATGTTAATAAAAATGATGTTGAAAGAGAATGGTGCAAAACTGCTGTTTTATTAAATTAAACGTTGTAATGTTAAACGTTTATATTGTATTTTAAATAAAATGTAGGTGAAAAAACCTCTAACAAACCAGTAATGTTAGGCAAACTTGACATTGTGACGTTTTTGGAATGGTGTAAATAAACGTTCATAGAACGTTATCTTTTTAGTGAAATTCAGGTTGCAATAACGTTGTAGGAACGTTATGCTAACCACATAATAACATTCTAGGAATGTTAAGCAAACCGGACAGTTCTACGTTTTTGGAAAAACCAAACCGGAACGTTAGGAAAACTTTCTCAGAATATTAATTTGTTAGCTGGGATGTGAATAGAGCGAACAGAAGAGATCTGTAACTAAATCCAGTGCGGGATTTTCATTTATGCAAAGCATTGATAGAGTGACTTCGAATTGAAAAACGACGTGGTAACTAATGTTTTTACCCTCATTCTAATATAGTCCTTATTGCTATAAAAGGCCAATTGGCTTCTACAGACCCCTTCAAAGCAGGTTCAACGTTTCTCCAGTAAGCGGCGCTATATGCTTCAGAATAATAATTTCCATGATCAAAATTGCATCACCGTTTTCTGGCACACACGGTATGTTTTCCGATAAATAAACGAAATAGATGTCAGGTATATTTATTGTTATAGTTTCTAACACCATTATTTTCCTTCCGTTCTCTTTACTAGCCACAACCCAGTACATCACATATGATTAGCCTTCGCCGTTATACAATAAAACTGTACGTTTTTCCCAATGAAGACAAGCTCATTAATAAGCTTTGTTTTCATATATCAACAATTTGAAGGATGAGTAAGTCCCTGTTACTGTAGACCGCCCTCCAGTTTCACTTGCTTCCCCTCAAAACTTCCCAAAGCTGGAGCCAAAGGCAGATAACGGCGCCTCACACTTTCACTGCTTCCACAACAAGTATCTGCTGCCAGCTGGAGTAACTTCTATTACCGCCTTTAATACTAAAGCTTCCCAAAAGAAGCCATTTCGTCTCTGTGAATAGAAAAACTACGGCAAAACTTAAAAAAAAAGCCTGGTCGGGTGACAGCTGACCCGAAAAGGACTTTTTGAAGCGCTGTTATTTATTAGAAGAACTAGTCAAAAGGTTTCAACTGGATTCACGGGATCACTTTTCTAACAGTCTTCACATCATGGTACATAAATACGGTAAGTTCCGTTAAAACCGTTAGCTTCAGTCGTTTAAAAATAAGAAGACGTCACATCTTATAATTGGCAGTTATTTAACTTGTTGGTTTTTAACGGTTTTTAGTTTCGATGTACGTGTGTTTTTGGAAACCCCATGGGAAACAGAAAGCAGTGAGATTATGTAACTTTTAATAAAACGACTGTTCTTCACAGAAGCTGAATGAATGTCAAGGGTAGCAGACGACACACTGACTCTGTTTAACCCATCACAATCTGTCATGTTTGTGTGGAAACCTTTACCTTTGCCTTATCTCGTCCTCCCTTAAACAATCCCCTACTTTCACTTTAAAACGACACCCTTTAACTAAACTTCAATTGTTATTACTGTTGTTGGCTATTGCTTACAACAGATATATTTTTAAGCTCATAGTTAATATGTCGTAATGATTTTGTTGATATTATTCATTTAGGACACCTGAAAATGGCAACTAACTGGTTAACTGTAAAGCTAGTTAACAAAACTGTAGCATCACTTGTAATCTAGTGCATTTTAAGTGTAACTTAGGTGTCTGAATTTGTATTTTTTTGGCCACTTTATGGTCCCATTTATTCCAAATGAGTAACCCAGCCATTAACACAGACCTTTATGCAAAACCAATCCATCATTTATTTTTATCTGCTTTCTGAAAAACTGTAGTTAGACAGCCCTGGTTGAGAACATCTGGCTCACCCCTCTTCTAGGGGTTCTTGTAATTATAGGCAAGTAATATCAGATATCAAGCATCCAGCATGGTGCAGAGCCTTTTCAGAATTAGACATGCATCTAAAAATGTCTTCAGACTGTCAGAAAGAGTATGTAGGTAATCTTCTCTTTTATTTCAGATACCAAAAGAGCAGTTGGGCTACTGAAACAGTACCAGGCAAGTCTGACCAGCCCAGAAGAGCAGGTCCTGAAGACCAGCGTAGAGAAGGTCTCTTCCATCTTTGGCAGTCATCTTTTTCAGGCTCTGCTGGGTGAGGTTTGTTTCTGTGTAAACTCTAATGGCTCTCAAAACAAATAATGATTAACTGTCATTATTTAGGGCTGTACCACTTGATTCCAGCACATTCTATACCAAGGAAAATGTTCCAAGAAGCCGCATTACAGTTTGTTTTGCTTTACTAAACACTGCTGATATTTTTATAAATGGTACATCTAGTTTCCTGTCCGCATGTATTTGAGACTTTCCGAATGTGTTCTTAAGTTACACAACAAGTCAAACTTTCACAACCCCAGCTGATTTCTCAGTATTGTCGATGTGCTCTGTCAGTCTCACAACAGCCAGAATAAGAAATCATACAAGTAACAATAAGTATCACTGCCGTGCCAGAGGCATCTAATAAAAATAAGAGATTTCCTGACTTATTTTTAGTTTTTGTCCTGCAAAGGAAACAAATTAGCCCAGGCTCTAATGAGGCCTGCCTGCTGCTATGGCAGAAGAGTAGTACCACAGGGGCTGTGATCAAGCCATGGGTTGCGTTGCCATAGGACTGTAGTGAGGAGAGGGACAGGATTCCCCTGATCTGAACCATTGGGCGGGATAGGCTTATGATATAGTGTACCTGTATGTGATATTGTTGTGCATGGGCTGGTCATTCTAAAAAAGGCATAGAAAGTGACAAAGTTTTATATGAAGTCTATTTTATTTAAACCTGTTAATATACAAAATATATCAAGTTTATATATTTGAATAAAAAATAATCAAAAGCTGTAGGTGAAAGTGTCTTTTTTAGGATTATATACTATATAAGTATATAATAAAATTAAATTTCTTCATTTTTTGATCACACACAGTACTCTCAAATGCTGTAAAGACCATAGTACTGTGGAATATTGCAATTTAAAATAGCTGTTTGTTTTTTGTTTAAATATATTTAAATCATATTTATTTCTGTGATGCAAAGCTGAATTTTTAGCCGCATTTGTTCCAGTCTTCAGTGTCACACGATCATTCTAATATACTGATTTATTGCTCAAAACATTTTTTTAAATTATTATTTATAATAAAATAATTTTTAGCTATGTTGGAAAAAGTTATGTTGCTTAAAATTTATTTAATTTATTTTGATGAACAGCATTTATATGAAATATTGCAAATGCAGAACAATTTTATGCATCCTTATTTATTTCTTTAAAAACATTACTCACCCCAAACCTTTTGAGTACAGTAAGATGTTCCTTTTTAGTCTAAAGTGATTTGGATACTGTTGAGGAGAGTTTTACCTTTTATTATGATGCCTCTGGTGTTAAAGGAAGTGCCATTCACTTAAATCTTCCTGTTTATTTTTTCATAGTGGTAAGCTTTGTAGGGGTAAAGGGTATTTGAATTTATTAAAACAAGTATGGCTCCTGCCGCTGGTTTTTAGGTTTATATACTTTTCTGGGCTTCTAATAAAGCTGTTTGCCTACAGCAGGGCAAACAGATGTTGCAAATATGCTCATTTATCAGGATGTGAATCAGTCATGAGAGTTTCAGCTTTAACTGGCATAGCACAGTAAGAGGATAAGAATTCCACACATTCCAGAAAGTGGCTGGATCATTAGCGGGAATGTGGGATAACATGTAGGTAGACTGATAAACAAACAGTTCTTGGCCACACTGTAGTACTCCCATCTGACCTCAGGCCAGATTAAGCAGAGAGTATCTATTTGTGCAGGACGGCCCATTCTCTCTCCCAGGTACCGAAGAAAGGGGTCATGTGAGGCTGAGCTGAGAGCAACATATGGTTTCAATCATCTCTCCAGCCTTTTGGGTGTTGGCCAGAGTTAAAAAGGGAATACAGTATGAATTCTAAAAACTGTCAGATGGAAAATGTTTAATATTATTTTATTGCAAGTATTATAATATTTTTAGATTATATTTTGATTTGTATAGCTTTTACTATTGGGGTATTAATATCATGTGCTTATAAATGATGGTTAATCGCATTCACATAATTGAAGTGTTCTTAGACTCTAAGTTGAAAGCCCTTTGTTTTATGTGGCATCAAAGAAAAAGTGATCATCAAATTTATTGGGGATACAATGAGGCTTGTAACAATTCAGTTCTGTGATGCACTGTGGGAGGGAGGGTGATTCGACCGTGGGCTTGTTTGGTTGTCTGCATGATTGCACAATTTCGAACAAAGGTTTTCCTAACTGCACACTCATCCCTTTGTTTCCAAACACACAAACAGACTAGGGATCACACAGGTTTTGTGCCCAAATATGACCCAATATCAAGGGAGGGCTATTTTTATTGCTGGGGAAAACAGACAGTCCATAATTCCTCAGTGCTTTCTCAGTACAGAGTTTCTTTTTGTGTTATCATGTTTTAGTTCCTTCTAGACAGTTTTCAGTCAGCCTACTTCACTTTCCTCTTGCATCAAATGCTTTTTACTTCTTAATAATGATGCGTTTACTTAATCAAAACTACAGCAAAAGCTGTTAAATGTTGTTTCAATTAAATATAGTACATATGATAAAAACACTTAATATTGCAGTATTTCAAAATAACAGTATTTATTATAAATAGATAGCCCCAAACGTTTAACCGGTAGTGTATTTACTTTGAAACAACATGTCACAGTAAATATTGAACCCTTGTGCATTGTTCAAATTTACTACCCTTTCGTTATGTTCAGAATGAAAACATCCATAAATCTGTTAATCAACCTCAGTCCTGATCAAAACTACTAAATGTAAAAAAAAAAAAATCCAGGATTTAGACTCTTTATTTGCAAAGTTCAAAAGTGATTGTGCACACACACAATATTTGCGGTTATATAACTTACTATATATGTAAGTTGTTTTTTTTTTGCACAGGCCTATCTAAAGGGTGCCTCCTGGTAAACAACTGTAAAAAATTACACATTTTACCTCTTCCCAACAGGGAAAACCTTCAACAATCAAGAATGCATGATTATATGCCATGGATTTGCAATAAAAAAAAAATGTCAATGGGGCAAAAACAGCCACGAACAGTAAATGAGGGAGAAAAATTAAAGAGTGAGAATGCTGGATTTTTGAAAAACATTTGTGTCACGCTCAGGTATCAGGCAGACAAGAGAGGTAAGTAAAACGTAAAAGTTTATTTACATTTCACAGGTG
>JAUCMU010000026.1:16814339-16829639 GCA_032275025.1 Enteromius treurensis | reverse complement strand
ATGTTATTAATATCTGATTTATATGAAATATTTTAAACCAGCCATTAACAACCTAATGACTGTACATTAAAGACAATTGCCAGCCAGCATCAGCTGGATTAATATTTTTAATGTTATAACATAGCCTCTAATTTTAAGCAAAAACAAATACATTTTATTCTAGCTTCAAGGTTTCTTTTTTTATCAACACTTGATTGTTGGTAAGTAAAAAAAAAACAACATTTTGAGCAAAAAGCTAAGGAAATCATGTTTTTATTAAATACTACATCGGTTTGATCAAAGCAAAGAGACAGTAGATTGCTTCCATCAGCACTCCCAAAGCTTTCACAGTCCATTACCACATTCTGGATTGACATTTCACTATGTAACATCTGGCATTTTTAATTTATATGCTGTTTATTGTTTTGCTTATATGTAATAACTTGTTTCTGCATCTTGCTCATCTTTGTTTTTGCGTAATAGTGCTCCTAAGTTTATTACACTGAAAACACAGAAATCCAGGAAGGTTCCATGTTTGCCGTTGAAGCGTTGTTTCATAAATAATGTAAAATTCCATGCTTGGCAGGAAAGTGAACAAATACATTTGAAAAATGTTATAGAAAACTAACTGGAAATATTGTTTCAACAGAAAATAACTAAAAGATAGCTAGCTGTTGAGAACTAGGTCTGCAAAATAATATCAAATGTTATTTTTATTTATGTTTTATTCCGTCAAGTCAAATATTTTTTGGTCTTTGACGAAGTGCAGTATATTTTGGGAGTTTATCATCAAGCACTTTACATTTATTTATTTTTTTGATGAAAATGAGTTTGTAGTGCCAAAAGTGTATGGTTTATTTTATTATAAAATAAATTAACAATCCACAAATAGATTAAAACATGGTCAACCATCTCATATAGCCTGTCTGTAGTATCAAGCCTCAAGCCTTCAGTCTTTCTTACAGTGAAGTTGTAGGACTAAATAACACACTCTCTGCGGCTCTGTGTGCTGGCTGATTTTCAGCCGCGCTGGCCCTTTAAGAGCAGTCACTGAAGCAGTCAGTCCTGTGTTGGTGCTGCTGCTGATGGCTGTGCTGTGAGTTGATTGGCTGTGGCTGTCAGGGCTGAGGTGCTGGAGGGATGCTGCTACGCATCTCCCTCTCTCTCTCTCTCTCTCTCTCTCTCTCTCTCTTTCTCCCTCCCTCTCTCTCTCTCGCTTGCTTGCATCCCTCCGTATAATCCACATCTAGGGCAAGCAGGCTGAGAGTCAATCCAGTGCTCAGCTCCTCTCGGCAGGCTGGGAAAAAGAGTGAGAGAAAGAAGGCAAGGAAAACGCCATCCCAAAGCAGGAGGAAACGCAGAAGGAAGAAATCTGGCAAGCAGAGACATACAGAGGAAGATTTGATCACGGATATCATTTATATATATAGAAATTGTTTATATATATATATATATATATATTTGTACACACGCATATCAATATTTATAGAAATATATATATGTATTCATATATTCCTGTATATAACTGTATTTGTGCTTGTCTGTTTATATCAATATTTTTATATGTATTCGTGTGTGTGTAAATATATACATATATAAACAAATGAATATATATATCTATGAATTTATATACGTATCACTGTGAACCAACAGAAGCAAGAAGAGAACTCGACCATCGGGGCTGGTCTCTGATTCCGAGATCATACACACTATTTTTATTACGTTTCCAAACCTTTCGCATCGACCAGAGGACGACCACCGAGCTTTTTCTATTTTTCATCGCCTTGTTGCTACCTCCTCGTCTCATCTTTTTCTCGATTGGGAGGAACAAAGAGGAGGATACCAGGGTTTGTGAAGATTCCTGCTGCCGTTCCGTGAGCCGAGCTGCACTGCGCGCTGCGTTTGATCTGAGCAGGCAGCAGCAGCAGCAGTGAGATAGAAAGAGACAGAGAGCGCCGCACCGCGTGATCTAGCCAGCATGCACAAACATCACCACTGCTGCAAGTGCCCGGAATGCTATGAAGTGACCCGCATGGCCGCCCTGCGCAGGATGGACGCCCCGGCATATGGAGACTGGCAGCCCGAGCCCTACGGATACCCGGCTGGCTATGGAGGCGGCCAGACCTTACCGCCCCAAACCTCGGGCGGAGGAGGGGGAATGGGTGGAGGGGGTACGTTGGGAAGAAGTAAAGGGAAAATGATGTCAGCTGGGGGTCCTGGAGGCCCCAACCCCAAGAGCCAATCCAAGGGCGGCCCCAAGGTGAACGGTAACAACTCAGGAGGGCAAGGAGGATGGTGGCCCGAGTGCACCTGTACCAACCGGGACTGGTACGACCAGGTAAATGCCATTTCTATGCCGCTGGGGGCATTGAGAGTAGGCAGCAGGCGGTAGGCAGTCGGTGTATGTATACTCGCTAACCTGAAACTGAGCGAAATCAGAAAGCTCCCCTGTAGCTGCTAGAAGATGCATCGTTTTATCAAGGGATTCATCCAGTGTTGATCCTTTCATACTGCATGTGCTGTAATCTTACAGTATACTCATCAAGATTGATTCTTGCAGAGAAGGAGTTTAATCTTCATGTATTTACTGCTCCATCAGTGCTTTATGGTTTCATCAATCCCCCACGTACATACTTATCCAAACCCTCATCTGACAAGGATTGACAGGGCCGCTGTGACCACCACGCAACAAGTGCGTGTAGCTCCGCCAATTTAATTCAAGGATGGCAGTGACCTGCCAACACTGCTGACCGGGCTAAACACATGTTCAAATCTAATATCCAGCAAGTAACTGAATCTAGATTTGTGAGGTCAAGATGTGGATACTTTATGGATGTGTGTGTGCGTGCATGTTGTTCATTCGTTTCCTGTCTGCTCATTGAGAGACGAGGCGTCTCGTGAACTATAATGCACACTTTTTTGCTTGTGGCCGATGTAGCTGCATTTCAACCTCATATTCAAACCGAACCAGGGAGCAGAAGCTGTAATTAAGTGAGGTGTGTGTGTGTAAGTGGCAGCAGGGGTGGGGGAAGGGTCGCTCTGAATGTATAAAATGGAGGAAGCAGGCTCTCGTGTGAGAACGAGCCCGCATGCATGCTCTGTGCCTTCGGTGTGCGTGCATGTCTGCGGTGTGTGGGGGTGCGTGTGAGTGCACAGGTTTTTATTGGTATTTGTGCATGGCCGAGGTAGAGAGAATGCAGAGAGAGTGGCAGAGACGCAGAGAAAATGGAGGGTGAGATTTCGGTGGCATCGAGGGTGAAATTTCACCAAGCGCAGGGAGGGAAGGCGTGAGCAAGGAGCTGACTAATTCTTCCTCCGTTCAGAGGATGGGAGAGGCATCAGTCAAAAGCAGTGCGTTTTTTTTTTTTTAACCATGAATTATGCATGTGTTCTTGGCAGCATTTGCTGTAAAGCGAATAAATGAACCCTCAATATGTACCGTTTCCTGTTTATTCTCTGTTTCTGCGATAATTTCCTTCTCACTTTGATGTATGGCGTCCAGAGAGGTGAAATAAATCAAGCGTATATCTTCTCTCGTGCGGCAAATGCAATACCTGATAGGCACGAGCACTCCTTGGGCATATTGATGGAGTGTATGTTTAATTAATGAGAAGGAAATTGTTTAACCGAGGTATATAGGACAATGACACTATTAAAGCTTCACGTATGTGAGGAGGAGACCATGGATCATCTTGCTGGTTTCTCCTCCTCTGGCCAGGCTGTTGCCTGTCAGGATTATTAAAGAGGCTTTAGTTATCTTTAAAGGCCTTGTGGATGTGTTTCATTTGCCAAGGCTATCGCTACTGGGCAAAATTAGTATCAATTTTGGCTTAGAATGAGGGTTGAGCAGTAAAATGAGGGAAAGCTAATCATCAGAACAGCACAGGAAAGTGGTGGTAATAGAGGCCAATGTGGAAAAGAGAGAAATCAGCCAATAAAGACAGGCGGGTTGAGGAAACAGAGTGGGTTACATAAGAGAAGGCAGTTGGTGGAGACGCTTTGAGAGAGAAGCTGTGGATTTGTGTGCTAGCGTTTGCCCCCGACTTTCTGTAAGGCCACATTTATTGGTTTCTAGCGCTCTGAGTGCGTATGATATATAAACACATTCGTATCTGCAGAATGCATTATGTTTATTGCGGGTGAAATCATGTAAGAAGATACTTGTTCGTTTTGTGGCAAATCAAAAGATCGGTTTTCTCGCACTGTGTTATTGTGGCCAAATTGCATCACCCCATCGCTTCAGCTCTGTGTTGCGCTTTAATGGTGAAGTGTGTGGGGTTTCTGCACCACCAGCATCACCAAACAGAAAATAACTGTTTTTAATATTTCCCACCGGGAAACCAAAACAGATCCTTCCCTTAGGCCATACAAATAACGTTGAAAGCACTGCAGTTTTTAGCTTTTTCATTTAATAGGGGCGTCTGTATATTTGGAGAATGTATTCAAACGCAGTTAGACATTAAAGCAAGTTTTAAAATCAACCTAGAATCCATTTTATGTATTTCTGATGGGACAATATTACTTTTTTTTTTTAATCAATACTTCATTTTATTAATCTGAATTCGATTGGACTGTGAAAAGTGAACTCTAACAGAATGGAACCAGTGTTCAGTGGTTAATCATACAGAATCTGAACAATACCAATAGGGTATATTTTGATTTCAAGAGTATTCTCTGCATTAATTCAGTAGTTATCAAAAGTCATGGTCAGCTGTTGGAGGACAAGATAATTTTTTCGTTACAGTAAGGATGTGTGTGGAAGGACTAGGCATGTTCAGAATGAACCAACTGTCCCCAGGCACCAATTTATCATTCTTGAGCTTTATAGCACAATCTCACTATGATCAGTTATGATCAGTGTTAAATAGCAAACAGCCCTTACATCATTTAACACAAGATGTTCGAATTCTGACTGAATATTATACTTTTTTAATATATGTGCCTGTTGTAAGTAAATAAAGATATCTGTAGATGTACTGTTCTGTTTTCTGTTGCGTTTCTGGGATTTCTGTATATTAATATTAACCTCTCAATGGAGCTATATGCTAAATTAGACTCCACATCCTGCTCTTTCGCCTGCCTGTCAGTTTGCGTGTGCCCAGGAACTGCGTGCATCACATATGTTGATGTGTATTTGAAGAAATCTGTGGGAACGAAGGAGCAGATTTTAAGAGAGGCTTTACTCCTCAGATGTCCTCGGCTCTTACCCCCAGCTGCGATACAGACAGCCTCCATCTTAGAGATGAAGCGTATGCATCATATCAAGAAAGATGTTTTTTTGTTGTTGTTGTTGTTGTTAACTCATCCTTGTAGCTGCAAACATATGGGCCAGGCAGAAATTACGTTGAAATATATGGCAGTATGTGTTCTGGCTGCATTACAATTAGAGAGAAAGGCAAATGGATGCTGTGTTTTAGCTTGCTTCTCATTGTCTCATTCATAAGATCAACCATTACTGTAGATGATTCATAGACCATTATCTTCCTCAGTCCTCCCGAGATATAAAACTTAACAAATAAATCCTGTTAAATGCTGCTTTTTAAGTAGCAGGGGAACGATAAAACATTTATTTTCATCAGTAAAGCAGTAGTGAAGCAAGCATAGCATATTTCTTGTCTACTACATGCAGTATTGTATTACATCAAATTTTAATTGAAGAATTAAAAACGGATATTTAATAGCTATTACACTTGCGTCATTGCATGAGTTAAGCAGTGAATAATATTAATGAGCAACAGGCATTTAATATGTAATTATTTCCCGGAGCAAATGACGCATTGTTTTTGTCAGCCCTGTTGTAATTGTCCTAACTTGGGTACTGTGTAATTTTACTCACATTTTATTATCCTATGTAGAAATAGTTTTTTTGTTGTTGTTGTTAAAATTATTATTTTAAACCTAAAAAGACATAGCCTAGTGATTTGGTGTGATGCATCGTTTCCATCGTTTTTTGTCTCAGAAACAGCATTTTTGATGTCACCCCACAAGTTTTCTATTGGATTAAGGTCCGGGAATTGGGCTGGCCACTTCATATCCATTAATTTTGTTGGTCTGGAACCAAGATGCTGCTCGCTTACTGGTGTGTTTGGGTCGTTGTCTTGTTGAAACACCCATTTCAAGGGCATTTCCACTTCAGCATAAGGCTGCATGACCTCTTCAAGTATTTTGATTTAAGCAAATTGATGCATGGTGTGTACGATAAATAGGCCCGACACCATAGTAAGAGAAACAGCCCCACATCATGATGCTTGCACCACCAGGCTTCACGGTCTTCAGAGTGTACTGTGGCTTTAATTCAATGTTAGGGGGTCATCTGACAAACTGTCTCCCTTGGAACTAAAAAGAACAATCTTACTTTCATCAGTCTACAAAATGTTTCTCCATTTCTCTTTAGGACTGTCGAAACGCTCTTTGGCAAATTGTATCCTCTTCAGCACATGTCTCTTGTTTAACAGTGGGACTTTGCAAGGGCTTTTTGCCGATAGATTGGCCTCACACCAGCATCTTCTAATTGTCACAGGACTAACAGGTAACATCAGACCCTCTCTGATCTCCCTGGAGCTGAGTCTTTTGCCATTCTGGCTATTGTTCGATCCATTCGAATGGTAGTCTACCGTTTTCTTCCACGTCTCTCTTGTTTGGCTTTCCATTTTAAAGCATTGGAGATCGAGCAGGCTATCCTTTTCTGCACTTCTTTATACGTTTTCCCTTCTCCAATCAACGTTTTAATTAAATCACGCTGTTCTTCTGAACAATGTCTGGTACGACCCATCTTACTCAGGTTCATATTCATATCATAAATGTTAGGTCTGTTGGTTTCTCTGACTCTACTACACCTACAGTTAAATTGTTTGCGATGTAATAATATGATTTACACCAAAAATAGTGATTGATCTGGTTAGTCATGTTGGACTGCTATTATTTTGAACACAACTGTAAGTCGGGGAAGAACAATGGTTATGTTTTCTTTGCACGAAAAAAGTATTCTCCTAGCGTCGTAAAACTGAAGTTGAGCCACTGATGTCACATGTTGTACCAGTGTTTTTACTATATTTCTGGACCTGGGATCATTTCAGTTGTATTGCTGTCTATGGAGGGACAGATGGCTCTCTGATTTCATTAAAAATATCTTCATTTGTGTTCCGAAGACGATCAAAGGTCTTATGGGTTTGGAACAACATGAGGGTGAGTAGTTAATGACAGAATAAAAATTTGGGGTGAACTAACCCTTTAAATGACATTGTGTAGAAGCATTTATTCATTGTAATGGGAGGTATATTGAGCGGACGGTATATTGGTTTATATATTATTTAAACTATCACAAAGAATCACATTTATCCTTTTTAGGTTACTTGCGATATAACATATTAATGGCTCCTTTTCCTGATGCCCATTGTTGCCAATTTGTGAGAAATATATCTTGATCAAATATTTGCATTTATTAGAATGAAGCCTGGCGTCACAGTGTATTCAGTGCAAGAGAATGCAAGGACTATATTCAGCTTTTTTTTTTTTGTAAAGCATCTCATTACTGGTGCACCCTGCTATATCAGAGGTGATATTCTGTGCTCTTGTGATCTCAGCAGTAAGCCAAGTTCCTCAGTTGATTATGCATGTCATAAATCAGGAGCAGGGCTAGCATATGTGAGTGCTTACGGATAGATCGCTAGCTTGAGACATCAGCATAGACGGTAATGTATTCATCTGAGAGGAGGCCGGGTTTGTGAGAGATTTTAGCAAATTGGATTTTCATTTGTAATGTGGGGTTTTGGGTAGCAGGAAGGAAATGGAATGGGGGTTGGGGGTAATGTTGTGAAGGAAGATAAGGCTTACCTCATCCATTCCAGACCAGACCAGTTTAGGGCTGGTCCCGCGAGACACTTCTCTTTCCCCCAAAACCAATATATGTCCTTTTGGAGAACTGAGAATGAATTGTCAGGCCACACATGTGAAGATTAAATGAACAAATAGTGTAATATATATATATTAATATATAATTTTTGTGTTGTTATTTTTGTATTTGTTTTTTATTTTGTAGGATCAAGCTTACGTGATCAGACTTGATTTATCTAACTCATTAATCTTAAATGTCATATTTGTAAATCCCCAAAATATAAAGTACATTCTGTTCTATTGGATGTATCCCATCTGGAAATATTATTTACAATTATTAGGCACACATACAGTGTACACCTAGTAGATTAAATATTGTTAATATGTAGACAGATGAGGTAAGTCCCATCCTTGTGCAACATTCAAAACATTCTTGACACAGACAATTATTGACATTGTCATATGCTTTTACTTCATAGTATAGCACATTTGTTAAATTAGATAACTAAGACTTGCCACATTTCGTACTCAAAGTGTGCTCCTTCAAAAGGAAACATGGTCTTGTAGGAGAACGGTGTTTGATTCTACCCAACACTGCATAGGTACCCAATTAACTTTAGGTGTTGCCATAGCGACAAGAAGGCTAGAAATCCTGCAGCCCAAGAGACAGAGAGAGAGAGAGCTGAATTCGGTGACATTTTACAGACATGATCGTGCGTCTTCATGACAGCATTTTTATTTGCTGATGCTGCAGTTACCTTTACACGAAGAACGTCACAAAATCATTTTTTTAATGCATTTTCTAATCATTATCTTTGCAGTCTGGGCTTGCTGTATCACAGTGTCATACTCTACACACACATATGCAGCTATTGAAGTAGCTGGCCAGAACAGGAATATGACCACATCCTAAAGTTCATTTCATTTACAACATTATGTTATTGATCTAGAGATCCACAAGGCTGAAAACCTACCGCATTGCTCAGTAAGTGATTGTTAGAGTGCGTTGTTTCACGGCCTTCTCACTGCTGATTAACTATCAGTTGTGAGAAGGCTCAAGGATGCTGAATGCAATCTATCAATCCATCATCCTACTCAAAAATATTTGCCACACACACGCACACACATGCAAGCCTTTATAAACCTGTTCTTAAAACAAAATGTACTCAGCCTATAAAAAAAAAAAACGATAGAGGAGCGCACAGAAAATCACTGCAAATGCACTATAAAACGGAGGAGAAGGCACACTGCAATATTTATGCATACTTTTAGAGTTGGCTTTTATACACCAAGAAAGGGTGAATGATGTATTCCTGAGAAAACTTTAAAGAGTGTGTTTTATGGGAACTAGCGGACTTGCGTTGTGGTAGAAGCTTGGTTTCATCTGTGACGAAGTCTGGCATTGCATATGCATATGTTCTTAAAGAGTCCCACCTCTGATGGCCATTTTTGTTATATATTTGGCAGCTTGCCTGTTTCTCCTTTATCTATGCATCCGATGAAAGAAATTATAATAAAAATGTCTGTGTTATCTGAATATTTTAAACAGTGTGACAAAGAAACAAAAAGACATGTTGTGGTCTAGAATGTTGATGGCTTCAGAAGCAAGGTGTGAAAGTATTTCCATTAATATGTTTTACTTTTTAGCTCCAGCACAAATGCATACATCTCTCTCTCTCTCTCTATATATATATATATATATATATATATTTCATAAATGCAGTGGCAAGCAGTGTAAAACATTGCCTCTTTTCTGCGTTTGTGTAGATTATTCATATTTACATGGGCAAAATTTACAGCAGAATGTTCAATACATCACAGACAACCAATCGCACATGTTGTCCCCCAGCTGTCAGGACCTCTCTTATTGTCGAGTTTGTTTATGACATTTGTAGAGTTGAAGAAATTGCTTCGTATCTCATAATATAAAACGAAGAGTGTCATTAAGATTCCAGTCATCCGTTGACCTGCAGCAGGATGTTTCTGTGCACTAACCCACTGCGTGAGCTTTACACATTGCGATATTTCCCCATATAAATACATTTGTGTGGGTGTTAATGTGAGTGACTGTATTGCTCATGGCCATTGACCTGTCAGCCATATGCTCTCAGCTGGTGGCCCTGTTGGAGCGCAGCTCCCCTGCTCCGCTCTGTGCCACACGTGGGGTGGGGAGTCGAGAGGGCTGTTTATTTGTTTGCTCACCTGCTTTGTTTCACTTCTTGTTTTTGCTGATCGCGGTGGTGACTGTCCTGGAAAACAGAAGAATAGCATTCAGCTTATTCAGTTCTGGATGCATCCACCATGCTGACAAGGATGGCAGATATGTACACATGCCACCGAGAGCCACAGCACACGCGCCACTTGCTATTGCAGCACTGTCACAAAGCCCTCCCTGCAGCTTCAGTTTAAGGGCTAACATCCCAATGAATTTTAGAGCCTATTTTTAGAGAGCTTGCACAGTCATTCCCTCTTTTGTGCCGTTGCTCTTCCCCTCTCCCTGTGTGATGCTTCAGATATCAGTGGCTGTATTTTGCACCGGCCGGCGTTAAAACTCCCACACGAGATCATAGAATCTGCATGCATCACAATCAATAACTGGAGAGTGCTGATCCACCAGCCTCCGACTCTCTGTGTGTTGTGGGAGTCTGTGGGTGCATTTAACAGAGCTTTTGAGCTTTCCAGTGCTCATAATTTTAGACCTTTTTGGCTTTTACCTCTGCTGTGGACTCACTTGTGAGCATACAGAGATTGCAGACCTAGAATATTCTATGTGTAGCATTGCTTGCGTTGATTAATTTCAAGGGATGTAGATCTTGTGCCGAGGCCACGACCTGTGAGTGAAATTACAGCAATAAATTACAATGTAATTAAATGACAGATGGGAAAACTATATTTGTGCCGAAATGCTCTTTTATCAGATTTCATTTAGTGATGAGGCATCGGTTAATTATATCTTTAGAGTTCAGGTCATTATGATCAGCACAACATGACACGTGATGTCCAATTTGTGAAAATTTTGGAATGAAAGTCAGACAGATCAGTACTAATCGATAAGATTTATTCTCACTCGAGTCATTTGATGCTGATTGTTTGGTTATTCCTATTGAAATGAGTCGACAACCTTGCTGTATACTGACTGTTTAAAGGTATAGTAATAAAAGAAGACATTCAAATGTGGGATAAAAACACAAATTGATTTTTTTTCTTCATAGTTAGGCCTAATTGTAAGGTTGAAGTGATTGTTGAACTTTGCGTGTTGTTGCAAGCTGCAAGATCACATTGAAAGAATTTGCAGTTACAGCTTTCAACTTTTCACATTTCATAAAGCAGCCTTTGACAATTTGTTTTTAAAACAAGCTGAAATACTTGAACTAAACCGAGGGATTTATGTGCTGCAAATGCAGTCAGGTTCAGTGACGGCATTTATAGGAATACAAATTTACAGCCAGAAAAACACTCTAGTTGATGTAACTTCACTGAAAATTGTGGAAAGTGGTATTTGACTTTATAATGACTATATAAATATGCATTTAGTTGTATGTGTAATATGTAAAAAGGTGATTGCAAATTCCATACTTAAAA
Organism: Enteromius treurensis; assembly: GCA_032275025.1. NCBI lineage: Eukaryota > Metazoa > Chordata > Actinopteri > Cypriniformes > Cyprinidae > Enteromius > Enteromius treurensis. The sequence goes on along the minus strand of JAUCMU010000026.1, from coordinate 16,818,245 downwards.
AGGTTATTTTGCACCATTTTTTATTGATCATATTAAAATATTTTTGTTGCATGAAATGAGGCTTGTAAAAATGGAAAAACTGCAGGTTTATATGCAAATTCATATGCTTTTTCATCCCACTCAGATAATGTTTATATGAGACTGCGCTTCTTGCATGCAGAGATGCTCTGTGTGTCATCTCTCATTGCTGCATTATCTAAGTAGCCCTTCAGCCATTTTCTGGACGTTTCCAATTTTCGTAGTGTTTTAACAATCTTTTCTTTTTTCGTTCTCCTTGTTCTCATCCCTTTCCCCCTCAAAAGTTTCTTCACAGCCTCCAAAATAGCATCTATTTTTTTTTTTTCAGAGAACATTTATGCACATTGCTCTAACGCTGTTTGCTAATGCAATTAGTGTTGTCAGTCTCTGTTTCTCCCTAAAAGGATGTGCATAAAAAGCAGCTGTAATTACACCATCACTCTTGCACCTTTATAATCACCACAGAAAGCTTTGTTTTATCTGTAGCTGATATTGTTCTGTAGCAACTGCATTTTAGAGATTTTATATCATATATATCAGATAGTATATGTTTTCTTATCTCTTTGTTTAAATCACCAATAAACACTATATCCTATCAATTTAAAAGTTTGGTATTCTTTCAAAGTAAGTCTTCTTTCACTTTTTGGCATTTTTTAAAAACAGGTAATTGTTTTTGTGAACAGGGATCGCGAAAAGTAGCAATAAGAAGCTGCGTGATCTGAAGCATCATTTATGTCAGTAGCGCAAGCGTGTGGGACGAGTTACACATCAAAGTTTAATTACGTAGGGTTACTGGTTCTGTGTTCCTCCTTTGGGAATACCACTATTAATGTAAAATAGTGTCAGTAATTCATTTTTCATACGCAGCAGTCATTCCGCCTGGCCTTGTTCGGTTCTCAGATTGAGAGTGTTCAGACTATGTCAGGGCGCACTTATGTAATCCAGTTTTTCAATCAGATCTTTGGCCCTCTAGAGGTTGAAGCTGTTATGTTTTTCTAACACATTGCATTGGCTTCATTGGACATCGCCTTGATGGAGGAATAATGGTTTGCATGTACTGTATACATCCACTTGGGCACAGACTTGCTCACTCACGCTTCCTCTCCAGAGAGATACAAATCAAGCAGAACATCCTTGATATCTGAGAGTCCCAGCTGCCTCAGGCCACAGATACAAGAGGGTTGTGGCGAGCCTGTACAGATAACGTGCTGGATTATCGGCCCGCCATTAAATGGTTTGCAGGCAGCAAGTTTGTGTTTGATTTAACACTCTGAGAGTTTTACGGAGAGGGTTGTCTTAATTCATTTACAGCTAAAGGTAGAGTGTTGAGACAGGTTTATGCAGATTTAGTGGCAGTGCACTTTCAAGGAAATGCGGTTAATTTAAAATCAAAGCATTTCAAAAGCATTCATTCAATTTAAATGATCGACACTGCAGTGTTTAACATGTGTGTATATATATCTAAAAGTCTCTAACATATCACATACTTGCTTGCAAAACCCACAGAAACTTCTGACATGTTGGCAAGAAGCTGAGATGCTAAAGCACACGCTAGATGCTTCTGCTGTATTTTTGTCTTGCAGACCTAAAAAAGCGTTATTATTTTCTATTAGTCATCACAACTTCGTGACAGTGTGGCTGTACCGGGAAACAGAAGCGTGAACACAAAACAAAAAGGAAGAAATAGGCACCCATTAAAGCATTTCTTCAAGCATTCTCTATTCATCTTATATTAATCTGGTTTGATTAGTACTGCATGATTGATTGGTGTAGATGTTAAATATAATAAGTATTTGAAGCACTTGTCTGCTCTCGAAAATGTAGGTGATTACAGGTTTATTATTTTAGTGTCCCCACAATAATTGGAAAACCTGACCTCCACTAGCAAAAACCCATACGTACATTCACAGACGCTTACGTAAGCTCTTTAGTACATTGCAGGATAATCTTGTTGCATATTAACCCCCCTAATAACATTTGGGAATGCCACTGTATTGTGAGTTTGCACTATTTTCGTATACTGGCTTACAGGAGTGTGTGGCTTGTGTAACACAGAGGGTCGGCGCGCTTTGAATAGGCTGCTGAAGTCGCTCTAGTAGATCCTGATCAGCCAGCTTATAAAACTGAATGTGGGCCCTCAGTGGATTAATATTCCACATTAAAATTCCAATTATATAATCAGCCAAATCCAAGCACTGCATATGCTCATCTGAATCGCTGCAGAGCTCGTGATGGCGAGGGCCAGCGCTCGAACCTGAGAGAATGACGCAATAGAGGTCTGCTTACCGTGAACTCTTTAATATCATTTTTTGCCATCGGTGTTGGGCTGACTGTGTGTGGTCATTCACAGAACATCCCTCGCTGAAGCAGTGACAGCATGCCAGATTTTGTAATGCTTTCACCTCGGGGGACGTGAGGCCGCCGTGACATTTCGAACCTCCCGACACAACCCTGAAAAAGAGCAGCACTTTGTATTTACTATGACTCCTCAGTGTAGGGGAAAAGGTGATTAATGACATGAATTATGGGGAATGTATGAACCTCCCAGCATGTGTCTGTTTAAAAAGGCTGATTGCTTGACAGCTCTAAATACAATTTACATCCTCTGAGCATTCTCTCATCAAACCGTCCACTGAGAATATGGAGTAATGAGCAAGAGTCATTTATGTAATTACTTTTGGTTTATGAGTTATTAAATAAAGCTCAAACCCAAGTAAAAAGACAATGCAGGAGAGTTGTTTGCTTGAATAAAACTGTTTGACATTGGGTCTGTTGAACAAGTGACCTGGGTGCACATGTAGAATTTAGTCTGATTGTGTTTGATTGGTCTTTTGAGGTTTTGAACTCTGCAGAGATTGTGTGTTTATTGTTGATTCGTGACAGAATCGCATCTTTCGTGATTTACTGTAACAATAGTCGTTGTAGTTTCTAGTCATCTTCATCATTTTCTGTCTTTCAAATCTTAAATCCTTTACTGTTTTGATTTTATTTTAAGGGTTTTAGTGTGATTCCTGCTTACTTGGTTGTCTGAGACTGAACATTTTATGAATTGTTTGAAGCATATTAGCTCAAACAAAGAATCAAATCAGAATCATTCAAGATTCAATTGGGGTTTGATGCGGTGAAGTCGGAGACTTGGAGACACGGCAGGCAAAACTTAACTTACACAAACTCTCACGGAAAGAAAAGAAGGTAAAGAAATAAAGTAACAAGACTAGATGGCTTTCGTGGCAAGGCAGCAGCAAGCGTGCAGGCTGGAGCCGCTGAAACGGCTCTTAAAGAACGCAAAACGGGATGAAAATAAAGAGCTGAGGCTAAGAGTGTCGTTTGAATAGTAACTTTTAAACTCATCTTTGGACACATCCCAAAATCGTGCTTTAACCAATGGATATCATTCTAGCTCAGGGTGTCCAAAATCCAAAATCCAAAATCAGTCACATGGTCTGAATTTTCCCGCTCTTGCAGAATGTAATTTTGGACATGCTTTCTATAACATGATAGATTTGAATAAGGATTGGTCTGGGAAGAAACATTTCAAGCAAGAAGATTGAAGCAAAACCATACTAAACACGGATATTAAACTATAAGCCGTTCAATAGTTATCCAAAATACATATACAGTGAGTGACTAACACATGATAGTTCAAGGTGTGGGTTACATATAATATGCAGTTATGCATATCAGGGATTTAAGTCCAGTTTAGTGTATTTTAAGCCTGGATAGGCATGAAAAAGCAGTTTTGTGCCAGTTCTGTGAACGTGAGGGCAGTTTTGTGAAGACTAGAGGTTAAAGGTCTCATCAGGAATTTCAATGACAATGTCTGTTGGATCTGCTTGCATCAGGCAGGCAACAGGGTATCATGGGCCGATTTATGACTTCCTGTTGTCT
>JAUCMU010000026.1:16790032-16803336 GCA_032275025.1 Enteromius treurensis | reverse complement strand
GCCACAGTTGTAAATAAGAAACCTGTTCTTAATCTGTCTTGCCTGGTTAAATAAAGGTAAAAAAAAAAAAATAATAATTGTGATTTTGCTCTCGGTTTAAGCTAACGATTACGATTTGCGCATAGGCTGATGCACTCAGGTGTTAGTGCACAGTTTTTTCACAGTTGTGCCTATTTTTGTCAAAGGGTTCTCATGTCTGTTTTTGAAACTGTTGAGCCAATTAGCAATAGCAAATAGTGAGAAACCTTATGTTCGGTGTAGTGTGAGGCAGACTTTGAGTTGATGATTGGAAAGATGTTTTATAGTGTGAACTTGCTGTTTTATTAGCCCACATACCTATATCTGAGATTTTAAGAATGGACAACTACCAACGCCATTCTAGTATTTAGCCGTCTGATTGCATTGTATCATAACGTTGAGAATTTTGGGTCTGTGTGGGTTTTTTCTTTATATAAAATACATTTAGTGTAAGATTAATTACATTGATGGAACATGACAGCAAAGATAATAATAATATCAAATTACTTGTTTTTATGACTGTTTTTACTGTATTTTTTGATTATATACAGTAAATGTGGTCTTGAGGAGCATTTCAGGAGCATCTTACCAACCCAACATTTTGAACATTAGTCTGTGTTATCTCATATAAGATTGAATAGATTGGTTGACTTTCTGTCTTTTGTGGAACGCCAAACCTGATATTTTGAAGTATTTTTGTTTCCGTGCTAAACCTGAAAAAGCTACAAGTCAGTGCGTCTGAAATGTCACTTCTTTCAAGTGAAAACACTCTAGAAAAGCACATTGTTGTTAGTCGCTCCTGATTTCCTATAGTTTTAAAACAAAATGGTGGCTGATGCTTGTGCACATGAATAAATGCAGTCTTATAATAATGCATTTGTTCACCAATGAGTTCCTTCTAGACTTTAAGAGCGGCTCTTTACCCAGTGTTCAGAGGTCTAGATGGAGCTGGCGCCGTGCTAACCTCTCACGCTAGAGAGCTAGCTGTGTCTGAGTGCTGTCTGCACCTGTGAAAACCTGTCACGAGGAAGGAAGTGTCAGGTGAAAATAAAGGTTGTGACGTAGGAAACGCTTTTAGAATATGTTCTTGTAACTCAAATGGTCTTTTCAGGTCTTTACTGGCTTAGAGAGGTGCAGAAATTATTCAGGGTCTGCAGCCGAATCGCAGCTGATGCAACAGCCACATAGAAAGTGAGGGGGTAAATATCTGCACTATAACTGAGCCTTATATAAAGCTGTTTGTAGTGGTTCTACACATTTACACATTCAAAAGTCGTACCGTTTAAAACATTTGTGCAAGCAATGTACATTCAGCAGTCAAAAGTGATCTTAGAAATGTGTGTTATTTAGTGTTATGTGTGTGTGGATTATGGCAAGGCTGCTAAGACAGGTCATTTATCGTTTTTTTTTACTGGAAAGCAACATGTGTGGCTTGATTACTAGAGCTGTATGGGATTGAGTATGAATCGGAGTGATAATCTAGTTCTTCGCTCTTTAAGTACTAAAGGGGGTGGAGAGGTAGTGACCATCTCCTCTCTACTAGTCACCCGGCGGCCCTGTCAGCATCACCTCACTACAGATCAATCAGATCAATACTCACAAACACAACAAGGTTTGCATGTGAAAGGCTATGAATGTCAGCTGGTTCACTCCGTCAGTTCATCCATATGGTTTGTTAAGAGCATGGACTATTCTATGGACAAAACCTAAAATGAGAGGAGGACATGAATTTGTACATTATATTAAAGTAATGATTTAACAAAAAGTCTTACTTTTTTTTCCCTTTTTGTAACACAAAATAAGATTATCCTGCAGAATGTTCAAGATGCTGTGTTTTGAATGTAGATGGTGACTGTCAAACTCCCAAAAGGGGTTTTTCCTCAAACAAAACCATTGTATGACTTGAAATATAACATGTGAGTCAAACACACTACACTGATGGTGCATGCTTTTTTGGTATTTTAAGCCTTTTTAGAGCTTGACAGCCCTTTCTGAATGTCTTTCATTGCTTTATGATAAAAAAAGATTCAGAATTTCTCCTTTTGTGTTACATTGAGAAAAAAATTGTGGAGATATTAAATATCTGGAGATATTTTCATTAGAAGACCAAAAAAAATGTATTGTTTGTAAAATGCAAGACTAAAATGTTACCAAATGTACTGAAAATGTAAACAACAAAAAAACTGTTATATTATGAAATATTGTTATAACTTTTTACTTTTTTTCTGTAAGTGCAAAGTAGTTGCTACTTCAGTTCGGTACTCAAGACATTATAACAGTTAATGTTTTAATATTTAGAAATATCTAATAATTAGAATACTTACAATTTATGTGGAAATATACCATTTTGGTCCCACATTATATTAGATGGCCTTATGTACTTACATCAAAAAATATATACAATGTACTTATTGTGTTTATATTGTATTGCAAAACACGTATGCTGCTATTGAGGTGGGATAAAGGTAAGATTATGGACAGGTTTGGTGGAATGGGTTAGTTTAAGGGTGGTTTAAGGTGTAAAGGATTGGTCAACAGTGCAATTATAAATGTAATTACAAAAATGTATTATAGATTTAATTACATGCAGGTAATTTTAAATTATAAGTGTTAAAGTAAAAGCATCTATATACAGAATTAGTGCATTGTACTAAATTATTAATATAAATGTAAGTAATTTATGTGAATTTGACATCTCTTGTAACATTATAAATGTCTTACCTTCACTTTCAATCAATTTAAGGCATCCTTTTTTAATAAAAGTAAAAAAAAGATATAATCGCAGCCGTGCTGTTATTTATGCGATATTGCTTAAACATGAAAAATGTAACTAGCCGGAGGGCAATTACACACATAGTACTGTCTCTCCTCTGCTCAGTTCTCTTTCAACGGCAGACCACAGACCGTCTGTAATCTTCACACCTCCAGTCCTGTCCTCACTGTTCCCCCTGAAGCGTCACATCATGGTGATGATGTACCATGCTCTGTTGAGACCCACTGTTCCCATGGCATGCATTTACTGTCTCCTCATGACAGCGTGCGTGTGTGTATGTGTGTGTGTGTGTGCATACGTGTGAGCCACCAGCCTCACACACTGAGGTAATGTGCATCTCTTCATCTCACAGGCAAACCCTCCCCCCATCATTGTGAACGCAGACTCACTGGATGCAGGCCCTTATGTAAGTATCTGCTTCATGCTCTCAGCACCTTCAGTAGCGCCTGCCTGCCTGACTGCCTGCCACGTGGAATTATCCCCCTCAACGCGGCCAAACCTTCCCCAATGTACATGAGATAATAACAATAAAAATATGCACAGATTAAATGACAGCAGATGTGGACTGTAGCTTTAATGCCGAGTGCAATTATTATTTAACCGTTATAATAAGTTGTCTTTGACTGTTTATCGCCCCTATGCCTTGTAGGTGATTCATACCACTCATTTTTATTGCACTGAGTTTATAGCGTTCTGCTTTTACATAATTAATTATGGTTGTGACCTTCTTGTGTGTAATTTGTAAGCATCCCATCATGTCTAATGACTCTGTTTATGAGTCTGTGATTTTTTCTTTTGTCTATTACAGGTGAATGGGAGTGATGGCATGTATAAATATGAAGAAATCATTTTGGAAAGGGTAAATATCATTCAGCTATTTTATAAGTCTGCTTTTTAGTCAAATGTGCCAATATTCTCCTCCAACCACTGATACCTATGGGGACCTGGACACTAGATGGCAGTAAATGTTGAGCTAATGACTGAAATTGAAGTTTAAGCAATGTAACTGGTGCTTTTCCAAAACACTAGTCTCATCGCAAAACATTAGCATTGGAAATGATATTAAAAAATGATTTGGTTTAATCTCCAAAATCATCTTTCGTTATTGTTTATTTAGTAGTCAAGATTGGTGCTGCTGAATGAAAAATCTTTTCACTCATCACAACCTTCAATATATGTTTTTGAAAGGTGTGTTCACTGAATATGTGATGCTTAAATGAGGCTTTCTGTCAATACTTGGGGTAAAACAATTGTCAATACCTTAGAAACACATATAATGATCACACCGTTTGAAAATCTATAGATATACCTAATTCTTTGTAGATTAAACATTAAAATACGCATCATTAAACAATAGTTGGATGAAATGATAGTCAAATGTATTGAAAGGAATGAAAACTCTGTGCCGTTATTTATGTTACTTTGTGATTTTGCTTCTTGTATTAAGTCACTTGAGGATAATAACAACCAAAAAAAAACATTTTTGGACTACTCAAGAGTATTGAAAATTTCTTTTCGAAATGCTTTTTAATTATCATAGGAACTAGCACGGTTTTAACATCGCAAGGTCTTTTCATACTTGAAATTTGTTCAATGCAAATGAATCTAAATCCGTCTGCATAGCCCATTCATTAAACAGCAGTGGATGTTGGATTTGGGTGCATCTCTGAGCTTTCAGCATAATTGCAGGGCTGTTCTCTAAGTGCCATTTCTGCACACCGAGGCCTAAATAAACTATGTTAAGATCTCACACGTTAAAAGGTCCGTGGGTGTGTTCGCTTCTTTAGTGGGAGCTCTCGCAGTGGCTCTGGAGCAGGAAAGGCACACTGGGATGTCTTAGCTCCACTCTGTACTAATTTGCTGCGACCGTTGCTCATTAATTATAGAAAATAATAAAGTGAACTCTTTTCTCAGCTGTCTGCTTTAGGGCCTGTCTTTTGAGATGTGACTGTCAGACAGACCAGCCTGTCTCAGCTTTTTGGCACTGGAATGAAAACAGCAGTGTAAGAAGTGATGAAGTATGGAGGGAGGAAATAGGCGGAAACGGATAAGATTTTTGGATTCTTGAAATGCGCACCACAAATTCCTATATTTAGCAGCAGAAAATTGTGCATGCCTAGATAGTGTTTAAAAAGCGTTGAGAGCCAGGTGCCTTCCCAAAAGCAGATGCAAACCTTTTTCCAAAATCTTTATGAAAACTCTGCTTTTCCTCATCTATAATAATCTACTCTACTCCAATAATCTATCTTATGTTGTCAATAGGGCAACTCTGGCCTTGGGTTCAGTATTGCTGGAGGTGTGGATAATCCACACATTCCTGATGATCCAGGAATCTTTATCACCAAGATTATCCCGGGAGGTGCTGCCGCAATGGATGGGAGACTAGGGTGAGTGAGACATCTCTCAGGACCTAATATTTCTTTGTGCAAATCTAGCTTTTTTACCGACCTACTGAGCTGCTCACATAGGCGGGATTTTAAGCTAGACCTTTCAAAAGTTAGACCTTAATTATCCTGCCTAGTCTGGCCAAATTCTAAGGCTGCATCGCATGCAGTGATGGCTGATAAAATAAATATTTAAAAAAATTATCTGTATATAATGTAAATTATTATTTGTTTTCCCAATTAGAGTGTCAGTTTAGCAGCTAACTAACAATGTCAGCTTGACAACATGCTAACACCAATGATTGAAACTGAAGTTGAGTTCCCAGCTCTTTTTGTTGCATATGAAGTTGCTGTCAATTTTACAGTTTCTTGGAGTTTTAAAGTTTTAAAAGACCCCTATTATGCCATTTTAAGGTTACTAATATTGTTTCGAGAGTCTCCTAGATAGATATACGTTCATGCAAGGTTTAAAAACATTTCATATTCTTAAATGATTCTTTCGAAGCAGTTCAACCTCTCCGTTCTGTAAACCTACTTTGAACAAGTGTCTGTGAATCTCGTGTTGAACTCCCAGAAATGATAGAATCAGTTGTCAGTAGAATAGGACAAAGCATCTTCTTGAAGGTGGGTCAGGTTTTTTGTGGTCGACCAACAAAGAACATCAGATTTAAATGATTGACAACTCATTTGGGCTTTTAAAAGTCTTTATTTCGAGAAACAGTAACTTTATTTATTGTTTTAAAGCTGCATTACACACTGCATGAAAGGCAAATTTGAAATGGCATGATAGGGGCACTTTAAATCCAGTCAATTCAATAGGAGTCCATGCAGTTAGGAATTCTGCCTAACAGTGGTACATTTCTCCACATGTTCAAGTTTTCAAGTGATTATGGCAGGTTGACCAACATAATTCTGCTTGGTTTGAAAGTGATTTCTGTGTACAGTATATGCTGCTTTAATGCATCACTGCGCTATTGGCAGTGACATAAAAGTTTGCCAATGTGACTGCAACTTATGTTGAGAGTTTCATATTGACAGCTGGGATGCTGTCATAGTAGGTAGCTGCTGATATATGTTTTGTGTGTATAGCCTTTACTCTGCTTTATCCTTCGTCTCAGGGTAAATGACTGTGTTCTGCGGGTGAATGATGTGGACGTGTCCGAGGTTGTGCACAGCAAGGCAGTAGAGGCTCTGAAGGAGGCCGGCCCAGTGGTCAGGTTGCTGGTACGCAGAAGACAGGCTCCTCCTGAGACCATTTTGGAGGTCAACCTACTCAAAGGGCCTAAAGGTTAGAGGAGCTATATATGCACACCAACACATTTGAGATAGAAGCTATTATGTGCGGTATCCCTATCGAAGCAGTTCTGAATTATTTTAAGCTAGTTCTGAACACAGATTGACCCCTTTTACTTCTTAATGTGCTCAATGCATCAGTGCACATTTTTCATCATATTTTTCTTACTGAATTGCTTGTTTGTCTTGAAAATATGCAGCATTAAGAAAATAAATTGGGTTATGAGTGCCATTGCGTGTTGACTTCAGCTGATTTCCTGGTTAGAAATGTAACTCTATTCCATTCACTTAAGGTCTTGGCTTCAGTATTGCTGGCGGTATAGGCAACCAGCACATCCCGGGCGACAACAGTATCTACATCACAAAGATCATCGAAGGCGGGGCAGCACAGAAAGATGGACGTCTGCAGACAGGCGATCGCCTACTGGCTGTAAGATTTCACCAGCACACGTGCATCTGTGTACTTCACTATATAACGCATTGCATTTCTTTGCAAGGCTTTCTCTTTTTAGTGAATTAGTTCATGCTTCAATTAATGCAGACTCTGTTGTAGGCTATTATGTCGTATTATAGATGATATATCTCATGTGTGAAGGTTTATGGGCCACAGTGTGATTGATGTGAAGTTGAGCACAAATTCAAACAAGGACACAGCTGTGATAAAGAGAAACACTTGTATGGCACGCAAGTGCCAGGGACAGAGCAGGCTCTGACATGGCCGTAAATGTCATAATTAAAAGGCTACGCATCAATCATGTCTGCCATAACTGCAGACATGTAAAGTGTGCCATTACATTCCTTTCTTTTCTTGAAAACGATGGTTTTAATTGAGTCTTGGACTTTGAGTTTCTGAGCAGAATGCCTAGAGTTGGTCAAATTTTTCTAACGTCAATTGATGCTGCTTCAGATAACACTATTTTATCCATTATTTTTATTGGGGATGGTGCACAATAAGAATGTAGGTTATGTTATGTGCTGGGTTTAAGTATTATATTCTCATTAATTAACAAGTTGGAATTTGCAATGAATTTAGTTACTTTAGCAGAAAGTGCTCAGTTCAAAGTGTCTGTATATTAGATTAGATTAGATTGTCATCATGTTGTGTTGTTTTGTTTTAAGGGAAATGAACTGGCTTAAAAATGCATTCTGCGGAAGTTGAAACTGTTACTTTAATAAATAGAATAAATAGCATTATGCCATTTCCAACTTATATTTATAGATATCAAATTTTACCATACATATATGTATAAATATATTTAAATATACCATATACATGCATCAAGTTGTGTAATCTTTTTTGCATTCCATTTAACCATTTTTAAAAAAATAAATACATAAAGGAATGCAATGACTTATAAATCATCACATTTCTAATCCACTAACATTGTAATTTGCTTTATGCACTGTATTACCTCTGTTATCTCTCTCTCACTCTCTCTCTGTAGTATAATTATATAACACAGAGACACACAACAATTCTGTTGATGTCTATTGACCAGTGAGATTTTTAAAGAGGTAGGTCTGGTTGTGAATTTCATACAGACCTCCCTCTTTCCATCACTTAGAAGGAATCGGACGCATTTTTTACCCATCAAACACTTAGCTTTCTGTAGTGTGTACTGTGTAGGTGCCCCTGCAAAGGAAAAAGCACTGTGGCTTTCCAGCTCCCCCTCCCTTTCGTCCTTCCTTTTGTGACCGGACGGCTGAGAGCCGGAGAATGGAGCGTCGTCGCCGAGTGTGGGGCCATCCGGCCTCCGCTCCAGTCACTTCCTTCCCACATCTTCAAATGTGCTGCCGTGAACACTCTGAGTCACCCTTTAGAGACCAGCCGATGTAACATGCGTGTGTGTGTGTGTCTGCCTTCGCAGGTGAATAATATTATACTTCAGGATGTGCGTCATGAGGAGGCAGTGGCCGCTCTGAAGAACACCTCAGACATGGTCTATCTGAAAGTGGCCAAGCCGGGACCAGTACATCTCAACGACATGTACGCACCACCAGACTACTCTAGCAGTACGTACCTTCTTTTGCTGATCTCCATCGACCCTATGCCCTTACAAGCTTAAAATCTGTCCATTTCAGTTCTAGCACATGCATTGATGAACGTGAAAGGGACTCGGTGGTTATGTCAATTCAAATATGACCTGCTTCCCTATCTGCTTTTATCTTTAACCCTGTAATGAAAGCGAGTGGTGCAGTGCCTGTGAGTGCTGTGGAGTTTTGTACCAGTACTGTGGTGTAGCAGTGGGCGCTGTTTTCAGACACCCACACACACTGCACTGCTGTTTCCATCACAGCACCAATCCCTCCCTCCCACTGAGAGAAGAGGCTTTCACACAATCCACCTGCACAAATGTACAGAGCAGCCAAAATTAACTTTTTGCTACACCTGCTAATAGTACCTGAATATCTCTTATTGGCCATTAAACAGTATTTTAACTAAAATATGATATATATTTAGGGCAGTTGAAAAGTTAGGATCAGCTAGTCTCTTAATGAAAGTCTCTAAATAAAGTACATCTATGAAATTGTTCCTTATACAGTATTCTTAATGGTTTAATCCAGGACTTTTGCACATACAGTAAATTGCCCTCCAGAACACAAAGTGGAATTATGCCCAATACATTAAATTAATCTGGAATTATAATTGAAAGCAAGCAATAATGATTTTCTCTTTTGATAATAAAGGACATGCACTACCATTCAAGAGAGTCTTTAATGAATACTTTTATTCAGCAAAAACTCTTTAAATTGATCAAAAGTGACAGTAAAACATTTACTGTATAATGTTTGCAAAAGATTTCTATTTCAAATGAATGCTGTTATTTTGATCAATAATAACATCATGGTTGCCTTAAAAATTACTGAGCATCACAATTGTGTTGAACACTGATAGTTAGAAATGTTTCTTATGAGTCAAATCAGCATGTTAAAGTGATTTTTGAAGGATCATGTGACACTGAGGAGTAGAGTAATAGCTGCTAAAAATCCAGCTTTGCTGTTATAGGAATAAATAAAATGTTATCTATATTTTTAAAACAGTAAACAAAACAAAATATGTAATTAAATAATATTTGACAGCACAGCACATATTATGTTTTGACCAAATAAGGTTTTGGTCATATATTTTGTATTGGTTTTGTGTAGGTTTCTGTATTATTCAATGCATCTTTGGTGACCATTAGAGACTTCTTACAGAAACAAAACCTTTCAGTAGTGTATATGCACAACACAATCAGACATACTTTTTGGCAGCTGCCTGCGATACTTGACAACTAGATCTAATCTGACCCATGTTTCTTAAATATTGTATTTGTAGTTTATACATTTGTATTTTTTATATATCTATAGCATTTTCATAGTTTTGTAGCTCATAATGTTGTCCCTTATCAATTATCAAAATCTAAATGAATTTATTCTGATGTACGAAAACCTTAATTAGACATGATATTATAATTTATATGTAAATGCTTGGTTTTTTAGTAGAATTTTAGTTTGATTTTAAATTGTGCATTACCTTTTACAATTAATTAATTGCTTTGTTACACACACATCGACAACCCCAACCACATCCTAGAAATGATCTAGTCCTCAGTAACTACGTGGTTAAATCATCTGCCTTTTTTTCCCTTTACTGGTCTCGGCCTCCCTCCAGCCTTCCCCACCATGGTAGACAACCACGTCGGACACAACTCCAGCATGGCCTACATGGGAGGCATGGAGCCTAAACCAGTGTACCCGCCGCCCCAGGTCACCCCCTCGAGGTACTCCCCAGTCCCACGCCACATGCTGGGGGAGGAGGACTTCACCAGGTCAGAGTCATGGATTTACTCAGCTATTCACTTATAGTCACTCACTTCTTCACTCCAGGGTTCCCACGACCATGGAAAACCTGGAAATATCAAGGAATTTTAACATTTGCAGGCCTGGAAGGTCTGACAGCTGATATTAATATTTAATGAGCAAGAAATTATGACCAAGTCAAATGTAAACCAAATTCTCATAGAAACCGACTACAGATGTACAACATCGGTCGAAATAAGTGGGAACCCTGTCACTCACACAAATGTCACTTTTTAAATGCACTCATGCACAAATAAGAAAAAAACAACACTTGCATGTCCATATATATATATATATATATATATATTGGATTAGAAAAAAACTTTGATTTCCCACAATCTGTGCTACAGTTCTTCAGCTTTAGTCGTTTAATTTCTTTTTGGCGATACTGTTCACATTTTCTGATGTAACTGGGCAAAGATAGAACAAATAAAAACGATTTTAAGTAGGTGTGGAGTGTGGGCTGAAGAACGTCTACGAGGTGTGTAATGCCTCTCTGTGGTGGTGTGTTTGTGAACATTGCTTTAACGAAACATGACTGGGTGTATAAAGTCTCCAACACGAATCCCAACACGGCAAACAAACACTGTGGATATAAGAGATGCTTCTGGCATGGGGTCAAATGTTTTGAAGTCACGGCCACTGTTGCCTGGACGTGAGATGGGTTTCACCTCTCCGAGCATGGACTCGCTGGAGCCTGTGAGTCAGCTCGGGCCCCAGAGCTGTCTCGTCCCTCTCTTGCCATCTAGCTGAATGCATCCTCACTTCTGCATGTGTGTGTTTGTCTCAGTCTGTGTGCATGTGTGTGCCGTAAGTGTCTTCATACAGTATGTCTCTGTGTCTGCTGTCTCTGTGTGTCTGGAACCGCCCCATTTACTGTGTGATTTCTGTACCCCCAATAGGGCCGAGCCCATTTACAGTGCCATCCACAAACCTCATGGGGACGCCAGCCCTCCCTCCCCCCATCTGTGCAGCAGGGGGTCTGGGGAAGTGGGCTGCAGCCCCACCCCCCCTGCTCTGTGTCAAAGCCTGGTCCCGTACACCGGCAGGTACTAACCACTGCTTATCGCTCTGCCTGGCTTAGCTTAGCATAGTCTAGTTAACCTAACAGTTACCCCCCGCGGCCATCCCCCTACCTCAGCGTAAAACTGCAGCGCGACACAGGTAAGGCCTTGAGGTGCAATAGCTCCCTGCCTCAAGTCGCGTACTCCTTTACAATGTGGAGGAGACGGAAATTGTTGTTAGCTTGTGGTATTAAAATCCTTAAGGCCTGTTTAGACCAACACAAATATTTGACAGAAAAATAAGGTCTGATTTTTTGCATACGATATGTCAATTCAGATTAATGCATAAAGGACAGGAGATCCTAACCCTAAATGCAAAAGCATATTCACTTTCTAACAGTAGGTGACACATTTAGAAACGAGGAAATAAATAGGTTATTCTGGGACACAATGCGCTATGAAACTGTACATAAATTAATCTGTTCACTCAAAATCTATTACTCCTTCAGTCCTGGGAAAAGCTTGGAAATATGATTTATGATTTAACAATTATTATGAGTACAATCTATAAAATAATCAACATTTCCTAGAAAATAATGGAAATTGCCACGTTTCAAATGCACTCATTCAATTACAGAAAAATCCTATTGGATGGCCAGTTTTATTCACTTTGAGATATAAATTAGATTAGAACAGCTTTCTGTAAACAAAATCAGTCGCATTGATGCCATGCAAATGTTGGTAGCGGTTTGAAAAGGTAAATTAACATTCTTTCAATTTACATTTTTTTTTCACACCAAATTTTCCCACTGAATATTTGTCTTGGTATAAACAGAGTTAAAAGAGTCACAAATGAATGGCTTTCAACTTTTACCCCGGTCTTGCCATGTCTGTCACGTTCTCAGTGTGCAAATTAATCAGGAGGGTACCTGAGCAACACAGACAGATCAAGTTTCATCCCTCTCTTACCCTCATGTCCTTTCAAGCCTGTATGACTTGTGTCACTATGAAAAGATGACACATACAGTGAAAGTCTTTTAAAATAGATTTTTTGTGTTCCACAGATGAAAGTCATACATGCGAGTAAATGATGGCAGAATTTCCTTTTTTTTTAAAAACTTTTTTAGACTATTTAATCTTGCCCACCTAAAGTAAATAGTATTTTGCTGCTTCTAACATAGCATCATAAAGACATTTTATTCATAAGGATTTTATGATGATTTTGGTGACTTTAGTCTACAATAAAGTGATACATATTGCCACTAATTAAGCAGGTATCATGCATACTGATCCAGAAGGAAAGCACTCAAGTACCCTGCTATTGTTTTCTCTTTAGGAAAATATAATTATTTAACACGTACATACACATTTTTTAAAGAAAAATATACTTAAGAATCCTGCAGCCTTTTGACAAGTCAATAGAGAATTCAGTACCCCTAAACTTCCCCTAATTTGTACCCTACCCATTTTGTATATGTATAATCCCAGATAGTATGTGAATCTAAGCCGTCCTCCTTTACCAGCCCATATAACGTCCTGGTGTTTTGTGTGTGCTCTTTGAAGCAATCTTAGTCTGAGTGATGTACTGTGACTGGCTGTCCGGGATGGGTATCATCCACTTTACGTACCACTATGTGTCAGTGCTTGTTGTTCAATCCTTGAATACATACTGTACTGTAGTTCAGATTCTGCAAGGCTAATCTTTCAAATTATTTTTCAGCAACCTCACCCAACATTAACCTTTAGCATATAACTCATCAACAGGTCATCTGTCGATAAGACAGATCACGCAGTTTAAAGCAGATAAACCTACAATTTGGGTACGGAAAGTATTCAGACATCTTTACATTTTTCACTCTTTGTTATATTGTAGCCTTTTGCTAAAATCATTGAAATTAATTTTGTTGTCCTTATCAATGTACACACAGCACCCCATATTGACAGAAAAACACAGAATTGTTGACATTTTTGCAGATTTATTAAAAAAGA